>JAKDEW010000085.1:1840956-2083140 GCA_021963965.1 Artemisiospiza belli
TCGATTTTTCTGTGCTGGCAGGCACTGACCTGAGAAATCTCCCAAAATTGACCTGAGAAATCTTCCAAAATTGAATGACAGCACTGGGATTATGGTTGTGGAGTTTGATTAGAAGTGGGTAATATCACAGGGTGGAAAACTTAGAGTTTAAGGATTTAAAATATAGAAATATATATAAAGCAAGACGGAGGTTTTAGGGCAGTGGCTGGTCCTTCTTCTTCTCCTTCTTCTTCTTCACCTTCTTCTCCTTCTTCTTCTTCTTCACCTTCTTTTTAACCTTCTTATTCTTTTTCACCTCCTCCTCCTCCTTCTCCTCCTCTCCTTTTTCTCCTTCTCCTCCTCCTCCTCCATGGGTTTAGGAGTTATTATGTAATTAGATTAAAAAGTCTGGCATTACAGGCCACAGGTAGTTAGTAATTGGGTCAAAAGTAAAAATAATTTAGGTGTCACTTCTTAATTAAACAGTTTATCCTTAACAGGCCTTGGAGAGAGAGAGGGAGAGATAAGGCTCCATTTTTTTAGTTTGTTGGAGTGAAGTGATGTAGAACTCACAGTTTGTAAGCCTGTAATATAAATAAGAGCAACAAAACATCAAAAAACATCTGAGTCCAAATGAGAAATGCCATCTCACACATTTAATCCTCTACAAAAAAGAAGCAAAACCTCCACAGAAAAAGATCTCTGAGATCATCCTGGGATGAACCAGAGCTGCAGGGAGTTTTGTGCCCCCGATTCCTGCTTTGCACCTGGATGGTGCTGCTGTTTTCCTGGAAAAACTCGGGGTTTGTTTGCAGCTTTCCTGGGAGCTCTGGCAGCCTCGTCTCTGAAACTCACAGGGAGGATCTGTCTCACCCTCCTCTCCCTCCTGGGGCTGGGATTTCTCCCCTCAGCATCCAGGGAAATATCCCTGACCTCCCAGTGGATGGCAGGGAATGGCTCAGACCTTCTCCCCCAGCTTTGATCCACCCTGCACACCACGGAATGAGGGGTCCCAAAAAGTGTTTTTTCCACTCCACAATGAGCAGGACAAGACACCTCTGGTGGTTTCAGCCCACTCCAGTGAAGGGAAATGGGTTTGGGCATCCAAAAGGAGCAGGATCCTGCTCATTTTGGGTAATTTTGGATTGGGCCCTCAAAGGAGCAGGATCCTGCTCATTTGGGGTAATTTTGAGTTGGGCTCCCAAAGGAGCAGGATCTTGGTCCATTTTGGGTTCATCCATTTGGGTTGGGCTCATCCTGATACTTTTGGGTTGGTCATTTTGGGGTTGGACTCTCAAAGGAGCAGGATCCTGGTCCATTTGGGGTTTGTCCATTTGGTTTGGGGTCCCAAGGGATCAGGATCCTGGTCCATTTGGGGTTTGTCCATTTAGGTTGGTAATTTTGGGTTGGGGTCCCAAAGGAGCAGGATCCTGCTCATTTTGGGGTTGGGATCAGAAAAGTGCGGGATCCTGGTCCATTTTGGGTTGGTCCATTTGGGTTGAGCTCATCCTGGTCATTTGGGGTTGGTCCATTTGGGTTTGGGCATCCCAAAGGAGTAGGATCCTGAGCCATTTGGGGTAGATCCATTTGGGGTTGGTCCATTTGGTTTGGGCTCATCCTGCTCGTTTTGGGTAATTTTGGATTGGGCCCTCAAAGGAGCAGGATCCTGCTCATTTGGGGTAATTCTGAGTTGGGCTCCCAAAGGAGCAGGATCTTGGTCCATTTTGGGTTCATCCATTTGGGTTGGGCTCATCCTGGTCCTTTTGGGTTGGTCATTTTGGGGTTGGACTCTCAAAGGAGCAGGATCCTGGTCCATCTGGGGTTTGTCCATTTGGGTTGGTAATTTTGGGCTGGGGTCTCAAAGGAGCAGGATCATGCTCATTTTGGGGTTGGGATCCCAAAAGTGCAGGATCCTGGTCCATTTGGGTTGAGCTCCCAAAGGAGAAGGATCCTGGTCCATTTGGGTTGGTAATTTTGGGTTGGGCTCCCAAAGGAGCAGGATCGTGCTCATTTTGGGGTTGATCCCTTTGGGTTGAGCTCATCCTGGCCATTTTAGGTTGGTCCATCTTGGTTGGTCCCCCAAAGGAGCCGGATCCTGGCATCCGTGGAGGCTTTTCCAGGCAGGAGCAGGTCCCTGTGCCCCAGGCCAGGTGTGCAGTGACCTGGAAGCTGCTCCCTGCAGGTGTGAAGCCTCTCCCAGCCTTGTGCTGAACGCTCCTGCCTCATTCAGAGCCTCAATGCTCTCATCAGCTCGTTTGGTTGAGCTCTCAAAGGCTCCTCACATCTGATATTTGAAGGATCCTGCGTGTGAGGCACCTGCTTAACTGCAGGCAGCATGAGAAGCACCAATCCATTTGATAATTAAATGTTTGCTGCCACCTAATTGTCCCTTTCTCTGGGAGTGCAAAGCCTGTCTCCTGGCATTCTCCCCGGCGTGCTGAGCTTCAAAGGGAGCTGCAGAAGAGTTTCTTTTCTTAAAGCACAGGAGAGATTGAAGATGGAGCCATCTCGAAAACTGTCAGGAGCCAGATAAGAAAACCGAGAGAACAGCAAACCCAGCAGGCTAATTATAAACAGGCAAATATAGCAGAAAAGCAGATTGCAGCAGGCTGATAAAGTGACAACAGCAGTGACACTGCCAGAGCTGGCGCTTACCTAGGAACCCCCGGGCACTGCTGAGCCTGGGCTCGGCTCGGAGCTCGGCTTTGCTCTGCAGATCTGCAGATCTGCCCTCTCGGAGCTGGCAGGACGGGCCCAGGGATCAGCTGCGCTCCTCAGCTTGGCTCCAGCCTAAACCACAGGAGCCCTGGCCTGGGGAATGAGTTTCCAACCACCTCGAGCTGGCTTTTCCCTGGATTTGTGGGCATTTCCCTGCCGTGAGCAGTCCCTCAGGGCTGGGGGGTCCCAAATGTCTTTTCCACTCCCCAAAGAGCAGGACAAGACAGCTCTGGTGGTTTCAGCCCATTTCAGTGAAGGGAAATGGGTTTGGGCATCCAAAAGGAGCAGAATCCTGCTCATTTGGGGTTGGGATCTCAAAGGAGCAGGACCCTGCTCATTTTGGGTTGGTCCATTTGGGTTGGGGTCCCAAAGGAGCAGGATCCTGCTCATTTTGGGGTTTGTCCATTTGGGTTGGGGTCCCAAAGGAGCAGGATCCTGCTCATTTTGGGGTTTGTCCATTTGGGTTGGGCTCAGCCTGGTCATTTTGGGTTGATCCATGTGAATTGGGCTTCCAAAGGAGCAGAATCCTGGTCCATTTGGGTTGGGCTCCCAAAGGAGCAGAATCCTGCTCATTTTGGGTTGATCCATGTGGGTTGGGTTCATCTTGGTCATTTTGGGGTTGGTCCATTTGGATTGGGATCCCAAAGGAGCAGAATCCTGCTCATTTTGGGTTGATCCATGTGGGTTGGGTTCATCTTGGTCATTTTGGGGTTGGTCATTTTGGGTTGGGCTCCCAAAGGAGCAGAATCCTGCTCATTGTGGGTTGGACTTCTAAAATGAGCTGGATCCTCCTGGTCATTTTGGGTTGGTCACTTTTTGGGGTTTGTCTCCCAAAGGAATAGGATCCTGCTCATTTTGGGGTTGGTCCATTTGGGTTGGGCTCATCCTGGTCATTTTGGCTTGATCCATGTGGATTGGGCTTCCAAAGGAGCAGAATCCTGCTCATTTTGGGTTGATCCATGTGGGTTGAGTTCATCCTGGTCATTTTGGGGTTGGTCAATCTGGGTTGGTCTCCCAAAGGACAGGATCCTCCTGGTCCATTTTGGGGTTGGTCCATTTGGATTGGGATCCCAAAGGAGCAGAATCCTTCTCATTTTGGGTTGATCCATGTGGGTTGGGTTCATCTTGGTCATTTTGGCGTTGGTCCATCAGGGTTGGCCTCCCAAAGGAGGAGGATCCTGCTCATTTTGGGTTGGTCCTTTTGGGTTGGGCTCATCCTGGTCATTTTGGGGTTGATCCATCTGGATTGGGCTCCCAAAGGACCCCGATCTTGTTCATTTTGGGTTGGTCCATTTGGGTTGGGCACCCAAAGGAGCAGAATCCTGCTCATTTTGGGCTGGACTTCTAAAAGGAGCAGGTTCCTAGTCCATTTTGGCATTGGTCCACCTGGGTTGGGCTTCTGCTCATTTTGGGGTTGGTCCATTTGGGTTGGGCTCATCCTGGTCATTTTGGGGTTGATCCATCTGGATTGGGCTCCCAAAGGACCACGATCCTGCTCATTTTGGGTTGGTCCATTTGGGTTGGGCTCCCAAAGGAGCAGAATCCTGCTCATTTTGGGTTGGACTTCTAAAAGGAGCAGGATCCTAGTCCATTTTGGCATTGGTCCACCTGGGTTGGGCTCCTGGTCATTTGGGGTTGGTCCATTTGGGTTGGGCTCATCCTGGCCATTTTGGGGTTGATCCATCTGGATTGGGCTCCCAAAGCATCACGATCCTGCTCATTTTGGGGTTGATCCATTTGGGTTGGGCTCCCAAAGGAGCAGAATCCTGCTCATTTTGGGCTGGACTTCTAAAAGGAGCAGGATCCTAGTCCATTTTGGCATTGGTCCACCTGGGTTGGGCTCCTGCTCATTTTGGGGTTGGTCCATTTGGGTTGGGCTCATCCTGGCCATTTTGGGGTTGATCCATCTGGATTGGGCTCCCAAAGGACCACGATCCTGCTCATTTTGGGGTTGATCCATCTGGATTGGGCTCCCAAAGGACCACGATCCTGCTCATTTTGGGGTTGATCCATTTGGTTTGGGCACCCAAAGGACCATGATCCTGCTCATTTTGGGTTGGACTTCTAAAAAGAGCAGGATCCTGGTCCATTTTGGCATTGGTCCACCTGGGTTGGGCTCCTGCTCATTTTGGGGTTGGTCCATTTGAGTTGGGCTCATCCTGGCCATTTTGGGGTTGATCCATCTGGGTTGGGCTCCCAAAGGACCATGATCCTGCTCATTTTGGGTTGGACTTTTAAAAGGAGCAGGATCCTAGTCCATTTTGGCATTGGTCCACCTGGGTTGGGCTCCTGGTCATTTTGGGGTTGGTCCATTTGAGTTGGGCTCATCCTGGCCATTTTGGGGTTGATCCATCTGGATTGGGCTCCCAAAGGACCATGATCCTGCTCATTTTGGGTTGGACTTTTAAAAGGAGCAGGATCCTAGTCCATTTTGGCATTGGTCCACCTGGGTTGGGCTCCTGCTCATTTTGGCGTTGGTCCATTTGAGTTGGGCTCATCCTGGCCATTTTGGGCTTGGTCCATCTGGGCTGGGGCTCCCAAAAGGAGCAGCACCCTGGTCAGTGCAGCATTATCCTGGTCAGCGGCATGGATGGAGGGCCCTGCTGCTGCTGCTGCTGCTCAGGGCCGAGCTCCCGGAGCAATTCCAGGAGGAATTCCAGGGCCAAACGAGCTCTCTGCTGGGTTCATGCCTCTCCCTGCTCGTGCTGAGCACAATCCCCCAGCTCCTGCCTTGCTGGGCTATAAATACAAACGCAGGAGCTGGAGATGGCTCTGCAAGCACGAGCCAGGGGGGTGGGTGTGTGCAGGCAGCTCTATTTTCAGCTGCTCCCACCCTTGCAAGGTTTTCTGTGGTACTTTCGGTTGAACTTTCGGGGTTTTTCTGTTTTCTCTTTTTAGTTTTTCAAGCTGTCTCGGGGAAACGTGCAAGAAGAGGGGTGGCACTGGGTGATCTTTAAGGTCCTTTCCAACCCAGCCCATTCTGGGTTTGATTCCGTGAATTTCAGCGTCCAGACTTGGTGTTGGTTAATTATTCGTGTATTTTTGTTGTAATATAGGATTAGGAGAAAGGCCTAGTAGGTTTAAAATTTTTAAAGGGTATAAAGCAAATTTTATTAATAGTAATTAAAAGAAAAAGAAGTAGTAGGAATTAAAATTTTTTAGAATTTTTTAGATATTTTGATATAATTTTTTTTAGAATTTTTGGGGGGGTTATATTTTTTTAATGGTCATGGAAAGAAATTAAATTTAAATATTTTAGTTTATTGTTTTTAAAAATAGTTGTTTTTTTAGTTCAGAGTCTGGTGGAGAGCAAGGGGGTGTATGGGATCCACTCCCACACCTCACCAGTGGCTCTAACAGCACCAAAACCCCAAAACCTGATGATTTCACTGGAGACAACTCTGCAGTTGTTTAATTTGGGAGGATGACTCTCCCGCCACCGGTGATGAGGGCTCAGCTGAGGCTCTGGAATTGCCTCAATCCTGACAGGGAATCCTGCAGGAACGCACGGGGGATCACCACATCTGATATTTAAACATCCCACAGCTGATATTTAAACATCCCTGGGCCCTCCCAGGAGTGGAGTTTGGGCTGTGGTGGCTCAGGTCCTGCAGAGCAGGGTGTCCCCAGCAGGAGCCCCTTGGGGATGGTTTGGGAGGTGGATTCATGGCTGAAAATGGGCTAAAAAGTGGCCAAATTATGCAATCCCTGTGCCAAGGAGTAGCTGACAATCCCAATTTACTGCTGGAGGTTCAAGCTCAAGGCTGCAAAAACCAATTCAGGTCGGGGCTTGGTGTCTGGGACTCAAAACTTGAGCATCGTGTGCATCATCACATCCTTAAAAAATCCCGATTTTGGGAGGAGCCGTGGGAACAGATCCAAATATTTTGGTTGCAGGAAGCCCTCGGGAGGAAGAGAAAACGATTGTGAGTGAAGATTTCCACAGCAAACAGCAAAAAACATCCCCAAATGGAGAACTCGTGCTCTCCCTGCCTTCCAGAGGAGCGATTTGCTGCCCTCTCCTGCTCGAAGGCGGCCGGGAAAGGGCTGGAAATGGGGGAGAAAGGGGAAAAAGGGGGAGAAAATGGAAAAAAAGGGGGAGAAAAGGGAAAAGAGGGAGAAAATGGAAAAGGAAAAAGAGGGAGAAAAGGGGAAAGGGAGAGGAAAGGGGAGAAGAGGGGAAAGGGAGAGAAAAGAAGAAAGGGGGAGGAAATGGAAAAGGAAAAAGGAAAAAGGAAAAAGGGGGAGAAAATGGAAAGGGAAAAAGGAAAAAGGGGGAGAAAATAGAAAAGGGGGAGAAAAGGAAAAAGGGGGAGAAAATAGAAAAGGACAGAAAAGGAAAGAAAGGGGAAAAGGAAAAAGGGAAGAAAAGGGAAAAGGAAAAAGGGGGAGAAAAGGAGAAAGGGGGTGAAAATGGAAAAGGGGGAGAAAAGGAAAATAGGAGAGAAAAGGAAAAAGGGGGTGAAAATGGAAAAGGGGGAGAAAATCAGAAAGGGGGAGAAAAGCGAAAAGGGAAAAGGGGGGAGAAAATGGAAAAGGGAAAAGGAAAAAGGGGGAGGAAAGGGAAAAGGAGAGAAAAGAGAAAAGGGGGAGAAAATGGAAAAGGAAAAAAGGAGGAGAAAATGGGAAAAGGGAGAGAAAAGGAAAAGGGGAAAAGGGGTTTCCACTTTTTATTTTCCACTATTTGAGGAGAGCCCAGGGTATTTTTGCCTTGGCTTGGATGAGTTCAAACTGGCACCTCCAGGCTGGGCTGGGCTGGCACTCTCAGGCTGCCTGGAGCCCCAGCCTGGCACTGCCACCGCGCCAGGGACACACCCAGGCCCCTCTGGGCTCGGATATTGGGAATTCAGACAAATTCCCCGAGCGTGGCTGCTGTGATAAAGCTGTTGCTGCCCTGCTGAGCCAGGCGGGAGCATCTCATTGATTTGGAGAGAAGAGCTGATAAGGGCTTTATCTGGGATGTCTCAGTCTGGGGAAGAGAAATTGAAGGATGTTTTTGTCTGGACATCCCACCCTGGGCTGCCAGGACGCTCCAGCAGCCTGGGCTGTTATCAGCTATTGTGGCTCTGGGCTGACAATCTCCTCCAGCCCAAAAAGGAGAAGAAATCGATGGCTTATCAGCTCCAGGCTGCCACATCAAACCTCTCCTCAAAGGGCTTCCCATTGCTTTGGCAGCTCCAGGGGTGAGGGACGGGCTCTGAGCCATCCCAAGGATATTTATTGGTGGAGCGATGGGCTGGGAGAATGATGCTCTCCAAAATAGATTTTGGAGATGTTTTGGAAATTTATTATATTTTATATTATATCATATATATATATATATATATATATATATATATATATATATATATATATATATATATATATATATATATATATATATATATATATATAATTTTAATTTCTACATATATTTATACATTTTATATTTTCATACATTTATATTTATATATTTCTATTTGTATTTACTTGTATTTTTATTTATTATATGTAATATATAATACATTATACATTATATATTATACATTATAAATTATATATTATATATTACATATCGTATATTATACATTATACATTATATATTATACATTATATATTACATATTATGTGTTATACATTATATATTATATGTGGTATATAATATATGATATATATGATATATTATACATAGTATATATATTATATGATATGTGATATGTGATATGTGATATATGATATATGATATATGATATATTATGTTATATGTTATATGTTATATGTTATATGATAATGTTATATATCATATAGCATATATTATGTTATGCTATGTTATATTATATTATATTATATTATATTATATTATATTATATTATATTATATTATATTACATTACATTACATTATATTTTTATAATATTTTAGGGGAAAAAAAGCTGCATTTTTCTAGGCTTTGACAGATGCTGCTGCCCCTGGAGCATCTGAGAAACTCCTGGAAAGGAGGACAAATGCAGAAAAATGACCAAAATGCCGGAAAACGACCCAAATCCCTGCCCTGAGGAACTGGGGGTGAGCTGGGGGCCTGCAGAGCCAACAGGTATCAAAAATAGGGCAGGAGTTCCTGAGATGGAATTTGTCCACAAATACCCATTAAACAATTTCCAAATTTAGACAATTTGGGGCTGTGATCTGCCTGGTTCTCGTGGGAGCACACCTGGGGCCAGTGAGGACAAGGACAGGAGTTCCTGAGCTGGAATTTGTCCACAAATTGGGAGTGACTTCTGGCATCTTGCCACCCTGCAGCTCCCCAAATACCCATTTTAAAAATCAAAATATGGAGCAAAAATCCCCAAATTCAGAGCTGTGAACTGCCTGGTTCTTGTGGGAGCACACCTAGGGCCAGTGAGGACAAGGACAGGAACTCCTGAGCTGGAACTTGTCCACAAACACCCACAAAAAAACCCCAAATATTGATAATTTGGAGTTGTGATCTGCCTGGTTCTTGTGGGAACACACCTGGGGCAGGTGAGGCCAAGGACGGGAGCTCCTGAGATGGAATTTGTCCAAAAATTGGAATCTTCCCACCCTGCAGCTCCCCAAAAACCCACAAAAAAACCCTCCAAATATGGATAATTTGGAGCTGTGAACTGTGAGATTTCCAGCCAGAGCTGCTCTGGGTTTTCCCTCCGTGGCTCTTTGTTTCTGTTTTTGTCTGAGCTTTCCTATGAGGATGTTTGAGCTTGTTTATCTGTTTCAGCTGAAAAACTCCACAAGCCCCAGCAAAATGCTAATAAGAAGCATTAGCTGCAGTTAATTGGGATCCTCATAATTATCTCCTGCTACAGCACCTACCCTGAGAACAGCAGGATGGATGCCAGAGATAATCAGACAGAAGATCTGGGGGAAAAAACATTGAATTTTCTTATCCAAATTAAGATTTTTTTTTATTTTTTTTTTTTCCCCCTTGGATTGATTACCTCACTAAATATTTGCTGTTGAGAGCAAAGCAGGCTGGTTCTGGTGAGGACTGCAAAGGGAAAATGATGGGTTCTCAATTATTTACAGCCTTGCTTGGCTGCCTGAGTGTGCACCAGGAATGCAAAGGGAATTTTGCTGTCGCTGGGAATTTCCACGGAGATTTTTCAGCGGGAATAAAACACAGCCAGCGACGAGGGGGGAAATTCTGCCCAGTGCAAGCTCCAAAAGCTGCTCAGTGATAAATTGAGCTGTCAGCAAGGCTTGATGATCACATCCAGAGCGCCCCAAACTGCCTGAGTTTGCAGAGCAGGAGTAAATATTGACTTGGCACAGAGCTCTGGGGTCAGCAGGTGAAAAATTCAGAAATTTCATTATTAAATGTGCCAGTTTTGTCCCAGCCTGGTTTATATTCCCTTATATATAATATATTCCCTTATACAATATATTCCTATATATAATATATAATATATAATATATAATATATAATATATATTCCTATATATAATATATATTATACAATAAAATTAATATTATCTATAATGTATCATATATTATATATTATATATTATATATTATATATTATATATTATATATTATATATTATATATTACCTACTATATATTATATTATATTATATTATATTATATTATATTATATTATATTATATTATATTATATTATATTATATTATATTATATTATATTATATTATATTATATTATATTATATTATATTATATTATATTATATTATATTCCCTTATTATACAAGTTATATTTTTATATAATTTCTATTATTATCTACTTTATATTATTGGCTCGTCCCTGAGTGGGGTTGGATGTGCCCCACACTCAGCTAGGTGGGAGTTTTGGACTTGGAATAAATCCCCCAAATCCCTTTTTTTTTTTTTTTTTTCGCCTGGGAATTGGAGAATCTTGGGAATCTTGGGTTTTTCCAGGAAACAAGGGGGGAAAAAACCCAAGCTCAATTTTGCACGGCAATTGGAGGGGGAGGAACCCTCCCAGTGGATCCCAGTGGGTCCCAACAGCTCCCAGTGGGTCCCAGTGTCCCCCAGTAGATCCCAGTATCTCCCAATGGAACCCAGTGGATCCCAGCTGCTCCTATCTGATCCCAGTGAGTCCCAGTGTCCCCCAGTAGATCCCAGTAACCCCCAGTGGATCCTAGGATATCCCAACAGCTTCTATCCAATCCCAGTAGATCCCAGTATCGCCCAGTGGATCCCAGTGTCCCCCAGTGGATCCCAGCAGATCTCAACAGCTCCTATCTGATCCCAGTGAGTCCCAGTGTCCCCCAGCAGATCCCAGTGTCCCCCAGTGGATCCCAGCAGATCTCAACAGCTCCTATCTGATCCCAGTGAGTCCCAGTGCCCCCCAGTAGATCCCAGTAACCCTCAGTGGATCCTAGGATATCCCAACCGCTTCTATCTGATCCCAGTGGGTCCCCCAACAGATCCCAGTGTCCCCCAGTGGATCCCAGAAGATCCTAACAGCTTCTATCTGACCCCAGTGGATCCCAGTATCCCCTAGAAGACCCCAGTATCCCCTAGCAGACCCCAGTATCACCCAGTGGATCCCAGTATCCCCCAGTGGATCCCAGTACCCCACAGTAGATTCCAGTGTCCCCCAGCAGGTCCCAGTATCCCCCAGCGGATCCCAGCAGATCTAACAGCTCCTCTCAGATCAAAGCGGATCCCAGTATCCCACAGCGGATCCCAGTATCTCCCAAAGGACCCCAGTGGATCCCAGCAGGTCGCAGCTGCTCCTATCAGATCCCAGTGGAACCCAGCAAATCCAACAGCTCCTGTCCGCTCCCAGTGGATCCCAGTATCCCCCAGCAGATCCCAGCGGGTCCTCCCAGGGAAGGCCCCGCGTTCCCCGGGCCGGCCCCGCTCCCCCGGCCCTTCAGTCGGGGCCGGCCCCGTCCCCATGGAAACCCGGCCGGGCCCGGCGGAAAGGGCCGGACGGAGGCACAAAGAGCGGGGCGGGACCGGGACGGACACGGGGCACGGCCGGGCCTGGAGCTGCTGTGAGCCCGCGGGCCGCGTTCTGCTCCGGGGACTGCACCGGGAACTGTACCGGGGAATAACACCGGGGAACTGCTCCGGGAACTGCTCCGCGGAATAACACCGGGAACTGTACCGGGGAACTGCACCGGGAACTACTCCGGGAAGTGCATCGGGAACACCGGGGAGCAACTCCAGGGAACTTTACCGGGATCAACCAAAGGGAACTACACCGGAGAACTACGCCGGGAACATGGGGAAACACCGGGAAACAACTGCAGGAAGCACCGGGAAACAACCCAGGGGAACACCGGGGAACAACAAGGGGAAACAACCCAGGGGGACATCAGGAAACCCCGGGAACACCGGGTAACAACCCCGGGAACACCGAAAAGCACCGGGGAACAACCCCGGGAACACCGAGAAACAACTTCGGGAAGCTCTGGGGGCACCGGCAACACCGTGAAACAACCCCGGGAAGCACCGGGAACACCGACGAACACCAAGAACCAAGCCTGGGGAACACCGGGAGCACCGGGAAACACCGGGAACACTGAGGAACACCGTGAACTAAGCCCTGGGAGCACCGGGAACCACCGGGAACACCGAGAAGCGGCCCCGGGAGCAGCGGCCGGAGCGGCGCCGGCCCCGCAGCGAGCCCTGAGGGTGAGGCGCGGCCTGCGCGGGACGGGCCGTGAGGGGACGGGAAAAGCGTCCGAGTGAGGGGAATTTTGTAAGGAAAACATTCAAAAACTGAAATGCTGAGGGGAGGAGGAGGCAGAGGATGGAAGGGAATTTTTTTTTCCAGTGATTAAAGGGGCTCCAAGAGCGCTGGAGAGGGGGTTTGGAAAAGGCGTGGGGTGTGGGACAAAGGGGATGGGTTTAAACTGGAGGGGAAGTTTTGGGGTTTTGGGAGGAAATTCCTCGCTGTGAGGGCGGAAAGGGCTTGACACGGGTTATTCCAGGGGTGCCTCATCTCTGGAAGAGTCCAGGGCCAGCCTGGATGGGGCTTGGAGAAACCTGGGATGGTGGAAGGTGTCCCTGGCATGGGGAACCCTTCCTACCCAAAGGATTCTCCTGGATCTTTTCCCAGCCAGAGGATTGTCCTGGATCCTTTCCTGTCCAAAGGATCATCCTGGATCTTTTCACACCCAAAGGATCATCCTGAATCCTTTCCCACTCAAAGGGTGATCCTGGATCCCTGCCCACCCAAAGGATCATCCTGGATCTTTTCCCACCCAAAGGATCACCCTGGATCCCTTCCCAAACCATCCCTCAATTCTGTAATCAAGGCCAGTGCCCATTTATAATTTTCCAGTTTATCCAGCGTTTTCCCCAGGACCATCACAGCCTCTCTCCACTCCTTTTCTCCCTCATGGTTTTTGCTTCGGCCTGAGATGCAAAAATATCCCCTCTGGGGATTGATGGCCAGCAAAAAATTCATTTTTCTGTGGTACTTGAGCTGCTATTCAAAAGGCCACACACTGTATTTTAACTGAAAGCTTAGCAAAGTAAAAATCAGGAAAATCAGCCACTTACCCAGCAAGTTTTGGCACAGCCACCGATTCCAGCCCATGGCAAACCTCCCAAAATTGTGTCTGTGTGATCATTTTAGGGGAGCAAAATTTAGGATTTCTTAGTAAGTGTTTTTTAGATGAACCCAGTCCCACAGACAAAGCAAGGCTTAGGCACTGGAGGATTTTAAAATATATGTGATAAAACCAAGAACAAGACACCTGGCTGCCTTTTGAGTGCTGCTGGAAGAAAAAAGGCATTACAAATTTAGGAAAAAAAATAAGAATATACCTATTGAAAGGATTTTTGAAAGAGCCTGCACCATCTCGCAGGTGTAAGTGGATTTTTGGCCTCAAGCCACACAGCTTGGTGGCTCTTGGGGAAGGTTTTATTGGGGAATTGGGTGGTTGCATTTATAGTTTATATCATATTTTATATATATATATATTTGTATTTATTATATATTATAATATATAATATAGGTATAATATATAATATATAAATATTATATAGTATATAGTATATAGTATATATTTATATTTACTGTAAAACCTTTCTCTGGAAACCACAAAGCAGCCCCAGCTCTGCAGGGATTTCTGTAGAGTTTTTCTGTAGGGATTTCTGTAAGGATTTCTTTTGGGTTTTTCTGTAGGGACTTTCTGTTGCTGTTTTCTTTCAGTGTACACAAGATTTCTGGATCTCCCAGCACTGGTGATGCTGCCCTGGATCTGAAAGCTCCATCAGTCACCAAATTGCTCAGAGTTTTGTCACCCCAAAGGCCTTTCCCAGCTGTTTATGAGGTGCTAAATTCTCTGGGTTCACCCTGGGCCACTGCATCCTTGCTGGTGGCTCGTGTTCCTGCTGTCTGTGGGAAATGATTTGAGGCTGGCAGGATGAGCTGGGGGCCGGCTTTTTAATTCCTGACGTATTTTTTACCTCCTGACACATTTCACAGAGATGTTCTCCCGCCTCAGGACGTGCTGGGATGCACCAAAACCAACCTGGTGCTGCTCCCTCCAGTCTCTGCTTCCCGAATTTGTCACATTTCCAAGGAGCTCAGGGAAGACTGAAGGGATGTTGAAGGTACAGAAACACCTGGCAGGTGCCCTCCAGAGCTGTGTGTTGGGATGAAGATGAGGGTGAGGATGAAGCTCTGCAGCCCCTGGTTCTCCCCACACTTGCCCTGACAGAAATGTGACATTTTCATCAGCTCAAACTCCTGTTCTTTTGCTGAGTTTGGTGCAGTTAGGGCTGAGGGGGAGCTCCAGGCAGGAGGAATTCCTTCCAACCTCTGATTCCAGGGATGTGGCTGCCCAGAGAGCCACAGCCATTCTGCTGAGAGTTTCTGCTCTTTCATTAATCATCTCCAGATTTTCTGCTTGCTGCTGACTTCAAAGCAGGCACTCTTGAGGTGCAGCCTCCCAAAATGACACTGAAAGCTGCTGTCTTCATCCCCCAGGAGGAGCACACACTCTCCCAGGGCTGTGGGAGGTTTTGCTCATCCTTTAGAGTTTTTTACCTCTAAGATATTTTTTTTTTTTTATGACATTTTTAAACACAGCCTTTGGTCACCCTGCAGATGGGTGTTTTCTAGACTTTTGAGTTTTCTCCAGGTTCCCAGTGTGATCACAGCCGGTTCACAGAGGGATTTTATATCAAGGATTAATAATTCACTGGGTTACCTTTTGCAGCAGGAAGGGTTTTTCTGACAGAAGTTCAACCCCTGCCTTCTTTCCCACCACTCCAAGGTGGATTTGACTTGTCAAGACCACCCTAAAGCTTTCCACGAGTAAAAGGATCACCAAATCCTTTGGGTTTGCATCAGGTGTGCTGAGTTTGTCAGGGGGTTTATCCTCAATTTTGAGGTTCTGGTTCCACTGGGGGTGAATCTCTTTTTTATTCCTGCTCTGGGCTGCTCTCTGCCAGGAAAAGCTGCCTGAGTTTCAGGTCACACTGACCTCAAGGCAGAAGCTCCCTGAGTCAGGGAATTCCTCCCCTTTCATGGGAATTGGGGGGTTTATCCTCAATTTTGAGGTTCTGAGGTTTATCCTCAATTCTGAGAGAGGCTGAATCTCCTTTTTATTCCTGCTCTGGGCTGTTCTCTGCCAGGAAAAGCTGCCTGAGCTTCAGGTCACATTGACCTCAAGGCAGAAGCTCCCTGAGTCAGAGAATTCCTCCCCTTTTATGGGAATTGGGGGGTTTATCCTCAATTTTGAGGTTCTGGTTCCACTGGGGGTGAATCTCTTTTTTTATTCCTGCTCTGGTTTGTTCTCCCCCAGGAAAAGCTGCCTGAGCTTCAGGTCACACTGACCTCAAGGCAAAATCTCCCTGTGTCAGGGAATTTCTCCTCTTGGATTACACTAAACATCTCCCCTTTCATGGGAATTGGGGGGTTTGTCCTCAATTTTGAGGTTCTGAGGTTTATCCTCAATTCTGAGGTGGGTGAATCTCCTTTTTATTCCTGCTCTGGGCTGTTCTCTGCCAGGAAAAGCTGCCTGAGGTTCAGGTCACATTGACCTCAAGACAAAAGCTCCCTGAATCAGGGAATTCCTCCCCTTTCATGGGAATTGGGGGGGGTTTATCCTCAATTTTGAGGTCCTGGTTCCACTGAGGGTGAATCTCTTTTTATTCCTGCTCTGGTTTGTTCTCTGCCAGGAAAAGCTGCCTGAGCTTCAGGTCACATTGACCTCAAGACAAAAGCTCCCTGAATCAGGGAATTCCTCCCCTTTCATGGGAATTGGGGGGTTTATCCTCAATTTTGAGGTTCTGAGGTTTATCCTCAATTCTGAGAGAGGCTGAATCTTCTTTTTATTCCTGCTCTGGGCTGTTCTCCCCCAGGAAGAGCTGCCTGAGCTTCAGGTCACACTGACCTCAAGGCAGAAGCTCCCTGAGTCGGGGAATTCCTCCCCTTTCATGGGAATTGGGGGGGGTTTATCATCAATTTTTAGGTCCTGGTTCCACTGGGGGTGAATCTCTTTTTTTATTCCTGCTCTGGGCTGTTCTCTGCCAGGAAAAGCTGCCTGAGGTTCAAGTCACACTGACCTCAAGACAAAAGCTCCCTGAATCAGGGAATTCCTCCCCTTTCATGAGAATTGGGGGGGGTTTATCCTCAGTTTTGAGGTCCTGGTTCCACTGGGGGTGAATCTCTTTTTTATTCCTGCTCTGGGCTGTTCTTTGCCAGGAAAAGCTGCCTGAGCCTCAGGTCACACTGACCCCTGTGTCAGGGAATTCCTCCTCTTGGATTGCACTTAACATCTGCCCTTTCACAGGAATCGAGGGCGTGTTTGGGAGCAAAAAACAGCCTGAAATTTGTTCCATTCAGGCATTCCAAATGTGCCATTCCCAGCCTGAAATCTGTTCCTTTCGGGGATTCCGAATTCCCAGCGACGACTCCGTGCCAGAGTTTGATCCATTGTTAATAGGTCAGTGGCTGTAAATGGACCTTTCCTGTTGTTTTGACATCTGTCTTCATTTTTTCCCCTACAGAAAAGGCACAAATGTTTCTTCATTAAAGCCCTGATTGACAGCTTGCTGAAAGGAAACCCACGGCAGCCGCTTTCCCTTTCATTCCTCTGCTCAAACCTCAGGTTCTCGCCGCTATTCCACCCCGACAAGCCGAGCTGCCCTCACCACTGAGCTAAATCCTCTTTCATCTTTATCCCTCGGCTTCTGCAGCGAGGAGGATGCTGTGATGCTGCTGAGATGCAGCCAGGAACTCTGCTCCAGGATTTAGCTCTGCCCAGAGCGCCGGGGATGCTGCGGAAAGGTTGCCAGAGAGGCGGATACCAGCCTGCATCCAGCTTTTTGCTGCATCCCCGCTGCCGAGCGAGATATGGATCATCCCTGGGATTATTCCTGCCTGTCCCTGTGCAGGGAGGGCACTCTGGAGGTGCTGCTGTGCCAGGGAGGTGTCGATGGGCGCCGGACCCGGCGGGCGCTGCGGATTTTTCAGTTCTGGAGCCGACGCTCCCCTCACGGTGAGGTCTCTGTGGCGCAATGGACGAGCGCGCTGGACTTCTAATCCAGAGGTTCCGGGTTCGAGTCCCGGCAGAGATGATCTCCAGGCAGGTGTCTCTTTTATTTTGGTGTCATTTCCCCTCAGAGATGATCCCAGGATCTCCAGGCAGGTGTCTCTTTTCTTTTAGAGCCATTTCCCCTCAGAGATGATCTCCAGGCAGGTGTCTCTTTTATTTTGGTGTCATTTGCCTCAGAGATGATCTCCAGGCAGGTGTCTCTTTTATTTTGGTGCCATTTCCCCTCAGAGATCATCTCCAGGCAGGTGTCTCTTTTATTTTGGTGTCATTTCCCCTCAGACATGATCTCCAGGATCTCCAGGCAGGTGTGTCTTTTATTTTGGTGCCATTTCCCCTCAGAGATCATCTCCAGGCAGGTGTCTGTTTTATTTTGGTGCCATTTCCCCTCAGAGATGATCTCCAGGCAGTTGTCTCTTTTATTTTGGTGCCATTTCCCCTCAGAGATGATCTCCAGGCAGGTGTCTCTTTTATTTTGGTGCCATTTCCCCTCAGAGATGATCTCCAGGCAGGTGTCTCTTTTCTTTTGGTGCCATTTCCCCTCAGAGATGATCTCCAGGCAGGTGTCTCTTTTCTTTTGGTGCCATTTTCCCTCAGAGATGATCTCCAGGCAGGTGTCTCTTTTATTTTGGTGCCATTTTCCCTCAGAGATGATCTCCAGGCAGGTGTCTCTTTTATTTTGGTGCCATTTCCCCTCAGAGATGATCTCCAGGCAGGTGTCTCTTTTATTTTGGTGCCATTTCCCCTCAGAGATGATCTCCAGGCAGGTGTCTCTTTTCTTTTGGTGCCATTTCCCCTCAGAGATCATCTCCAGGCAGGTGTCTCTTTTATTTTGGTGCCATTTCCCCTCAGAGATGATCTCCAGGCAGTTGTCTCTTTTATTTTGGTGCCATTTCCCCTCAGAGATCATCTCCAGGCAGGTGTCTCTTTTATTTTGGTGCCATTTCCCCTCAGAGATGATCTCCAGGCAGGTGTCTCTTTTATTTTGGTGCCATTTCCCCTCAGAGATGATCTCCAGGCAGGTGTCTCTTTTCTTTTGGTGCCATTTCCCCTCAGAGATGATCTCCAGGCAGGTGTCTCTTTTCTTTTGGTGCCATTTCCCCTCAGAGATGATCTCCAGGCAGGTGTCTCTTTTATTTTGGTGCCATTTTCCCTCAGAGATGATCTCCAGGCAGGTGTCTCTTTTATTTTGGTGCCATTTCCCCTCAGAGATGATCTCCAGGCAGGTGTCTCTTTTATTTTGGTGCCATTTCCCCTCAGAGATGATCTCCAGGCAGGTGTCTCTTTTATTTTGGTGCCATTTCCCCTCAGAGATGATCTCCAGGCAGGTGTCTCTTTTATTTTGGTGCCATTTCCCCTCAGAGATGATCTCCAGGCAGGTGTCTCTTTTATTTTGGTGCCATTTCCCCTCAGAGATGATCTCCAGGCAGGTGTCTCTTTTATTTTGGTGCCATTTCCCCTCAGAGATCATCTCCAGGCAGGTGTCTCTTTTATTTTGGTGCCATTTCCCCTCAGAGATGATCTCCAGGCAGGTGTCTCTTTTATTTTGGTGCCATTTCCCCTCAGAGATCATCTCCAGGCAGGTGTCTCTTTTATTTTGGTGCCATTTCCCCTCAGAGATGATCCCAGGCAGTTGTCTCTTTTATTTTGGTGCCATTTCCCCTCAGAGATGATCTCCAGGCAGGTGGAATGCTCCTCTGGCAACTCCAGAACTGGAAAAAAAAGGTGGAATTCTACCATGGCAACTCTGGAAACAAATAAAACCAGTGGGATGAGCCCACGGCAACCCTACAACCAGCAAAAATGGTGGAATGATCCTGTGGTGACCCTAGAGCCAACAGAAATGATGGAATGATCCTGTGGTGACCCTAGAACCAACAGAAATGATGGAATGGTCCTGAGGTGATCCTAGAACCCACAGAAATGGTGGAATGCTCTTCTGGAAATCCTAGAACCAACAAAAAGGATGGAACCCCCCCCTGGCAACCATAGAACCAACAAGAAGGGTGGAATTCTACCATGGCAACCCTGGAAACAAATAAAACCAGTGGGATGAGCCCACGGCAACCCTACAACCAGCAAAAATGGTGGAATGATCCTTTTATGACCCTAGAGCCAACAGAAATGATGGAATGGTCCTGAGGTGATCCTAGAACCCACAGAAATGGTGGAATGATCCTGTGGTGACCCTAGAACCAACAGAAATGGTGGAATGCTCTTCTGGAAATCCTAGAACCAACAAAAAGGGTGGAATTCTACCATGGCAACCCTGGAAACAAATAAAACCAGTGGGATGATCCCATGGCAACCCTAGAACTGAAAAAAAATGGTGGAATGAGCCTGTGGTGACCCTAGAACCAACAGAAATTATAAAATTGCTCCTCTGGAACCCAAGAACTGGAAAAAAACTGGTGGAATTCTCCTCTCATGTCTGTAGAGCCAACAATAAAAGTGGAATGTTCCACTGGAAATCCTAGAACTGATAAAAGGGTGGAGTGTCCCTCTGGCAACTCCAGAATGGGAAAAAGGGTGGAATTCTACCATGGCAACCCTGGAAACAAATAAAACCAGTGGGATGAGCCCACGGCAACCCTACAACCAGCAAAAATGGTGGAATGATCCTTTTATGACCCTAGAGCCAACAGAAATGATGGAATGGTCCTGAGGTGATCCTAGAACCCACAGAAATGATGGAATGGTCCTGAGGTGATCCTAGAACCCACAGAAATGGTGGAATGATCCTGTGGTGACCCTAGAACCAACAGAAATGGTGGAATGCTCTTCTGGAAATCCTAGAACCAACAAAAAGGGTGGAACCCCCCCTGGCAACCATAGAACCAACAAGAAGGGTGGAATTCTACCATGGCAACTCTGGAAACAAATAAAACCAGTGGGATGATCCCATGGCAACCCTAGAACTGAAAAAAAAAATGGTGGAATGATCCTGTGGTGACCCTAGAACCAACAGAAATGATAAAATTGCTCCTTTGGAACCTAAGAACTGGAAAAAAAATGGTGGAATTCTCCTCTCGTATCTGTAGAGCCAACAATAGAAGTGGAATGCTCCACTGGAAATCCTAGAACTGATAAAAGAACTGTGGAATGTCCCTCTGGCAACTCCAGAACTGGAAAAAAAGGTGGAATTCTACCATGGCAACCCTGGAAACAAATAAAACCAGTGGGATGAGCCCATGGCAACCCCAGAACCAACAGAAACAGTGGAATAATCCCATGACAATCCTAGAAATGGTGGAGTGTTCCTGTGGAAAACCTAGAGCCAACAAAAATGGTGGAATGGTCCTGTGGTGACTCTAGAAGCTACAGAAATGCTAAAATGCTCCTCTGGAACTTAAGAATTAAAAAAAAAATAGGTGGAATTATCCTCTGGCAACCCTAAAATTAAAAAAAAAAAAAAAATAAAATTAAATGCTCCCCTGGAAACCCTAGAACAAACAGAAACAGTGGAATGATCCCATGGCAACCCTAGAACTGACAGAAATTAATCCTAAACCCAACAAAAACAATGAGATGCTTATTTGACGACTCTAGAACCAAGAAAAACTCTGGAATGTTCCTCCCCTGCCATCCCTAAAATCAACAAGAAATGGTGGAATTCTCACCTGGAATCTCCTTTCCCACAGGCAATAAAAGCTGGGTTTCATTTCAGGTTGGACACCTCTGATCCTTGAGGAATTTTTCACCCTCGTGGCTTCCCAAAGCCACCCCAGATCCAGCCGGGTGGAGGAGATGTTGGGTTCCTCCAGTAGCTCCCAGAATTTGGGGTTCAGGTTTATCTGTAAAGGGTTTGGGGTTCAGGTTTATCTCTAAATTTATCATTTTGGGCTGAATGTTCATGATGGGGGTACAAAACCTCCCGAATTTTGGGGCTCTGAGCACCCCAGATCCAGCAGGGATCAGGATGGAGGAGATGTTGGGTTCCTCCAGGAACTCCCAGAATTTGGGGTTCAGGTTCATCTGTAAAGGGTTTGGGGTTCAGGTTTATCCCTAAATAAATTCATCATTTCTGGCTGATTGTTGATGTTGGGGGTACAAAACCTCCCGAATTTTGGGGCTCTGAGCACCCCAGATCCAGCAGGGATCTGGTGGAGGAGGTGTTGAGTTCCCCCAGGAGCTCCCAGAATTTGGGGTTCAGGTTCATCTGTAAAGGGTTTGGGGTTCAGGTTTATCTCTAAATTTATCATTTCTGGCTGATTGTTGATGTTGGGGTGACAAAACCCCCTGAGTTTGGGGCTCTGAGCACCCGAGATCCAGCAGGGATCAGGATGGAGGAGATGTTGGGTTCCTCCAGTAGCTCCCAGAATTTGGGGTTCGGGTTTATCTGTAAAGGGTTTGGGGTTCAGGTTTATCCCTAAATAAATTCATCATTTCTGGCTGATTGTTGATGTTGGGGTGACAAAACCTCCTGAGTTTGGGGTTCTGAGCACCCCAGATCCAGCAGGGATCAGGATGGAGGAGATGTTGGGTTCCTCCAGGAGCTCCCAGAATTTGGGGTTCAGGTTTATCTCTAAATAAATTTATCATTTCTGGCTGATTGTTGATGTTGGGGGGTACAAAACCCCCTGAGTTTGGGGCTCTGAGCACCCCAGATCCAGCAGGGATCTGGTGGAGGAGGTGTTGAGTTCCCCCAGGAGCTCCCAGGGTTTGGGGTTCAGGTTTATCTGTAAAGGGTTTGGGGTTCAGGTTTATCCCTAAATAAATTCATCATTTCTGGCTGATTGTTGATGTTGGGGGGTACAAAACCTCCTGAGTTTGGGGTTCTGAGCACCCCAGATCCAGCAGGGATCAGGTGGAGAAGTTGGGTTCCTCCAGTAGCTCCCAGAATTTGGGGTTCAGGTTCATCTGTAAAGGGTTTGGGGTTCAGGTTTATCTCTAAATTTATCATTTCTGGCTGATTGTTGATGTTGGGGTGACAAAACCTTCCAGGTTTGGGGTTCTGAGCACCCCAGATCCAGCAGGGATCAGGGTGGAGGAGATGTTGGGTTCCCCCAGGAGCTCCCAGAATTTGGGGTTCAGGTTCATCTGTAAAGGGTTTGGGGTTCAGGTTTATCCCTAAATAAATTCATCATTTCTGGCTGATTGTTGATGTTGGGGGTACAAAACCCCCTGAGTTTGGGGCTCTGAGCACCCCAGATCCAGCAGGGATCAGGTGGAGAAGTTGGGTTCCTCCAGTAGCTCCCAGAATTTGGGGTTCAGGTTTATCTCTAAATAAATTTATCATTTCTGGCTGATTGTTGATGTTGGGGGTACCAAACCCCCTGAGTTTGGGGCTCTGAGCACCCCAGATCCAGCAGGGATCTGGTGGAGGAGGTGTTGAGTTCCCCCAGGAGCTCCCAGGGTTTGGGGTTCAGGTTTATCTGTAAAGGGTTTGGGGTTCAGGTTTATCTCTAAATAAATTTATCATTTTGGGCTGAATGTTCATGGTGGGGGTACAAAACCTCCCGAATTTTGGGGCTCTGAGCACCCCAGATCCAGCAGGGATCAGGGTGGAGGAGATGTTGGGTTCCTCCAGGAGCTCCCAGAATTTGGGGTTCAGGTTTATCCCTAAATAAGTTCATCATTTCTGGCTGATTGTTGATGTTGGGGGGTACAAACCCCCCCGGGGTTGGGGGCTCTGAGGGGTCTGTGCCAACACCAGAAGCTTTGGGGTGCCCAAGGACGGGGGCTGCACTTCAGGGGGCAACAACAATATGGGCAGGGTGGGGGTCTTTGGTGTCCTGGGGGACGGAGGTGGGGTCTCACTGGGCTTTGGGGGGTCTCCAAAGTATGGGGCAGTGAAGGTGAGGGGTTTCTGGATGTTGGGGTGGCCTTGGGGGGTCTCTGGAGCCCCGTGGAATGGGAGGGAGGGAGTTTGCCCTGTGTGGGATCCTGAAGGATTGGGGTCTCCAGTGCCCTGCTGGGGGATGGAAATGGGGGTCTCTGCTGAGGGTGGGGGTCTCTGAGGGTCTCCAGAGTATGGGGCAGTGACAGTGAGGGGACCATGGGGAGCTCCAGAGGCCACGGGTGAGGCTCCAGACCCCCCAAGGGTCCAGAAGCTCCACGACGTGAATGAAGGGGGAGGGTCTGCCTTGTCCTGCTGGATTGGTCTGGGGGTCTCTGCTGGATGGGATGATGAAGGAGAGGGGTCTCCATTCCATGGGGTGATGGCCATGGGGGGTCTGTGCTGGATGGGATGATGAAGGAGAGGGGTCTCCATTCCATGGGGTGATGGCCATGGGGGGTCTGTGCTGGATGGGATGATGAAGGAGAGGGGTCTCCATTCCATGGGGTGATGGACATGGGGGGTCTGTGCTGGATGGGATGATGAAGGAGTGGGGGTCTCCATTCCATGGGGTGATGGACATGAGGGGGGTCTGTGCTGGATGGGATGATGAAGCAGAGGGGTCTCCGCTCCATGGGGTGATGGATGGAGGGGGTTCTCAGGTGCCCTGGGAGAGGGAGATGGGGGTCTCTGCTCGGTGGGATGATGGAGTGGGGGTCTCCACTCCACGGCATGATGGATATGAGATGTCTCTGCCGCCCTGGAGCCCGGAAGGGGCTCAGCGCACACCGGGGCAGAAGCAGAGCGGCAAATCCCGAGCGGTTCTGTCTCCATCCACATCCCGCACCCAGCGGCGCTCACAAGGGCTCCTTTACCGCGCGGGGCGGTACCGGGGCGGTTCCGGGCCGTACCGGGGCCGTTCCAGGGCGGTCCCGGGGCGGTCCCGAGGCGGTTCCCGGGCGGTTCCGGGGCCGTAGCTGGGCGGTCCTGAGGCGGTTCCGGGGCCGTACCTGGGCGGTCCTGAGGCGGTTCCGGGGCCGTACCTGGGCGGTCCTGAGGCGGTTCCTGGGCGGTTCCGGGGCCGTTCCAGGGCGGTCCGCGGGCAGTACCGGGGCGGTCCTGAGGCGGTTCCGGGGCGGTTCCCGGGCGGTTCCGGGGCGGTTCCGGGGCGGAGCCGTGGCCGGGGCCGGTGGCGCCATGGCCGCCGCTGCGGGGCTGGCGCTGCTGGCGCTGCTGGCGGCGGCCGGGGCCGAGCGGGGCCGGAAGGTGAGCGGGGCTCGGAGCTACCGGGGGTACCGGGGCTGGGTGGGCTGGGTGCGGAGCTCGGAGCTCGTCCCGCGTTGCGGCGGTGGCTGAGACCCCCCCGTGTCCCCTGCTGGGATCTCGGAGTGCGGAGACACCGGGGTCACCCAGGCAGGGACATCCCGGTGGGTGCGGGTGGGACCCTGTGCTCGCCCGGGACAGCTCTGCCACCCTCGGTGCTGAGGGGAAACTTGTGGGATGGTTTGTGGGATAGAAACTTGTGGGATAGTTTGTGGGATAGAAACTTGTGGGATAGTTTGTGGGATAGAAACTTGTGGGATAGTTTGTGTTCTCGGGGGATCCTGTGCGGAGCAGGGGCTGGGCTGGACCCTCTGAGGCTCCAACCTTGCGGGGTTTGGGGGGAAAAGGGGCTCCCAGGTGGGGCTGGAGCTGAACCAGCCCTCGCTGTGTCCTGGCTGACCCCACCCTGCCACCCCTGTCCTGCGGCGACATGTCCCATGTGTGTCCCTTTGTCCTGATCCGGTGGGAGCAGCGCGGCTGTGGGGTCGGAGAGGCGATTATGATGGGATGGGATGGGATGGGGCTGTGAGATGAGAAGGGAAGGGAAGGGGCTGTGGGAAGGGAAAAGAAGGGGCTGTGGAATGGGAAGGGGCTGTGGGAAGGGGCTGTGGGAAGGGATGAGAAGGGAAGGGCCACTAGGATGGGAAGGGGCTGTAGGAAAGGAAGGGGCTGTGGGATGGGAAGGGGCTGTGGGGTGAGAAGGGAAGGGGCTGTGGGATGGGAAGGAGCTGTGGGGTGAGAAGGGAAGGGGCTGTGGGGTGGGAAAGGAAGGGGCTGTGGGATGGGAAGGGCCATTAGGATGGGAAGGGTCTGTGGAAAGGAAGGGGCTGTAGAAGGGGAAGGGGCTGTAGAAGGAAAGGGCCACGAGGATGAGAAGCAGCTCAGAGTTGTGAAATGCTGACCGAGCGTGTTGAGCAATACCAGGGCTGCAGAGTCACGGGAGCGCGGGCAGCTGCAGTGTCCCATCCTCCTGTCACACTGGGGCTGTCCTGCCGGGCTCAGAGCCACCCCCAGCCCCGTCCCTGCCCCGCAGGTGTCCATGGAGTACAACCCTGGCTGGAACAGCTCCTCGGTGAACCTGCTGCACGTGCGGGCGGTGGGGCCTGAGGACACCCTGCACTACGTGTGGAGCAGCATCGGGGCCCCTTCTGTGCTCCTGGTGGCCACGCGGAGCCCCAGCAGTGCCCTGAGGGTCAACTGGACGCAGCTGCTGTCACCCAGTCCTGCTGGGGCCGTCTGGATCGACCCTCCCGACAGCGTGGTCTATTCCACGGCCGTGGTGTTCACCAAGGTACTGCTGGCAAGGGGCTGCTCTGGGACACCTGGGGATGCTGAGGGTCCCTGGGCAGCTTCCCAGCTCCAGGGAAACCCCCTCCATTCCCATTCCCATCCAGGGGAGTGTCGGAGCTGCTTGGCTGAGGCAGCTCTGCCCCGTTCCCTGGATCGCAGCACAATCCCCCGTCCTGCCAGTGCTGCTCCCAGCCCCTCCTCTCCCCTCCCTTCCCTGCAGCTCTTCGAGTTCACCGAGGCCAAACCTTCGGGAGAGCTCTTCTACCCCACCTACGACCTGTCCGAGTTCTCCTGGGAGAGCCTCAACCACACCCTGAACCACACGGCCCTGACGGCCGAGCTCAGGGGCGTCCCGGCCAGCGACCCCGGCGGCGCCTTTGCCAACGGCAGCCTGGCATTCCGGGTATGGCACGGGCAGGGGGCACGGGCAGGGGGCTGGGGGCAGCTCCAGGAGGAAGAGAGCTTGTCCAGGGGGCAGGGGACACATTCAGGGGGCAGGGGACACGTCCAGGGGGCAGGGGACACGTCCAGGGGGCACCTCCATGGGGCAGAGAACTTGTCCAAGGGGAAGAGAACTTGTTCAGGGGGCACGGGGTGTGTCCAGGGGGCAGAGAGCACATTCAGGGGGCAGAGAACTTGTCCAGGGGACAGGGCACACATCCAGGAGGAAGATAGCTTGTCCTGGGGGCAGGGGGCACCTCCAGGGGGCACCTCCAGGGGGCAGAGAGCGTGTCCAAGGGGAGGAGAACTTGTTCAGGGGGCAGAGAACTGGTCCAGGGGATAGAGGGCATGTCCATGGGGCAGGGGACGTGTCCAGGGGGTATTGTTCTTTATGCAAGAAACTTCAGAAATTTGCATTTTCCTGTGCCCTTTGTACCATGGCAGAAGTTTCTTAAGTAAAAAGGTTGAAATTCAACCCGTAGTTCTACAGGCCAAGCTTTAAATGCTTAATTCATATTGCTAATTCGAGTGAACTCCAAAAATCTCTGTTTCAAGAGGGCGTGTCCAGGGCACAGGGAGCACATCCAGGGGGCAAAGAATTGGTCCAGGGTGTAGAGCACTTGTTCAGGGGACAGGGAACATGTCCTGGGGGCAGAGAGCTTGCCCAGGTGGCAGGCGCTGTCCCTGTGCCCCGTGTCCCTCATTGTCCCTCGCTGTCCCTTGCTGCCCCTTACTGTTCCCCTGTCCTTCGCTGTCCCTCACTGTCCCTCACTGTCCCTCGCTGTCCCTGTGCCCTGTGTCCCTCTGTCCCTGTGCCCCCTGACCCTGGCTGTCCCTCGGCCCTGTGTCCCTCGCTGTCCCTGCTGTCCCTCGGCCCTGTGTCCCTCGCTGTCCCTGCTGTCCCCATGCCCCCTGTCCCTGGCTGTCCCTGTCCCCCTGACCCTCACTGTCCCTGGCTGTCCCTGTGCCCCGTGTCCCTCGCTGTCCCTCACTGCTTCACTGTCCCTCTGTCCCTCTCTGTCCCCCTGTCCCTCACTGTCCCTCTGTCCCTGTCCCATGCCCTGTGTCCCTCGCTGTCCCTGGCTGTCCCTGTGGTCCCTGTGCCCCGTGTCCCTCGCTGTCCCTGGCTGTCCCTGTGGTCCCTGTGCCCCGTGTCCCTCGCTGTCCCTGTGCCCCGTGTCCCTCGCTGTCCCTGTGCCCCGTGTCCCTCGCTGTCCCTTGCTGCTCCTCACTGCCCCTTGCTGTCCTTCACTGTCCATGGCTGTCCCTGTGCCCCTGACCCTCATTGTCCCTGGCTGTCCCTCTGCCCTGTGTCCCTCACTGCCCCTGTCCCTGTGTCCCTCTCGCTGTCCCTCACTGCTTCACTGTCCCTCTGTCCCTCTCTGTCCCCCTGACCCTCACTGTCCCTCTGTCCCCTGTCCCTCACTGTCCCTCTGTCCCTGTCCCATGCCCTGTGTCCCTCACTGTCCCTGTGTCCCTCTGTCCCTCGCTGTCCCTCATTGCCTCACTGTCCCTCTGTCCCTCTGTCCCCTGTCCCTCACTGTCCCTCTGTCCCTGTCCCATGCCCTGTGTCCCTCACTGTCCCTGTGTCCCTCTGTCCCTCGCTGTCCCTCGCTGTCCCTCATTGCCTCACTGTCCCTCTGTCCCTCTGTCCCCTGTCCCTCACTGTCCCTCTGTCCTGTGCCCTGTGTCCCTCACTGTCCCTGTGTCCCTCGCTGTCCCTCACTGTCCCTGTGTCCCTCGCTGTCCCTGTGTCCCTCGCTGTCCCTCTGTCCCTGTCCCGTGCCCTGTGTCCCTCGCTGTCCCTCGCCGTCCCCGCGTCCCCTCAGGTGACAGCGTACGAGGGCAGCGGCCGCGCGGTGCGGCTGCCGCGGCTGCTGCACACGGCGGACAGCTCGCAGCTGCAGTTGGTGCTGGCCGGGGCGCTGCCCCGCGGGAACGGCTCGCGCTTCGCGCTGCAGCTGGCCGCGCTGGAGCCGCCGGGCGCGCGGCGGCGCCTGCGGACGCGCAGCTCCATCGACGATGAGTACACGCCCAGCGTCTTCCAGGTGAGCCGGGGTGGCCTCTCGGTCAATAAACGGATCGACTCATCCGTCTGGTAATTGGTATTAATCTATCTGGTACCAGCCCGTTAGATAGATCGATATCCGTTAATAGAATTGATATTAATCTGTCTAATATCAGTCTATTCGATAGATCAATATCCATTAACAGGGACGATATTAATCTACAATCAATCCATTAGCTAGCTCAGTACCCATTAGCAGAACGCACACGAATCCCTGTCCTGGTGCCCTGGGGTGACCCCCTGTCCGTCCATCTGTCCGTCCGCAGGAGCTGTCTCTGGTGGCCGAGCCCCTGAACGGTGGCACCGGCTCTGAAGTGATATTAATCTGTCTCATATCAATCAATTAGATCGATTAATAGAATTTATATTAATCTATCTACTGCCAATCCGTTCGATAGATCAATATCCATTAATAGAATTGATATTAATCTACAATCAATCCATTCGATAGCTCAATATCCATTAACAGGGATGATATTAATCTACAATCAATCCATTCGATAGATCAATATCCATTAATAGAATTGATATTAATCTACAATCAATCCATTTGATAGATCAATATCCATTAACAGGGATGATATTAATCTATCTACTACAAATCCCTTAGAGTAGTATCGATTAATAGAATTTCCATTAATCTATCTGCTATCAATCCATTTGATAGATCAGTATCCATTAATAGAATTGATATTAATCTATCGACTATCAATCCATTCGATAGATTAGTATCCATTAATAGAATTGATACTAATCTATTATCCATTAGATAGATCAGTATCCATTAATAGAATTGATATTAATCTGTCTAATATCAGTCTATTCGATAGATCAATATCCATTAACAAGGATGATATTAATCTGTCTACTACAAATCCCTTAGTTAGAGTAGTATCTATTAATAGAATTGATATTAATCTATCTATTATCAATCCATTCGATAGATCAATATCCATTAATAGAATTTATATTAATCTGTCTGTTCGATAGCTCAATATCCATTAACAGGGATGATATTAATCTACTATCAATCCATTATCTAGCTCAATAGCCATTAACAGAACGCACACGAATCCCTGTCCTGCTGCCTGGTGACCCGCTGTCCGTGTGTCCGTCTGTCCGTCCGCAGGAGCTGTCTCTTGTGGCCGAGCCCCCGAACGGCACCGGCTCTCCTCTGTCCTTCCTGCAGTGATATTAATCTGTCTCATATCAATCACTTAGATCGATTAATAGAATTTCCATTAATCTATCTACTGCCAACCTGTTCGATAGATCAATATCCATTAATAGAATTGATATTAATCTATCGACTATCAATCCATTCGATAGATTACTATCCATTAATAGAATTGATACTAATCTATTATCCATTAGATAGATCAGTATCCAATAATAGAATTGATATTAATCTGTCTACTACAAATCCCTTAGTTAGAGTAGTATCTATTAATAGAATTGATATTAATCTACTATCAATCCATTCAATAGATTAGTATCCATTAATAGAATTGATACTAATCTATTATCCATTAGATAGATCAATATCCATTAATAGAATTGATATTAATCTGTCTATTCGATAGCTCAATATCCATTAACAGGGATGATATTTATCTACTATCAATCCATTATCTAGCTCAATACCCATTAACAGAACGCACACGAATCCCTGTCCTGCTGCCCTGGGGTGACCCGCTGTCCGTGTGTCCGTCTGTCCGTGTGTCCGCAGGAGCTGTCTCTGGTGGCCGAGCCCCCGAACGGTGGCACCGGCTCCGAAGTGATATTAATCTGTCTCATATCAATCGATTAGATCGATTAATAGAATTGATATTAATCTATCTACTGCCAATTCGTTCGATAGATCAATATCCTTTAATAGAATTGATATTAATCTACAATCAATCCGTTCGATAGATCAATATCCATTAATAGAATTGATATTAATCTACAATCAATCCATTCGATAGATCAATATCCATTAATAGAATTTATATTAATCTACAATCAATCCATTTGATAGATCAATATCCATTAACAGGGATGATATTAATCTATCTACTACAAATCCCTTAGTTAGAGTAGTATCGATTAATAGAATTTCCATTAATCTATCTGCTATCAATCCATTCGATAGATCAATATCCATTAATAGAATTGATATTAATCTATCGACTATCAATCCATTCAATAGATTAGTATCCATTAATAGAATTGATACTAATCTATTATCCATTAGATAGATCAATATCCATTAATAGAATTTATATTAATCTGTCTAATATCAGTCTATTAGATAGATCAATATCCATTAACAGGGATGATATTAATCTGTCTACTACAAATCCCTTAGTTAGAGTAGTATCTATTAATAGAATTGATATTAATCTATCTACTATCAATCCATTTTATAGATCAATATCCATTAATAGAATTGATATTAATCTATCGACTATCAATCCATTCGATAGATTAGTATCCATTAATAGAATTGATACTAATCTATTATCCATTAGATAGATCAGTATCCATTAATAGAATTGATATTAATCTGTCTAATATCAGTCTGTTAGATAGATCAATATCCATTAACAGGGATGATATTAATCTATCTACTACAAATCCCTTAGTTAGAGTAGTATCTATTAATAGAATTTATATTAATCTATCTATTATCAATCCATTCGATAGATTAGTATCCATTAATAGAATTGATACTAATCTATTATCCATTAGATAGATCAATATCCATTAATAGAATTGATATTAATCTGTCTGCTATCAATCCATTTGATAGATCAATATCCATTAATAGAATTGATACTAATCTATTATCCATTAAATAGATCAATATCCATTAATAGAATTGATATTAATCTATCAACTATCAATCCATTCGATAGATTACTATCCATTAATAGAATTGATACTAATCTATTATCCATTAGATAGATCAATATCCATTAATAGAATTGATATTAATCTGTCTATTCGATAGCTCAATATCCATTAACAGGGATGATATTAATCTACAATCAATCCATTATCTAGCTCAGTACCCATTAGCAGAACGCACACGAATCCCTGTCCTGCTGCCCTGGGGTGACCCGCTGTCCGTGTGTCCGTCTGTCCGTGTGTCCGCAGGAGCTGTCTCTGGTGGCCGAGCCCCCGAACGGCACCGGCTCCGCAGTGATATTAATCTGTCTCATATCAATCGATTAGATCGATTAATAGAATTTCCATTAATCTATCTACTACCAGCCCGTTAGATAGATCAATATCCATTAATAAAATTGATATTAATCTACAATCAATCCATTCGATAGATCAATATCCATTAATAGAATTGATATTAATCTGTCTATTAGATAGCTCAATATCCATTAACAGGGATGATATTTATCTACTATCAATCCATTATCTAGCTCAGTACCCGTTAACAGAACGCACACGAATCCCTGTCCTGCTGCCCTGGGGTGACCCCCTGTCCGTCCATCTGTCTGTCCGTCTGCAGGAGCTGTCTCTGGTGGCCGAGCCCCCGAACGGCACCGGCTCCGCAGTGATATTAATCTGTCTCATATCAATAGATTAGATCGATTAATAGAATTTCCATTAATCTATCTACTGCCAACCCATTCGATAGATCAATATCCATTAATAGAATTTCCATTAATCTATCTGCTATCAATCCGTTCGATAGATCAATATCCATTAATAGAATTGATATTAATCTATCGACTATCAATCCATTCGATAGATTAGTATCCATTAATAGAATTGATACTAATCTATTATCCATTAGATAGATCAATATCCATTAATAGAATTGATATTAATCTGTCTATTAGATAGCTCAATATACATTAACAGGGATGATATTAATCTACAATCAATCCATTATCTAGCTCAGTACCCATTAATAGAACACACACGAATCCCTGTCCTGCTGCTGCAGAGTGACCCCCTGTCCGTCCGTCTGTCCGTGTGTCCGTCTGTCCGTCCGCAGGAGCTGTCTCTGGTGGCCGAGCCCCCGAACTGTGGCACCGGCTCTGCAGTGATATTAATCTGTCTCATATCAATCAATTAGATTGATTAATAGAATTTATATTAATCTATCTACTGCCAACCCATTAGATAGATCAATATCCATTAATAGAATTGATATTAATCTACTATCAATCCATTATCTAGCTCAATACCCATTAACAGAACATACGAATCCCTGTCCTGCTGCCCTGGGGTGACCCGCTGTCCGTGTGTCCGTCTGTCCGTGTGTCCGCAGGAGCTGTCTCTGGTGGCCGAGCCCCCGAACGGTGGCACCGGCTCCGCAGTGATATTAATCTGTCTCATATCAATCGATTAGATCGATTAATAGAATTTCCATTAATCTATCTGCTATCAATCCATTCGATAGATCAATATCCATTAATAGAATTGATATTAATCTATCGACTATCAATCCATTCGATAGATTACTATCCATTAATAGAATTGATACTAATCTATTATCCATTAGATAGATCAATACCCGTTAATAGAATTGATATTAATCTGTCTATTCGATAGCTTAATATCCATTAACAGGGATGATATTTATCTACAATCAATCCATTATCTAGCTCAGTACCCATTAACAGAACATACGAATCCCTGTGCTGCTGCCCTGGGGTGACCCGCTGTCCGTGTGTCCGTCTGTCCGTGTGTCCGCAGGAGCTGTCTCTGGTGGCCGAGCCTCCGAACGGCACCGGCTCCACAGTGATATTAATCTGTCTCATATCAATCGATTAGATCGATTAATAGAATTGATATTAATCTATCTACTGCCAATCCGTTAGACAGATCAATATCCATTAATAGAATTGATATTAATCTACAATCAATCCATTCGATGGATCAATATCCATTAACAGAACATACGAATCCCTGTCCTGCTGCCCTGGGGTGACCCGCTGTCCGTGTGTCCGTCTGTCCGTGTGTCCGCAGGAGCTGTCTCTGGTGGCCGAGCCCCCGAACGGCACCGGCTCCGCGCTGTCCTTCCTGCAGTGGAAGGCGGCCGCCTACGGCTCGCCCAGCCCGCGGCGCGAGGACGGCGTGCGGTGCCGGGCCGGGGCGCTGAGCGCGGCCAACGGGAGCCTGCCCGCGGCCGCCGTGCCGCGCGCCTTCTTCGGGCACGGCCCGGCCGCCCTCAGCGTCCTCAACGTGTCCTTCGGCGGCGAGGAGGGACACGACTACCAGGAGAGGAGGTACCTCAGCTGGTGAGTCGGGGGGCTGGGGGGCCTCAGATGGTGAGTCGGGGGGCTGGGGGGCCTCAGCTGTGAGTGAGGGGTCTGGGGGGCCTCAGATGGTGAGTGAGGGGTCTGGGGGCTCTCAGTTGTGAGTGAGGGGTCTGAGGGGTCTCAGATGGTGAATGAGGGGGTCTGGGGGGTATCAGATGGTGAGTCAGGGGGGTCTGGGGGATGGATACCAAAGCTGCTGAGTGAGGGGGGTCTGGGGTACCTCAGCTGGTGAGTGAGGGGTCTGGGGTACCTCAGCTGGTGAGTCGGGGGGCTGGGGGTCTCAGATGGTGAGTCAGGGGTCTGGGGTACCTCAGCTGTGAGTGAGGGGAGTCTGGGGGGTCTCAAATGGTGAGTCAGGGGTCTGGGGGGTCTCAGCTGTGAGTGAGGGGATCTGGGGGGTCTGGGGTACCTCAGCTGTGCCTGAGGGGGGTCTGAGGGGTCTCAGCTGTGAGTGAGGGCTCTGGGTACCTCAGCTGGTGAGTGAGGGGGGTCTGGGGTGTTTCAGATGGTGAGTGAGAGGTCTGGGGGGTCTCAGCTGTGAGTGAGGGGTCTGGGGGATGGATACCAAAGCTGCTGAGTGAGGGGCATCTGGGGTACCTCAGATGATCAGTCAGGGGGGTCTGGGGTGCCTCAGATGGTGAGTGAGGGGGCTGGGGGGGTCTCAGCTGTGAGTGAGGGGATCTGGGGGGTCTGGGGTGCCCCAGCTGTGAGTGAGGGGGCTCTGGGGGGTCTCAGGGAGTGCTGCTGGTGCAGAGGGCTCTGAAGGGTTTGAGGGGATGCTGCTGGTCATTAAGGATACGCTGAAGGGTCTGAAAGGATATCCCTGGTCACTAAGGATGTACAGAGGGGTCTGAGGAGGTGTTCCTGGTCACGAAGGCTGTGCACTTTGGGCACTGGCAGGGCTCAGGGTTTCCCTGTTCGGGATCAATCTCCATTCCAAAGTCAGAGTTCCCCTGCAATCCCGCAGCAAAGGCTCCGCAGCTCCTTGAGCAGCCTCACCCTGGCCTGACCCCTCTCCCCCCGGGACAGAGCCCGCCCTGCCCTGATCGGTGCCATCCCCCCTTGGCAGGTCGGTGCTGCTGGGCTTCGGGGAGCCCCCCAGGGACAGCTTCTCCCCTCTGGTGATCTCCATCACGGCCGTGGCGCTGGGCACGCCGCTGGCCATGCTGCTGCTGGGCGGCTGCCTGCTGCTGCTGGCGCGGAGACGGCGCTACTCGGAGTACGAGCCCATCAACTGAGGGGGCCGGGCCCGAGACCCCCGGGACCCTCCCCTCAAATCCGGGATCCTCCCATTGCCGGGATTCCCGGATTCCCTTCCCGGGAGCGGCCGTGGCTGTGCCGCCCCCTCTGCCCCCCGAGGGCACCGGGACACGCCTGCAGGTGCCCCCCTCAGCCCTGCGTCCCCCTGCCCACTGCTGCACGCCCTGCCCGGGTTGTTCCTGATCCACGCAGCAAAGGGAAGCGATGGGGGCAGTTTGGTCAGGAAAACCCTCCTCTTCCTCTTCTCCTTCTATTCCTCCTCCTCCTCTTCTTCTCCTCCTCCTCCTTTTCTCCTTCTCTTCCTCCTCCTTCTTCTTTTCTCCTTCTCTTCCTCTTCGTCTTCTCCTCCCCCTCCTTTTCTCCTCTTCCTCCTCCTCTTTCTTTTCTCTTTCTCTTTCTCTTCCTCCTCTTCTTCTTCTCCTGTTCCTCCTCCTTTTCTCCTTCTCTTCCTCCTCCTCCTTTTCTACTCCTCCTCCTCTTCCTCCTCTTCCTCGTCGTTCTTTTCTCCTTCTCTTCCTCCTCTTTTTCTCCTCCTTTTCTCATCTTCTTCCTCCTCTTCCTTTTTTCCTTCTCTTTGTCCTCTTCTTCTCCACCTCCTTTTCTCCTCTTCGTCCTCCTCCTTTTCTCCTCCTCTTCCTCCTCTTCATCTTCTCCTCCTCTTCTTCCTCCTCCTCCTTTTTCCTTCTTCATCTTCTTCTTCTCCTCCTCCTTGTTTTCTCCTCCTCCTTTTCTCCTTCTCTTCCTCCCCTTCTTCTTCTCCTCCTTTTCTCATCTTCCTCCTCGTCTTGCTTTTCTCCTTCTCTTCCTCCTCCTTCTTTTCTCCTTCTCTTCCTCCTTTTCTCCTCCTCCTCTCCCAAGGGACACAACCACTGCTGGCCAAGGACTGTCCCCAGTGCCACACCCCGGGCTGGCTCCAGCCCCGCTCCTGCTCCCAGCACATCCCAGCAGCTCCTCCCTGCTCCCCGTTCCTGCTGGGACCCCCAGTGCCGCTCCCAGCGCTGCTCAAGCTCAGGTGTGTCCTGTGCGGGGCCCTGCAGGGCTGGATCCCAGCTCAGCCCATGGCCCGCGGCTCCTCGGGGCTCTCACAGGGATCTGGGGCCCTGCTGGCTCCGGGTTCTCCATCACTGACTTGTCTTCAACCAAATAAAGTGGATTTCTAGACACAGCTTCCTGTGGGAATGCTGTCCTGGGGGTGAGGAGGAGGAGGAGGAGGGCAGCTCCTGGCAGGGTTGGGACAATGCTGGAGCTCAGCAGGAGCCTCTGGCCCTGGTTTGAGGTGTGGGATTTGGGGAGGAGCTGTAGCTTCAATTGAGCAGGGGTTCCCTTCAGCTTGAGCTCCTCACAGGGATCTGGGGCCCTGCTGGCTCTGAATTCTCCATCACTGACTTGTCTTCAACCAAATAAAGTGGATTTCTAGACACAGCTTCCTGTGGGAATGCTGTCCTGGGGGTGAGGAAGAGGAGGAGGAGGGCAGCTCCTGGCAGGAGCCAAGGGACTGAGGTGTGGGATTTGGGGAGGGGGAGAGGGGTTCCTTTGAGCTGTGGGGTCACTGAGGGTCCAGGGCTGGGCTGTCACTTGGGAGAGTCACAGAATCCTGGAATCTCCCCACAGGGATCACCCAGTCCAAGCCCTGGCCCTGCACTGACACCCCAAAATGGGAGCATTGTCCAAACCCTCCTGCAGCTCTGGCAGCCCTGGGGAACCTCAGGGGGAAGAACTTTTTCCCTGATAATCCATCCTAAACCTCCCTGACACAGCTCCAGGATCCCTGCGGTGCTGTCCCTGCTCACAGGAGCTGCCCCCGCTGAGGGAACTGCTTGAGATCTGCGTCCTGAAAGAGGAACAAGGGAAAAAAGCTCAGCAGAAAGTTCCAAACTTCCCTTTCAGCTCTCCAGAGCAGGAACCCCCTGCTCCACTGCAGCCAAAGGAGGGCAGGAAGGGAAACTGGGGGAGGTTCTGTGGGGAGCTCGGTGTGGGTTTTGAGCCGAGAACTGAGGGGTCTGGGGGCAGGGTGAGGGATCTGGGACAAGATGAGGGGTCTGGGGGTGCCCCTCTCCCCATCCCGGGGGTCAGGATGAGGGGTCTGGGGCAGGATGAGGGGTCTGGGGGTGCCCCTCTCCCCATCCTGGGGGGCAGGATGAGTTGTCTGGGGCAGTATGAGGGGTCTGGGGGCGCGGTTCTCCCTATCACGGGTGCAGGATGAGGGGTTTGGAGCGGGATGAGGGGTCTGGGAGCGCCCCTCTCCCCATCAGGGGGGTCAGGATGAGGGGTGTGGGGCAGGATGAGGGGTTTGGGGCGGGATGAGTTGTCTGGGGCAGGATGAGGGGTCTGGGGGCGCGGTTCTCCCCATCCCGGGGGCAGGATGAGGGGTTTGGGGCGGGATGAGGGGTCTGGGGGCGCCCCCTCCCCATCCCGGGGGTCCCCGCCCGTGCGGCCCCTGCAGTACCGCGCTCCCACCACGAGGCGGCGGCAGCAGCGGCGCGGGCCCGAGGGCGGCACCGACGCTGCCGCTCCGCGCTTTGGTCTCCGGGACAGCCCGGGCGTGGCAGCACCGGCGGCCTTTCCTCACCGGGAGGCAGCGGCGGCAGCCCCCGGAGCCCCTCAACCCCTCGGTGCCGGTACCGGGGCCTCTCAGCCCCGCGGTGCCGGTATCGGCGGGTGGTGGCAGCGCCACTGCGCATGTGCGGAGCCTGAGGTGCAGTACCGGCCTTTGGCCACCGGGCGGCGACAGCGCCCTGTGGGCTGTCCGTGTGCGGGGCGGGGCCGGCCCGGTTCGGGACCCTCCGGTACAGCCTTTGGTCCGAGACCCCGGTACCGCCTTTGGTCCGAGACCCCCCGGTACCGCCTTTGGTCCGGGACCCCCGGTACTGCCTCTGGTACCGCCTTTGGTCCGAGACCCCCCCCGGTACCGCCTTTGGTCCGGGACCCCCCCGGTACCGCCTTTGGTCCGAGACCCCCCCCGGTACCGCCTTTGGTCCGGGACCCTCCGGTATCGCCTTTGGTACCGCCTTTGGTCCGGGACCCCCCGGTACCGCCTTTGGTCCGGGACCCTCCGGTATCGCCTTTGGTCCGGGACCCTCCGGTACCGCCTTTGGTCCGGGACCCCCCGGTACCGCCTTTGGTCCGGGACCCCCCCGGTACCGCCTTTGGTCCCGCCTTTGGTCCGGGACCCCCCGGTACTGCCTCTGGTACCGCCTTTGGTCCGGGACCCCCCCGGTACCGGCTCTGGTGCACTGGGAGCTCCCTGGGGTGTACTGGATCTTACTGGGGCACACTGGGAGCTCACTGGGAGCAGTGGGTGCGGGCCAGTATCGGGTCAGCACCGGGGCAGTACCGGGTCAGCGAGTGCGGGGTCAGTGACTGCGGGGCCGTGCCCGGGCGGTGGCACCGGCACAGGAACGCCGTGTGCTGCCAGCGCATTCCTGCCTGAGTCACCGCCGCCTCTGCCCGGCCCTGCCCCGCACCCACCGCCCCGGTACCGCCCCGGTACCGCCCCGCACCCACTGACCGCTGCCTGCACACCCGTGTGCCCTCAGAACCCCAAATCCCGCAAACACCCCCAAGCCTCAGTCATTCAATACCCTCTGTGCCCCCAGAACCCCTAAATCCCCCCCAAACACTCCCCAACACCCCCAAACAGCCCCTGTGCCCCCAGAACCCTAAATCCCTCTAATTCCCCCCAAACCGCATCCACTCAACACCCTCTGTGCCCCCACAACCCCTAAATCCTCCCAAACAGCCCCTGTGCCCCCCATAAACCATAAATCCCCCTAAATCCCCCCAAACCACATCCACTCAACATCCCCTGTGCCCCCCATAACCCCAAAATCCCCCTAAACCCCCCAAACCGCAGCCTCTGTGCCCCCACAACTCCTAAATCCCCCCAAACACCCCCAGTGCCCCTCACAGTCCCTAAATCCCCTAAAATCCCCCCAAACCACATCCACCCAACATCCCCTGTGCCCCCACAGCCCCCAAATCCCCCCAAAGAGCCCCTGTGTCCCCTATAGCTCCTAAATCCCCCCAAATCCTCCCAAACACCCTCAGTGCCCCCCATAACCCTCAGGCCAGGGGGGGCTGGGAGTTCCGGACAGGAGGAGGAGGAGGAAGAGGAGGAGATGAAGAAGAAGAGGAGGAAGAGGAGGAGGAGCCTTCATGGAGTACCCCAGTGCCCAGTGCCAGGCTCGGGAGGCCGGGAAGGGGATTTGGGGTGCCGGGGGGCACCCGAATTCCTGGAAAAAGAACAAACCCCCCCTGGGGAGGAGGGGTCAGGATGTGACACCCGCCCACTCGTAAAAACCCAACCCTAAAAACCCCAAATCTTCGTCATCTCAGCCCAAATGAGTCACCCCACCCCACCCCCGCTTCCTCCCCCCCGCAGGGACAATCCCGGCGAGCTGAGGGGGGGTCCCGGCACCCCGAAAACCTCAGGGTCCCTTCCCTGCCATTGGCAGAGCCCCTCTACCCATCTCCCCCCCAAATTGCCAGGATCTCCCTCCCCTTGCCCAAAAATGGGGGGGGGGGAAAGGGCAGTGATGGAGGGCAACCCCTCTCCCCAAAAATCATCTCTGTCCTAGGGTGGGGTCCCCCCAAATCCCAGGATCTCCCCAAGGACCCCCCCCCCCAATAAAAGGATCCCCCATAAAAAGGACCCCCCCCCCCCATAAAAAAATCCCAAGGGTCCCCCAATAAAGGATCCCAAGGACCCCCATAAAAGGGGGGAAAGGGGCAGCGATCCCCCCCCCCCCCCCCAAAAAAAAGGGGAAATCTCTGCCCCACAACACCCCTGAGCCCCAGGGGAAAAACCCCACACCTGGAGCGTGACAGAAACCCCAAAAATGAGCACAGATTTGGGTATTTTGGGGGGGGGATTTTTGGTGCATTTGCATGAACCCCTCCTCGGAGCTGCTTCCCCAAAATTCCCCCACCCCAAAATTCCCCGGGCCAGGTGTTGGGGTGCCGCGAGCTGCAGCAGCAGCTCCCCCCTTCCTGCAGCAGCTGAATTTTGAATTTTTTTGAATTTTCGGTGGTGAATCCTCCCCCCTTCCCCTCCCCCAGCTCTTATTTACAGCCCGGTTCGGGGAAGCGGCGGCGGCTTCTGAGAAAAGCCCCGGTGGCGACGGAACCGGAAAGCTCCGGGTTATCGGCGGGGCCGGGCGGCTTCCAGGAAACGCGGCACCAAACTGCTGCTAAAGGCACCCCAAAAGTGCCGAAAGCACCCCGAAACTGCTGCTAAAAGCACCCCGAAACTGCTGAAAGTGCCCCAAAACTGCTACAGAAACCTGCGCCCCAAAACTGCTGCTACAGGCACCCCAAAACTGCTGCTACAGGCACCCCAAAACTGCCGAAAGCACCCCGAAACTACTGCTACAGGAACCTCGAAACTGCTGCTAAAAGCACCCCAAAACTGCTGAAAGTGCCCCAAAACTGCTGCTAAAGGCACCCCAAAACTGCTAAAGGCACCCCAAAATCGCTGCTACAGAAACCCCAAAACTGCTGCAAAAACCCCAAAGCTGCTGCTACAAGCACCCCAAAACTGTTGCAGAAACCTGTGCCCCAAAACTGCTAAAAGCACCCCAAAACTGCTAAAGGCACCCCAAAATCGCTGCTACAGAAACCCAAAAACTGCTGCTAAAAGCACCCCAAAACTACTGCAAAAAACCCAAAACTGCTGCTAAAGGCATCCCAAAACTGCTGCTAAAGGCACCCTAAAACTGCTGCTAAAGGCACCCCGAAACTGCTGCTGCAGGAACCCCAAAACTGCTGCAGAAACTTCAAAACTGCTAAAGGCATCCTGAAACTGCTGCTAAAGGCACCCCAAAACTGCTACAGGAAGCTGCACCCCAAAACTGCTGTTAAAGGCACCCCAAAACCGCTACAGAAACCCCAAAACTGCTGCTAAAGGCCCCCCAAAACTGCTGCTGAAGGCACCTCAAAAGTGCTGCTGAAGGCACCCAAAATTGCTGCTACTGGCACCCTGAAACTGCTAAAAGCACCCCAAAACTGCTGTTAAAGGCACCCCAAAGCTGCTGCAGAAACCCCAAACCTACTACAGAAATCTCCACCCTAACACCCCCCAGGAACCCCGAAACTGCTGCAGGCCCCTGCACCCCAAAACTGCTGCAGAAACCCCGAAACTGCTCCAGGAACCTGCACCCCAGTTCCTCCCCAGCCAGCACCCACACCCAACCCCGCCCTGCACCCCAACTCGCCCCACCCCATCCCCTGGGAGCCACCAACAACACCCCAAACCCCCCAAGCACCCACACCCAAATTTAGGGGCGACCAGCACCCCAAAACCCTGTGAGGCACCTGCACCCCAATTTTCACCAACACCCCAACTCCTCCCAGGCACCCACACCCCAATTTAGGAGCCACCAACACCCCAAAACCCTGTGAGGCACCAACGCCCCGATTTCCACCTTCACCCCAACTCCTCCCAGGCACCCACACCCAAATTTAGGGGCGACCAGCACCCCAAAACCCTGTGAGGCACCAACACCCCAGATTTCACCTGCACCCCAACTTCTCCCAGGCACCCACACCCAAATTTAGGGGCCACCAACACCCCAAAACCCTGTGAGGCACCAACGCTCCGATTTCCACCTTCACCCCAACTCCTCCCAGGCACCCACACCCAAATTTAGGGGCGACCAGCACCCCAAAACCCTGTGAGGCACCTGCACCCCAATTTTCACCAACACCCCAACTCCTCCCAGGCACCCACACCCAAATTTAGGGGCCACCAACACCCCAAAACCCTGTGAGGCACCTGCACCCCAATTTTCACCAACACCCCAACTTCTCCCAGGTACCCACACCCAAACTTAGGAGCTACCTGTACCCCAGATTTCACCTGCACCCCAATTTTCACCAACACCCCAACCCCCTCGCAGCCACCCACACCCAAATTTGGGAGCCGCCAGCACCCCAAGTTTCACCTGCACCCCAAATTCCACCCACACCCCAACCCCCTGGGAGTCCCCCCCTCACCCTGAGCTCCCCCTGCACCCCAAAACCCCCCGAGCCCCCCCAAACCCGCCCCATTCTCCCTTTGCATGTTGCCATGGCAACCTCTGCATGCAGGCCTCGCTGCGCCCGAACAGGCCCAAAATATCCCCACAGACACAGCGCTGCAAAAAAACACCCAAAAAACACCAAAAACCCCCCGAAAACCGGAAAACCAAAGCGAAACAAAACAAAAACCACCCCGAAAAAAGCAGAAAACCCACACCCAGCAGCGTCCTGCGCTCTGGGCTGAGTCACTCTGGGCTGGTTTGGGGACCAGGGCCTGGCTTGGTGGCCTGGGTGTGGATTTTGGGGCAGGATTTTGTATTTCCTGAGAATTTTGGGGCACGATTTTGTATTTCCTGAGAATTCTGGGGCAGGATTTTGTATTTCCAGAGCATTTTGGGGCAGGATTTTGCCTCTCCTCATGATTTTTGGGCAGGATTTTCCATTTGGCCGAGGATTTAGGGACAGGATTTTGCATTTCCTGAGAATTTTGGGGCAGGATTTTGCCTTTCCAAAGCATTTTGGGGCAGGGTTTTGCATTTCCAGAGCATTTTAGGGCAGGATTTTTCCTTTGCAGAGAGTTTTGGGGCAGGATTTTGCATCTCCAAAGCATTTTGAAGCAAGATTTTTCCTTTCCAGAGCATTTTAGGCAGGATTTTGCCTCTCCACAGGATTTTGGGGCAATATTTTTCCTTTCCAGAGGACTTTGGGGCAGGATTTTGCATTTTCACAGGATTTTGGGGCAGGATTCTGCATTTCCAGAGCATTTTGGGGCAGGATTCTGCATTTTCACAGGATTTTGGGGCAGGATTCTGCATTTCCAGAGCATTTTGGGGCAGGATTCTGCATTTTCACAGGATTTTGGGGCAGGATTCTGCATTTCCAGAGCATTTTGGGGCAGGATTCTGCCTCTGCCATCCACCCCAAACCTGCAGGGATGGGAATTTGGGGTGCAGGGACCCCCCCTAAAGAGGAAGAAAAAAGAGATTTTAAAAGGGGAGGAAACTGCAGCAGTGCTGGGTGAGCACAAATTTTCCAGAGAATTCCTGAATCCCCCATCCCTGGAATTGTCAGGACAGGAGCTTGGATGAACCTGGAAGATCTCCATGGTCAGGAGGTGGAAAAAGAAGAATTTTAAGGTCTCTCCCCACCCAATCCAACCTGGAATTCTGTGATTAAAACCCCACAGAGGTGGGAATGAGGATGGCAATGTCCCAATGTCCCCAAGGGTGCAGGTCCCTTTTTTTGGGGGAGGTGGCACAACCCAAATGCTGGGGAGGGAAAACGAGTTTGGCAGCAAAGGAATGAGAAAAAAAAAAAAAAAAAAAAGACATTTATTGACCAAACTACAGCTTGTTGTGCACACAAGCAGGGCCTGGCTGTGGCACCAGGGCTGGCCCGGGCTCCAGGGGACACCTGGGGACAAGGGGGGTCCCATGGGGTCCCACCAGTGCAGCCAGGGTGGGCAAGGAGCCCCTTGGGCATCAAAATCCCCTGGTGGGGAGCCCTGAAGGAGCTGCAGGAGCAGCTCCAGAACATTCTACATTCAACCATCAGCTCTGTCCAGCTCATGGCTCGGAGGAGGAGGAGGAGGAAGGGGAGAGAAGGAAGTGGCCACAATGAACTTCCACAGCTCCCCCACCCCCACCCAAGAGGGAGCAAACACCAAAAAAATAAAGATTTAAAAGCAAAACCAGAACCATCAGCTGCTGCCAGCCAGCCGTGGTCACAGCCAGGCCACTGCTGCTTGTCACCCTCTGTCACCCTCCCAGGGGCAAAGGCTGGAGTGGAGTCAAAAATGCTGCTTCCCTCAGGAATGAAGCCACATTCACAACGAATTCCTCCTTTTTTTGTATCGTCAGCTCTGTAAAAATGTATATATTCTACAGATTTATAGACATTTACAGGTTCTCTACATCCTCCCCAGCCAACTGGGGGTGGTGTGGTTTTTTTTTTTTACATAATTACAAAATGCATTTGTTATTTCTGAGCTGGCTGTGTGAGTGGGGCCAGGACTGAGTTTGGGGTGACCCCCAGCCCCTCCAAGCCCTGTGCCAAGGGGAGGGAAGGGGCTGGGCAGGGCTCCAGCTCGGTGGCACCGGCTCTGGCACAGCTCTGGGCACTCCCTGGCAGCACCTGGCTGCAGGTGCAGCCTGGCACAACATTTCCAGCATGCAGTGCTTCTGCTCCAGAGCAGCAGAGCTGCGAGTTTAGGCAGGGCAGAGAGGCAGCAGAAGGTGCTATTTCCAGAAAAAAAAAAATGTTTAAAAAAAAACCCAAAAACCCCCACACAACCCACAAGCCTCAACACATCTGCTCCAGGCTCAGCTGCCTCGCCCAGCCCAGCAGGAGCTGCTGGAGATGGTTCCCTCTGGGATCCAAGTGAAGCCAAGTCCACTTGAGGGAAGCAGAGAGGAAAAAAATCTCTTCCCAAAGCCACAAATCCTCCATCCATCAGCTGGGATCACACCTTCCTCTTCCTCAGCAACCAGCCGGGCTCCGGGGACAGCTCCACGTCCTCCTGGGGTCACTCAAGTCCAGCTTCAGAGGGAGCAGGGCGGCTGTGCAGCCCCAGGGAGCCAAAGTTCTCCCCAGATGCTCCCCAAAATGCTCCCCAAATGCGTCCAGGGCAGCTCCAGGCTCACCGGATCATGTAGGCCAGGCTGGCGCCCAGGCCGGCCACCCCCGCGAAGGCCATCAGAACGTTCCGGATGCTGCTCTCCAGGTCCTCCACGCGGAAAAAGTCCACAAAGCCCTCCTGGGAGAGAGAGGAGAGGGGGCTCAGATGGGGGGACAGCCTGCCTGGCACAGCCCCCAGACCCATTTCAGCCTAGAACAGCCCCCAGACCCATTTCAGCCTACACATCCTATTGTGCACCCTCAGCCCCACTGCATCCTAAAACACCCCCAGCCCCATTTCAGCCTCAAACACCCCCAGCCCCATTTCAGCCTCAAACAGCCCCCAGCCCCATTTCAGCCTCACACACCCCCAGCCCCATTTCAGCCTCAAACATCCCCAGCCTCATTTCATCCTGCAAATCCTCAGCCCCATTGCATCCTAAAACACCTCCAGCCCCATTTCAGCCTCAAACAGCCCCCAGCCCCATTTCAGCTTCAAACACCCCCAGCCCCATTTCAGCCTCAAACACCCCCAGACCCATTTCAGCCTCAAACACCCCCAGCCCCATTTCAGCCTCAAACACCCCCAGACCCATTTCAGCCTCAAACACTCCCTGTGCTCCCCCAGCCCCATTTCATCCTCAAACATCCCCCAGCCCCATTTCATCCGGCAAATCCCCACATCCATTTCAGCCTAAAACACCCCCAGCCCCATCTCAGCCTCAAACAGCCCCCAGCCCCATTTCATCCTGCTCAATCCATTGTGCTCCCCCTCAGGCCCATTTCAGCCTCAAACATCCCCTGCACATCCCCAGCCCCATTTCATCCTAAAACACCCCCAGCCCCATTTCATTCTTCACATCCCAGTGTGCTCCCTGTGCTCCCCCAGCCCCATTTCAGCCTCAAACACCCCCAGACCCATTTCAGCCTCAAACACCCCCAGCCCCATTTCAGCCTCAAACATCCCCCAGACCCATTTCAGCCTCAAACATCCCCTGTGCTCCCCCAGCCCCATTTCATCCTAAAACACTTCCAGCCCCATTTCAGCCTCAAACATCCCCCAGCCCCATTTCATCCTGCACATCCCCAGCCCCATTTCATCCTAAAACATCCCCCAGCCCCATTTCATTCTGCACATCTCACCATTCTCCCTGTGCTTCCCCAGCCCCATTTCAGCCTCAAACATCCCCCAGCCCCATTTCATCCTAAAACATTCCCAGCCCCATTTCATCCTGCTCATCCCCAGCCCCATTTCATCCTGCACATCCCAATGTTCTCCCTGTGCTCCCCCAGCCCCATTTCATCCTGCACATCCCCCAGCCCCATTTCATCCTGCTCATCCCCAGCCCCATTTCATCCTGCTCATCCCCTGTGCTCCCCCAGCCCCATTTCATCCTAAAACATTCCCAGCCCCATTTCATCCTGCTCATCCCCTGTGCTCCCCCAGCCCCATTTCATCCTGCTCATCCCCAGTGCTCCCCCAGCCCCATTCCAGCCACCCCAGCCCTCCCAGGGCTGCCCTGATTTTGGGAATGCTGCCTCCAAGCTGAGCAGGAACACTCCAAAAAACTGCTTTTTACCTCAAACCACCTCAGCCAGCTCCTGCTGAGTGCATCCTGAACCCCACAACCCCCAGCACTGCCACCCACCCCAGGAGCAGCAGGAGAAGGCCAGAATGCTGGGGAAAGCTCAGGAATTTTCAGGAATTGCGACTCACCCAGCCCCCCTGGCTCTCCAGCCACTCCCTCTTGGAGGACACCAGGGCGTCTGTGATGATGCCAGCCAGGCTGCTGACGCTCTGCTCCTGCTGGATGCTCTTGAGGTGCTTGGCCACGAAGGCCCCGAAGGCGATGAGGGTCACCACGCGGCCCCAGTTGGTGACGCCGTCGCTGAACATCTGGGCTGCCACCTCCACCACGCACTGCAGGTCCTCCTCCTGCTGGATCTGCAGCTTCCTCAGCATCCCTGAAAAACCAACAGCTTGAAGGAGGGGTGCAGGACCACGGGGAGCTCTTCAAAATGCAGTTCATAACATGCAGCATGTCGTGGGAGACAGAGCTGTGCCTACAGCTCCAGCTCCAGCCGCAGGCAGGCCTGGAGTCCCTTTAATTTTGCTTACAGTGCATTATAAACTCTTTTTTTTTTGCTTACAATGCATTATAAACTTTTGGTTACACTGCATTACACACTTTTCTTTTGGTTGCAATGCATTAAATACTTTCCTTTTGGTTACACTGCATTATTTACTTTGCTTACAATGCATTATATACTTTTCTTTTGGTTACACTGCATTACAAACTTTTCTTTTGGTTGCAATGCATTGAATACTTTTTTTTTTTTTGTTACATTGCATTATGTACTTTTCTTTTTGTTACAATGCATTAAATACTTTCCTTTTGGTTACACTGCATTATTTACTTTGCTTAGAATGCATTATACACTTTTCTTTTGGTTGCAATGCATTACAAACTTTCCTTTTGGTTGCAATGCATTACAAACTTTCCTTTTGCTTACAATGCATTGAATACTTTTTTTTTTGTTACATTGCATTATGTACTTTTCTTTTTGTTACAATGCATTACAAACTTTCCTTTTGGTTACACTGCATTATTTACTTTGCTTACAATGCATTATGTACTTTTCTTTTTGTTACAATGCATTACAAACTTTCCTTTTGCTTACAATGCATTGAATACTTTTTTTTTTTTTGTTACATTGCATTATGTACTTTTCTTTTTGTTACAATGCATTACAAACTTTCCTTTTGGTTACACTGCATTATACACTTTCCTTTTGGTTACACTGCATTATTTACTTTGCTTACAATGCATTATGTACTTTTCTTTTTGTTACAATGCCTTACAAACTTTTCTTTTGGTTACAATGCATCATATATTTTTGATTACACTGCATTATATACTTTTCTTTTGATTATATTACATTACAAACTTTTCTTTTGCTTACTAACACATGATAATCTTTTCTTAGCTGAGCATTTTAATACAGCAGAACCAATCTATACCTTATTTTTTACCTACAGCCTACCATAACTGCTAGAATTACCATTTTCTAGTGGCATACTATAATATATCCAAAATTCCCATATTCATGTTCCTGCTCTCCACTCACTAAAAGTCAGTACATGACACTTTAAGCTAAAAGTTGGTTTTCAGTTTTCTTGCAGTGGAAAATTCTGAGATCTTTTTCCTGCTTGCAGCTTTGCTGATTTGTTTTTCTGTGGAATCTTCCTGCTTGGTAAAAACATCTCCTTGTTTGGGGTGGGTTTATCTTTTGCTCTAACCATAAAAACCCCTTCTAACAAACATAAAATATCCTTTGGCTCCTTGGTTATCCAGCAATTGGCTCAGCAATTCTTCTGTATCAAAACTTGTTTTCATTTCTATTTCATTCTCAGGTTCTACATTTCAAAATCGTTCTGCCAAGCATCTGTGAGATTTTCTGGTGAAACTTTCATCCTTCCCAGGATTTTTTTTTTTAATACATTATTTTAAGATAATTGAAAATAACTTAAAAGTAATGAAAAAGTAAAATAAATTCAATCATAGAATTAAATAAGGTTAAAATACTTTAAATTCTTTTAAGATAATTGAAAATAATTTAAATTAAAGTAAGATAAAAATAATGTCAATTAATAAAATAATTTAAATAAAATAAAATTATTTAAATTAAAATAAAATTATTTAAATAAAATAAAATTATTTAAATAAAATAGAATAATTTTAAAATATTTTGCATTATTTTAAGATAATTTTAAAAGAATTTAAAATAAAAATAATTTAAAAAATTAAATCATAGAATAAAAGAAAGTTAAAATAATTTAAATTCTTTTAAGATAATTTTAAATAATTTAAATTAATATAAAAATAATTTGAATGAATAATTTAAATTAAATCAGAAATTTAAAAATAATGTAAATTATTTAAAAATAATTGAAAATTAAAATGAATTAAAATTGTAATTTTAAATAATTAGTTAATTAATTTTAGCTCTGTCTGGCTAAAATTAATTAAATAATTATTTAAAATTATTATTATTATTATTATTATTAAATTATAAATTATAATTCAATAATTCTTTAAAATTATGCCCATCTCGCCCTGCAGTGCCCTTTTACAGCCGGGGCTGTACAAGCCAAAGGCGTCACTGCTCGGCTGCTGCTCAATGTGCAGGAACCTCCCCGGGCAGTTCCTCCTCTGCTCGCTCAGGAAATCACCGAGGCTGCTCAGGAAACCGCCCAGGCCCGACATTCCTGCTGAGAGTCATCCCCCAGGAATGTCCGGGAATTGGGGCCAGACACTGATCCCACAGGGATTGGGGACAGGAACTGATCCCACAGGGATTGGGGACAGGAACTGATCCCACAGGAATTGGGGACAGGAACTGATCCCACAGGGACTGGGGACAGGAACTGATCCCACTGGGACTGGGGACAGGAACTGATCCCACAGGAACTGATCCCATTGATCCCACAGGGAATTGGGGCCAGCAACTGATCCCACTGGGAATTGGGGACAGGAACTGATCCCACAGGGAATTGGGGACAGGAACTGATCCAATTGATCCCACAGGAATTGGGGACAGGAACTGATCCCACAGGGAATTGGGGACAGGAACTGATCCCACAGGGAATTGGGGACAGGAACTGATCCCACAGGAATTGGGGACAGGAAGTGATCCCACAGGAACTGATCCCATTGATCCTACTGGGAATTGGGGCCAGCAACTGATCCCACAGGAATTGGGGCCAGCAACTGATCCCACAGGAACTGGGGACAGGAACTGATCCCACAGGAACTGACCCCACTAATCCCACAGTGAATTGGGGTCAGGAATTGATCCCACAGGAATTGGGGACAGGAACTGATCCCACAGGGATTGGGGACAGGAACTGATCCCACTGGGATTGGGGACAGGAACTGATCCCACAGGAACTGATCCCATTGATCCCACAGGGAATTGGGGACAGGAACTGATCCCACAGAAACTGATCCCATTGATCCCACAGGGAATTGGGGCCGGGAACTGATCCCACAGGGATTGGGGACAGGAACTGATCCCACAGGGAACTGGGGACAGGAACTGATCCCACAGGGAACTGGGGACAGGAACTGATCCCATTGATCCCACAGGAATTGGGGACAGGAACTGATCCCACAGGAATTCGGGACAGGAACTGATCCCACAGGAACTGACCCCACTAATCCCACAGGGAATTGGGGCCGGGAACTGATCCCACAGGGATTGGGGACAGGAACTGATCCCACAGGGAACTGGGGCCAGGAACTGATCCCACAGGAATTGGGGCCAGGAACTGATCCCACTGGGATTGGGGACAGGAACTGATCCCACAGGAATTGGGGCCAGCAACTGATCCCACTGGGATTGGGGACAGGAACTGATCCCACAGGAACTGATCCCATTGATCCTACTGGGAATTGGGGCCAGGAACTGATCCTACAGGAATTGGGGCCAGGAACTGATCCTACAGGAATTGGGGACAGGAACTGATCCCACAGGGATTGGGGACAGGAACTGATCCCACAGGAATTGGGGACAGGAACTGATCCTACAGGAACTGATCCCATTGATCCCACAGGAATTGGGGCCAGGAACTGATCCCACAGGGATTGGGGACAGGAACTGATCCCACAGGAATTGATCCCACAGGGAATTGGGGCCAGGAACTGATCCCACAGGGACTGGGGACAGGAACTGATCCCACAGGGATTGGGGCCAGGAACTGATCCTACAGGAACTGATCCCATTGATCCCACAGGAATTGGGGCCAGGAACTGATCCCACAGGAATTGGGGACAGGAACTGATCCCACAGGAACTGACCCCACTAATCCCACAGTGAATTGGGGTCAGGAATTGATCCCACAGGAACCAATCCCACAGGAACTGATCCCATTGGGAATTGGGGCACAGGAACTGATCCCACAGGAACTGACCCCACAGATCCCACAGGGAATTGGGGCCAGGAACTGATCCCATTGATCCCATTGGGAATTGGGGCCAGGAACTGATCCCACTGGGAATTGGGGCCAGGAACCAATCCCACAGGAACTGATCCCATTGATCCTACTGGGAACTGGGGACAGGAACTGACCCCACAGGAACTGACCCCACAGGAACTGATTCCATTGATCCCACAGGGAATTGGGGCCAGGAACTGACCCCACAGGGACTGATTTCACTGGGAATTTGGGGTAGGAACTGATTCCACCACAGGAACTGATCCCACCTGGGAACTGGGGCACAGGAACTGATCCCACAGCACAGCTAAGAATGAAACCGAAGCTCTTTGTGCTCAATAAACGAAAAAGAAAGGAACCAAAAAAAGGGACGAGCTGAGAAAATGGCACGTCCTGCAAGGAGGAAGGTGTTTCACCAGACAGCACCCAAACAACCCCAGGAACCCCAAAACTGCTGCAGGGACCCCAAAACTGCTGCAGGGACCCCAAAACTGCTGCAGGAAATGCAGACACCGCCCTGCTTCGCTGGGCTCCATACGCCAGCACCAGCCCCAAACCAGCCCGAGTGACACAAAACCAGTGACACAAACTGGTCACTTCTCATTTCCAGTTCATCCCCAGGACAGGAACTGGGGGTCAAATTCCTAGAGCTGCTTCAGGGCCCTACAGAAGGGGGTGAAATGCGTGAAAATGGATTTCCCACAGAAATCTGGGATCCCTGGAAGTGCTCAGGGCCAGGCTGCACAGTTTGGAGCAGCCTGGGATGGTGGAAAGGGTCCCTGCCATGGCACTGGAGGAGTTTTTGGGTCTATTTTAAACCAAACCATTCCATGGTTCTATGAGCACATCACCCAGAAGAATTCCCCTCACTAAAAATCCCCTTGCGCCTGAACTGGGCAGGCTGAAAATCCCGAGCTGACCAATCTTTGGACGCTTTAAATACATGAAAACAGATTTCCCAGAGCAGCTGTGGCTGCCCCTGGATCCCTGGAAGTGCCCAAGGCCAGGTTGGACAGGGCTGGGATGGTGGAAAGGGTCCCTGCCCATAGCACTGGATGAGTTTTTGGGTCTATTTCAAATCAAACAATTCCATGGTTCTATGAGAACATTGCCCAAAAACCCCCTTGCACCTAAACTTGGTGGTGGTGAGGATCTGAAACTCCTGAGCTCACCAATCTCTAAATTAAAATGGATTTCCCAGAGAAGCTGTGGCAGCCCCTGGGAGTGTCCAAGGCCAGGTTGGACAGGGTTTGGACAAACCTGAGGTGGTAGAAGGTGTCCTTACCCATTTTGAGTGAGTTTTAAAGTCTATTTCAACCCAAACCATTCCAAAATTCTATGAGAACATTGCCCAAAAATTCCCTTGCACCTAAACTGGGGGGATGAGGCTCTGAACCTCCCGATCTCCCCAATCTTTGCCCGCTCGGGGTTATTTGCAGACTCAGCCCGAGCCGAGGGGGACACGAGGAGGACCCGGGGCTAATCTGTAACCACATTATCTCCTCTGCACACACCAACAGCGCCTTTTCCTCGTCCCCACGGAACAAAGTTCAGTTTCGTTTCTGAGCGCTTCCCAACCGCTTTTATTTAACCCCTTCCGAATCAAAGCCACGTCGTATCGATGACCCGGCCGAGACCCCGGCCACGAGGGCATCACCCCCGGCCCAAACCCGCTCCGGGCACCGGGACAGGCCCAAGGGAGAGCACGGGGGTCTCGGCCTCCTCCCGGAGCATTCGACGGACACACACCTTGGAAGGCGAGCTCGTGTTTCCTCATGACGCCGTCGCCGACCCTCCGCAGCGTTTCCAGCGCCTTCTCCATCACCGCATCCCCCGCCGAGCCCGGCCGGCCGGGACCACCCAGGAGGCCCGGAAAAAGCTTCTTAGCGCTGGGCTGCGCCTCTCCCGCCACTTCCCTCAGGTAGCGGCTGATGAGCTCCAGCGAGTCCTGTCGGAGCCCGTCCGGAGGCCCCGGGGGGGTCCCGGGCAGCGAATCGGCGGCGGGGCCGCGCTCGGGCTCGGGGTCGCAGCCGTCCAGCTCCTCTTCGGGGCGCCATAGAGTCGCGCCGCAGCCAATCAGCGCGCGGGGCGCAGCGCCTCGGCCAATCAGCGCGCGGGGGGGGTCGGCGCGGCCGGCGGCGGCCCCGGAGCGCTCGCGGGGCGGCTCTGAGGCGGCGGCGGCGGCGGCCGCGGGCTCCGGGCGCTGCCCCGGCCCGCCGGGCGCCAGCGCCGGGGAGCCGCCGCAGTAGAGGTTGAAGCCGATGACGGCTTTCGGCTTCACGGCGAACATGGCGCCCGGTGCGAGCGGCCGACGGGGTGCGGGCGGGACCGGCGCGGCCGGGTTATATAACCGGCGGCGGTGACGCCGTAGAGGCGGAGCGAGGGCGGGACAGCGAGCGGCTTTTTCCACCTCCGCTTCCGTTCTTGCGGCTGAAAAAGGAGCGCAAAGGAGCAGCCATCCCCTCCATCCCCCCAGCTCGGTGCCCCACTCCCGGTGTCCCCGGTTCTTGCCGGTACCGGGCAGCAGCTCCCGGTAGTGCCGGGCTGGTCCCGCATCCCTCCGAGCACGGCGGGGAACGGGATCCCCGGGGCAGCGCCCCCCGGCAGCGCCGAGCATCCTCGGGCACCGACCGGCCACGTGTGTCCCGTGCCTGCCGGAGGGGCCCGGTCCATTCCCGATCCATTCCCCGTCCATCCCCGGTCTATCCCCAGTTCATTCCCAGTCCATTCCCGGTCCATCCTCGGTTCATTCCCGGTCCATCCCCAATCCATTCCCAATCCATTCCTGATCCATTCCCGGTCCCTTCCTGATCCATTCCCGATCCATCCCCGGTCCATTCCCAATCCATTCCTGATCCATTCCCGGTCCCTTCCTGATCCATCCCTGGTTCATCCCCGATCCATCGCCGATCCATTTCCGATCCATCCCTGGTCCATTCCCGATCCATCCCTGGTCCATCCCCGGTCCATCCCTGGTTCATTCCCGGTCCATTCCCGATCCATCCCCGTTCATTCCCAGTCCATCCCTGATCCATCCCCGGTTCATTCCCGATCCATCCCTGATCCATTCCCGATCCATCCCTGGTCCGTTCCCGATCCATCCCCGGTCCTTTCATTCCCGGTCCATCTCTGGTCCATCCCTGGTTCATTCCCAGTCCATTCCCGATCCATTCCCGGTTCATTCCCGATCCATCCCCGTTCATTCCCGGTCCATCCCTGGTTCATTCCCGATCCATTCCCAGTCCATTCCCGATCCATCCCTGGTCCATTCCCGATCCATTCCCGGTTCATTCCCGGTCTATCCCCGGCCCATTCCTGGCCCATTCCCGATCCATTCCCAATCCATTTCCGATCCATCCCCGGCCCATTCCCGGTCCATCCCCGATCCATTCCCAGTCCATCCCCGATCCATCCCCGATCCATCCCCGTTCATTCCCGGTCCATCCCTGGTCCATCCCTGGTCCATTCCCGATCCATCCCCAATCCATCCCCAATCCATTCCCGATCCATTCCCGGTCCATCCCCGGTCTATCCCCGGTCCATCCCCGATCCATTCCCGGTTCATTCCCGGTCTATTCCCGGCCCATTCCCGGTCTATCCCCGGCCCATTCCCGGCCCATTCCCGGTCTATCCCCGGCCCATTCCCGGTCCATCCCCGGCCCATTCCCGGTCCATCCCCGGCCCATTCCCGGTCCCGCAGCACCGAGCATCCCCCGGGTGCGGGGCTGGAGCCAGCACGGCCCCGCTGGTGTGGCCAAAAGGGGGTTTGAAAGAAGGGACCGAGATTTAGAATATAAAAGTGGAAGAAATCTAGGGAAAAATATATACTCTATGTTTTTATATAAAATAAAAATAAATATATATTCTATATTTCTATATAGGAGAAATAGATATTCTATATTTCTATGAAGAAGAAATTCTCAATATTTTTATATTTATATAGAAGAAGAAATATATATTATTATACTTTTGTATAGAAGAAGAAATATATAGTCTATATTGCTATATAGAATAAATATATTCTATATTTTATATATAAGAAGAAATAAATATTCTATATTTTTATATAGAAAAAATATATCTATATTTTTATATAGAATAAGAAATATGTAGTCTATATTTCTATATAAATACACTATATATAGAAGAAGAAATGTATACTCTATATTTTCATATAGAAGAAGAAATAGATATTCTATATTTCTAGATAGAAGAAATAGATCTATATTTTTATATAGAAGAAATGTATATTCTATATTTTTATACAGAAGAAGAAATAGATATTCTATATTTTTATATGGAAGAAGGAAATTATATTCTATATTTTTATATAGAAGAAAAAATATATCTTCTATATTTCTAGATAGAAGAAGAAAAGTATATTCTATATTTTTATATAGAAGAAATGGATCTTCTATATTTTTATATAGAAGAAATAGATCTGTATTTTTATATGGAATAGATATTCTGTATTTTTATATAGAAGAAGAAATGGAACTATTTCTGTATAGAAGAAATGTATATTCTATATTTTTATATAGAAGAAATAGATCTTCTATATTTTTATATAGAAGAAATAGATCTGTATTTTTATATGGAATAGATATTCTGTATTTTTATATAGAAGAAGAAATGGAACTATTTTTCTATAGAAGAAATGTATATTCTATATTTTTATATAGAAGAAATAGATCTTCTATATTTTTATATAGAAGAAATAGATCTGTATTTTTATATAGAATAGATATTCTGTATTTTTATACAGAAGAAGAAATGGATCTGTATTTCTGTATAGAAGAAATGTATATTCTATATTTTTATATAGAAGAAATAGATCTTCTATATTTTTATATAGAAGAAATAGATCTGTATTTTTATATAGAATAGATATTCTGTATTTTTATATAGAAGAAGAAATGGAACTATTTCTGTATAGAAGAAATGTATATTCTATATTTTTATATAGAAGAAATAGATCTTCTATATTTTTATATAGAAGAAATAGATCTGTATTTTTATATGGAATAGATATTCTGTATTTTTATATAGAAGAAGAAATGGATCTGTATTTCTCTATAGAAGAAATGTATATTCTATATTTTTATATAGAAGAATAGATCTCTATTTTTATACAGAATAAAAAATTGCTTCTGTCACCATCACCATGCTCTGTTTGGAGCTGCCACCTCCCTGTCACCATTTCTGGGGACAAACCGTGACAAACCAAGCCCAGTGTGCTCTGTTTGGAGCTGCCACCTCCCTGTCACCACTTTTGGGGACAAACTGTGACAAACCAAGCCCAGTGTGCTCTGTTTGGAGCTGCCACCTCCCTGTCACCACTTTTGGGGACAAACCAAGCCCAGTGTGCTCTGTTTGGAGCTGCCACCTCCCTGTCACCATTTCTGGGGACAAACCGTGACAAACCAAGCCCAGTGTGCTCTGTTTGGAGCTGCCACCTCCCTGTCACCACTTTTGGGGACAAACTGTGACAAACCAAGCCCAGTGTGCTCTGTTTGGAGCTGCCACCTCCCTGTCTTCATTTCTGGGGACAAACTGTGACAAACCAAGCCCAGTGTGCTCTGTTTGGAGCTGCCACCTCCCTGTCACCACTTTTGGGGACAAACTGTGACAAACCAAGCCCAGTGTGCTCTGTTTGGAGCTGCCACCTCCCTGTCACCACTTTTGGGGACAAACCAAGCCCAGTGTGCTCTGTTTGGAGCTGCCACCTCCCTGTCACCATTTCTGGGGACAAACCAAGCCCAGTGTGCTCTGTTTGGAGCTGCCACCTCCCTGTCACCATTTCTGGGGACAAACTGTGACAAACCAAGCCCAGTGTGCTCTGCTTGGAGCTGCCACCTCCCTGTCACCACTTTTGGAGACAAACCAAGCCCAGCGTGCCCTGTTTGACACCCTGAGATGTCCCAGCTCACCAAAGCCAGGGCTGTGCATGCCCCTGGGTGTCCCCAGCTCCTGTCCCCCTTGTCACCCGGCCCAAAGCCGGGTCCGGCAGGACGCGATCCGTCCCTCTCAGAATCCTTCCCGTGGCCCCAAGGAATGCGTGTCCTTGTCCGGGAAGGAATTTTTGGCAGCAGGAGCGGGAGCAGGGAGCTCTGGCAGCACCCAGCACATTTTTTGGGAGGCGGTGCCAAGCTTTAGCACAAACACGAGCCGGGACAGCGTGTCCCTGCCTGTCCCCTCAGGGTCCCTGCGTGGCCTCCAGGCCTTGGGAATTCCCAGGTTTTTTTTAGGGAAATCCAGGACAGGGGCACACGCAGAGAGCTGCAGGGGAAAAGTCAGGGATGGAAATGCCACAGGTGGGACACGGCACCCGCCATGCACCCCAAAATGAACCTGGAGCGAGCCTGAGGGGTGGCACTGGGGACAAGGGTGCCACGGTGGGGCAGGGTGGAAGGATTTGCAGCTGGAGCGAAGATTTGGGTTGGTAAAATCCCTCCCCTGTGCCCACCAGTGCCTCTGCGAGCCCACACATTTGGGGGCTGTCCCCGCATATTTTGGGGGTGTCACCACACATCTGGAGGGTGTCCCCACACATTTGGATGGTGTCCCGACATGTTTTGGGGCTGTCACCACACGTTTTGGGGTCTCCCCACACATTCTGGGGCTGTCCCCACATGTTTTGAGGGTGTCCCGACATGTTTTGGGGCTGTCCTCACATGTTTTGGGGCTGTCACCACACATTCTGGGGTCTCCCCACACATTTTGGGGGCTGTCCCCACACGTTTGGGGCTGTCCCCACACATTCTGGGGCTGTCCCCACATGTTTTGAGGCTGTCCTCACCCTTTTGGAGGGTGTCCCCACATGTTTGGAGGGTGTCCCGACATGTTTTGAGGCTGTTCCCACACATTTGAATGGTGTCCCCACACATTTGGGGGCTGTTCCCACACGTTTGGAGGGTGTCCCCATACATTTGGAGGGTGTCCCCACACGTTCTGGGGGCTGTCCCCATACATTTTGGGGTCTCCCCACACATTTTGGGGGGTGTCCCCACACGTTTTGGGGGCTGTCCCCATACATTTTGGGGTCTCCCCACACATTTTGGGGGGTGTCCCCACACGTTTGGGGTCTCCCCACACATTTTGGGGTCTCCCCACACGTTTTGGGGGCTGTCCCCACACGTTTTGGAGGGTGTCCCCACACATTTGGGGCTGTCCTCACACATTTGAATGGTGTCCCCACACATTTTGGGGTCTCCCCACACGTTTTGGGGTCTCCCTACACGTTTTGGAGGGTGTCCCCACACACTTTGGGGCTGTCCCTACACGTTTTGGTGGGTGTCCCCACACATTTTGGGGTGTCCCCACACGTTTTGGGGGCTGTCCCCACACGTTTTGGGGCTGTCTCCACACATTTGAATGGTCTCCCCACACATTTTGGGGGCTATCCCCACACATTTTGGGGGCTATCCCCACACATTTTGGGGTCTCCCCACACATTTTGGGGTCTCCCCACACATTTTGGAGGGTGTCCCCACACATTTTGGAGGGTGTCCCCACACATTTTGGGGGCTATCCCCACACGTTTTGGGGTCTCCCCACACATTTTGGGGGGTGTCCCCTCCCTCCGTCCCCCCCCAGCACAGGGACACCCCCCAGAGCAGCAATTCCCCTTTGCACCTTTCCCTTTATTTCCTCTTTTAGGTTTTATTTCCCTTTTTTTTGGGAGTTGAATAAAAAGCAAGCACAGCAGTCCAGAAGAGGTGACCATGTAAAAAAATTATATATATATATATTTTTTTTATATATATATTTGTTACCTATTTACAACATGGCTGGGACAGGCAGCAGGAGGGTGTGCAGCCACTGCCCCAAGCAGGTCACACAGGGGCTGGGGGCCACAGCAGGACCCTGTGGGGACAAGGGACAGCTCCCAATGCCACCACACTCCTTGTCCCTGCCCCAGAGGGTGACAGGAGCAGCCCCGGGGATTTTTCTCACGGGAGGATCCAGGAAACACCTGAAGGCAGAGCCACATTCCAGCACACCCTGGGCAAACACAGCAGGGAAGTGACACAGGTGACACAGGTGACACACAGGTGACACACACAGGGGGAAAACCCTGCTGGGCATCCCTCGCTCCTGCCTGCCCTCCTTTGGTCCTCGGGGCTGAAACTGGGGCAGGTTTTGGGGCACAGCTGGGCCCACTCTTGGTTTTTTGTTGTGATTTTGGTGTCAGTTTGGGGTGGTTTTTCCTTGAGACAAAGAAAAGACAACAAGGGGAAAACATGGGGAAAAAAGAAATCAAAGTTTGGGATGCCCTGGCACAGCTGTGCCCACACTCCCCGTTGCATGGAAAAGTGACACCAGGGCACCACGAGGGGACAGTGCCACCCCCAGCCCTGGCTCTGCAGGTTCTAAAGTTCTTTTGTTGTGATGTTGGTGTTAATTTGGGGGTTTTGTTATTTTTTTTCACAGGTTTGAATACAAGAAGGGAAAAAATGGGGACAAGAAATGAGTTTGGGATGCCCTGGCACAGCTGTGCCCACTCTTGTCCCTGCATGGAAAAGTGACACCAGAGCACCACGAGGGGACAGTGCCACCCCCAGCCCTGGCTCTGCAGGTTCTAAGGTTCTTTTGTTGTGGTGTTGGTGTTAATTTGGGGGTTTAGTTGTTTTTCCCCCCAGGTTTGAGAGAAAGAAAATGGGAAAAAAAGGAAAGGAAAAAATGGGAAAGAAAGAAATCAAAGTTTGGGATGCCCTGGCACAGCTGGGCCCACTCTTGTCCCTGCATGGAAAAGTGACACCAGGGCAGCAGGAGGGGACAGGTTTTCTCCCTCTGGTCAAGCTCAGCCAAGCCCTTCTGGTTTTATCCTTCTGACCAAATTCAGCCAAACCCCTCTGGTTTTGTCCCTTTTAGCCAAATTCCTCCACGTTCCTCTGGTTTTATCCTTCTGTCCAAATTCATCCAAGTTCCTCTGGTTTTATCCTTCTGACCAAATTCAGCCAAACCCTTCTGGTTTTATCCTTCTGACCAAATTCAGTCAAACCCCTCTGGTTTTATCCTTCTGACCAAATTCAGCCAAACCCTTCTGGTTTTATCCTTCTGTCCAAATTCAGTCAAACCCCTCTGGTTTTGTCCCTTTTAGCCAAATTCAGCCAAACCCCTCTGGTTTTGTCCCTTTTAGCCAAATTCAGCCACATTCCTCTGGTTTTATCCTTCTGTCCAAATTCAGCCAAACCCCTCTGGTTTTATCCTTCTGACCAAATTCATCCAAGTTCCTCTGGTTTTATCCTTCTGACCAAGTTCAGCCAAGCTCCTCCAGCTGAGGTGGGGCTCTCCCCCCAAAGCACCCCGAGATGTTTCAAACCCAGCCCAGCCCCTCTGGAAATGTTAAATGTTGTGAGCTGAGCCAGGGACAGATCTCAGCTCAGCCCAACACCACCCCTGCTCCTGGTGTTTATTATCCTGAGATTAAAAAAATATATATATTTTTTTTTCATCTCAGCCAATTTCTTCACTTTGAAGCTCTAAAGCTCACAGCTGACTGTGCCTTCAGGGCTGGGATCACACCTGTGAGACCTGGGAACACAATTTCCACATCTGGGAACACAATTTCCACATCTGGGAACACAATTTCCACATCTGGGAACACAATTTCCAGGTCTGAGATCACAATTTCCAGGTCTGAGATCACACTTTCCAAATTTAAGATCCCACTTTACAAATCTGGGATCACACTTTCTAAATCCAGGATCACAATTTCCAGAGCTGAAATCACTTTCCAGATCTGAGATCACTCTTTGCAGAGCTGGAATCACTCTTTCCAAATCTGGGATCACAATTTCCAGATCTGGGATCACACCTGTGAGATCTGGCATCACTTTTCAGATCTGGGATCACAATTTCCAAATCTAGGATCATTTTCTGCACACCTAGGATCACACCTGCCAGATGTGGAATCACTCTTTTCAGATCTGGGATCACTCTTTCCAAATCTAGGATCACAATATCCAGATCTGGGATCACCATTTCCATATCTAGGATCACAATTTCCAGATCTGGGATCACTTTTCAGATTTGGGATCAAAATTTCCACATCTGGGATCACTCTTTGCAGAACTGGAATCACTCTTTGCAGATCTGGGATTACCATTTCCATATCTAGGATCACAATTTCCAGATCTGGGATCACAATTTCCATATCAGGCATCACACCTGTGAGATGTGAGATCACTCTTTCCAAATCTAGGATCACTTTTCAGATCTGGGATCACAATTTCCGTATCAGGCATCACACCTGTGTGATTTGGGATCACACTTTCCAGATCTGGAATCACATTTTACAAATCTGGGATCACACCTGCCAGACCAGGGATCACTTTTCAGATCTGGGATTACCATTTCCATATCTAGGATCACAATTTCCACATCTGGGATCACTTTTCAGATCTAGGATCACAATTTCCAGAGCTGGGATCACTCTTTCTAAATCTAGAATCACAATATCCAGATCTGGGATCACGTCTTCCATATCTGGGATCACAATTTCCACATCTGGGATCACACCTGCCAGACCAGGGATCACAATTTCCAGATCTGGGATCACCATTTTCAGATCTGGGATCACCATTTCCATATCTAGGATCACAATTTTCACATCTGGCATCACATCTTCCATATCTGGGATCACTTTTCAGATCTGGGATCACAATTTCCAGATCTGGGATCACAATTTCCAGATCTGGGATCACTTTTCAGATCTGGGATCACAATTTCCAGATGTTGGATCACAATTTCCAGATCTGGGATCACTCTCCTGCCCAGCTGGCTCAATCTCTGCTTCCCCAAGCCCTGCAATCCCTTCCCACCCCTCAGCCCTGCCCTGTCCCCTCCTCCAGGTGCTGTCCCAGCCAGGAAGGGGGCACAGCTCCAGTGCCTCTGAGAGCCACGATGGTTCCAAACAGCAGCAAAATTAAGGCAAAGCCTCTCTGGGAGGAAGGGCCAGCCCAACCCTGCCCCCCAAGTCACCTTTGGGGTGCGTTTGCTGCAAAGACTCAAACAAACTACGTGGATTCTGCTGCTCCCATCCCTATGGGACAGTGAAGTTCAATCCATTTAGCCAAAAAAAAACCAAAAAAAAAAGAGACAAAAAGAGGGCAGCCCCCAGCTGGGAGTGCAGCTACCCTGCCAGCTTGCTGGTGACCAGGGAGGATTTCCTCTGGGGCAGGTCCTGGGGCGTGGGGATGTGGTCTCCTGTCACCAGGTTCTTGTCAGGCCCTGCACTGGGCAGCTGCTTGTTCTTCATCTTGGCCTTGGCCATGTTGTAGTCGCCAGAATCGAAGTATTTTTGCTGCAAGGGGGAGAAATGTTTGGGTTATTGGGAGTGCAGGAGGAGCAGGGGGAGAGCAGAGCCATGGGGAGCCCTTGGGGAGGGCTAAATTGGTGTGCAGGAGTTAGAACTGAAATTGGCTGTGCAGGATTTGGGATTGGGGTTGGGATTGGGATTGGGTGTGCTGGATTTAGGATTGGGTGTGCAGGATTTGGGATTGGGATTGGCTGTGCAGGATTTGGGATTGAAGTTGGGTGTGCAGGAGCAGGGGAACAGCAAAACCATGGGAAAAAAAAAAGAAATCCAAGCTTGGGATGCCCAACACTCAACACCCTTCAAATTCCACCTTGTCTCTGGTGCTTTTTACCCCTTTATCCCTTTCCCTTTTTCCCTTTGGGGAGGGTTAAATTTGGATTGGGATTGGGTGTGCAGGAGTTAGAACTGAAATTGGCTGTGCAGGATTTGGGATTGGGTGTGCAGGATTTGGGATTTGGGATTGGCTGTGCAGGGTTTGGGATTGGGGTTGGGTGTGCAGGAGCTGGGGAACAGCAAAACCATGGGGAAAAAAAAAAAGAAATCCAAACTTGGAAGCCCAACACTCAAAACAAAGGTTTGCCTCAACACCCTTCAAATTCTACCTGGTCTCTGGTGCTTTTTACCCCTTTATCCTTTTCCCTTTTTCCCTTTAGAGAGGGCTAAATTTGGATTGGGATTGGGTGTGCAGGAGTTAGAACTGAAATTGGCTGTGCAGGATTTGGGATTGGCTGTGCAGGATTTGGGATTGGGATTGGCTGTGCAGGATTTGGGATTGGTGTGCAAGATTTGGGATTGGGGTTGGATGTGCAGGAGCAGGGGAACAGCAGAGCCACCAGGATCCCTCAGGGAGTGCTGGGATTGGGTTTGGGGTTGGATATGCAGGAGCAGAACCACAAGGATCCCTCAGGGAGTGCTGGGATTGGGATTAGGGTTGGATATGCAGGAGCAGAGCCACAAGGATCCCTCAGGGAGTGCTGGGATTGGGATTAGGGTTGGATATGCAGGAGCAGAGCCACAAGGATCCCTCAGGGAGTGCTGGGATTGGGATTAGGGTTGGATATGCAGGAGCAGAGCCACAAGGATCCCTCAGGGAGTGCTGGGATTGGGATTAGGGTTGGATATGCAGGAGCAGAGCCACAAGGATCCCTCAGGGAGTGCTGGGATGGGGATTGGGGTTGGCTGTGCAGGAGCAGGGGAACAGCAGAGCCACAAGGATCCCTCAGGGAGTGCTGGGATTGGGATTTGGGTTGGCTGTGCAGGGGCAGAGCCACAAGGATCCCTCGGGGAGTGCTGGAACTGCTCTTTCCCAGGCCATGAGCAGATGACACAAGGGGAAATGCAGGCAGGAGTCAGGGCAGGTTTGGATTCAAGGCCTTTGGCCCCCAGGCAGTGACTCAGGCCAGGCCTGACTCAGGCACCTCTGACACAGAGCCGGGACCTTTGGATGGCGGCAGCAGCCCTGACCCACTGAGCCCTGGCACGGCAGGGAGGGGAAACCTCTGGAATGGTGGGATCACACCTGAGAGAGCTGGGATCACACCTGAGAGAGCTGGGATCACATCTGAGAGGGCTGGGATCACATCTGTGAGATGTGGGATCACACCTGAGAGGGCTGGGATCACATTGCCAGGTTTGGGATCACACCTGCCAGGGCTGGGATGACACCTGTGAGATGTGGGATCACATCTGTGAGATGTGGGATCACATCTGTGAGGGCTGGATCATAACTGTGAGTTCTGGGATCTCATCTGTGAGATGTGGGATCACATCTGTGATATTTGGGATCACACCTGAGAGAGCTGGGATCACACCTGTGAGGGCTGGATCATAACTGAGATCTGGGATCACATCTGTGAGATTTGGGATCACATATGTGAGATTTGGGATCACACCTGTGAGGGCTGGGATCACACCTGAGATTTGGGATCACACCTGTGAGAGCTGGGATCACATCTGTGAGAGCTGGGATCACATCTGTGAGATTTGGGATCACACCTGTGAGGGCTGGGATCACACCTGAGATTTGGGATCACACCTGTGAGAGCTGGGATCACACTTGAGAGATCTAGGATCACACTTTCCAAAGCTGGGATCACATTGCCAGGTTTGGGATCACACCTGTGAGAGCTGGGATTATAACTATGAGATTTGGGATCACACCTGTGAGAGCTGGGATTATAACTATGAGATGGGATCACATCTGTGAGGGCTGGGATCACATCTGTGAGGGCTGGGATCACATCTGTGAGGGCTGGGATCACACTTTCCAGATTTGGGATCACACCTGTGAGAGCTGGGATCACACCAGTAAGATTTGGGATCACAACTATGAAATTTGGGATCACGCCTGTGAGATTTGGGATCACATTTTTCAAAGTTAAGATCACACTTTCCAGGTTTGGGATCACACTGCCAGGTTTGGGATCACACCTGTGAATTTGGGATCACACCTGTGAGATTTGGGATCACACTGCCAGGTTTGGGATCACACTTTCCAGGTTTAGGATCACACTGCCAGGTTTAGGATCACACCTGTGAGATTTGGGATCACACTTTCCAGGTTTGGGATCACACCTGTGAATTTGGGATCACACTTTCCAGGTTTAGGATCACACCTGTGAATTTGGGATCACACTTTCCAGGTTTAGGATCACACCTGCTGAGCCAGAGCCTGACAGGATCCTCTGCACTGGGATGAGGAGCCCGGCCTGGAGAGCCAGGACTTTTGGGATGATAAACCAGGACTTTTGGGATGATGAGCCTGGCTTAGAGACAGGACTTTTGGGGTGAACCAGGCCTACAGAGCCAGAACTTTTGGGATGAGGAGCTAGGGGTGACAGAGGCAGGACTTTTGGGGTGGTGAACCAGGACTTTTGGGGTGATAAGCCAAGCCTAGAGACAGGATTTTTGGGATGAGCCAAGCCTACAGAGCCAGGACTTTTAGGATGGTGAACCAGGATTTTTGGGATGATAAGCCAAGCCTAGACAGATAGGACTTTCAGGATGATAAGCCAGGAATTTTAGGATGAGCCAGGCCTACAGAAACAGGACTTTTGGGATGGTGAACCAGGACTTTTGGGATGATAAACCTGGCCTGGAGACGGGACTTTTGGGATGAACCAGGCTGACACAGACAAGACTTTTGGGATGATGAGTCAGGCCTAGAGAGCCAGAACTTTTGGGATGCTGAACCAGGACTTTTAGGATGATAAGCCACACCTAGAGCCAGGACTTTTGGGGTGAGCCAGGCCTACAGAGCCAGGACTTCTAGGATGAGGAACTAGGGGTGACAGAGCCAGGACTTTTGGGATGGTGAACCAGGATTTTTGGGATGATGAGCCAGGCCTAGAGAGCCAGGATTTCTGGGATGAGCCAGGATTTTTGGGCTGGTGAACCAAGACTTCTGGGATGATAAACCAGGCCTAGAGAGCCAGGACTTTTAGGATGATAAGCCTGGCTTAGAGCCAGGACTTTTGGGGTGAGGCAGGCCTAGAGGCAGGACTTTTGGGGTGAGCCAGGCCTAGAGGCAGGATTTATGGGGTGAGGCAGGCCTAGGGCCTGGATTTATGGGGTGAGCCAGGATTTATGGGGTGAGCAGACCTAGAGGCAGGATTTATGGGGTGAGCCAGGATTTATGGGGTGAGGCAGGATTTATGGGGTGAGGCAGGATTTATGGGGTGAGGCAGGCCTAGGGCCTGGATTTATGGGGTGAGCCAGGCCTAGAGGCAGGATTTATGGGGTGAGCCAGGATTTATGGGGTGAGCCAGGATTTATGGGGTGAGCCAGGATTTATGGGGTGAGCCAGGCCTAGAGCCAGGATTTATGGGGTGAGCCAGGATTTATGGGGTGAGGCAGGCCTAGGGCCTGGATTTATGGGGTGAGCCAGGCCTAGGGCCTGGATTTATGGGGTGAGCCAGGCCTAGAGCCTGGATTTATGGGGTGAGCCAGGATTTATGGGGTGAGCCAGGCCTAGACCAGGATTTATGGGGTGAGCCAGGCCTAGACCAGGATTTATGGGGTGAGGCAGGATTTATGGGGTGAGGCAGGATTTATGGGGTGAGCCAGGCCTAGGGCCTGGATTTATGGGGTGAGCCAGGCCTAGACCAGGATTTATGGGGTGAGCAGGCCTAGACCAGGATTTATGAGGTGAGCCAGGCCTACACCAGGATTTACGGGGTGAGCCAGCCCGACACCCCAGGACTGTGGGATCATAAAGCAGATGCCAAACCCAGGACTTTTGCCCCACAGAACAATCCCGGGCTGCTGCCAAGGCCCTTCCCAGCTCAAAGGGCGTCCCAGTGCCAATCCCACCCATCCTTTCATTGAATTTCATGTAAAATTAATTCAACTCCTTCCACTAAAATGAGAATTTTAATTTTACGCCCAAGAAAATTTCCCAATTTTTTCCCCGTTTTTTCCCCATTTTTTCCCCATTCTTTCCCCAAATTTCCCAGTTTTTTCCCCGTTTTTCCCCAAATTTCCCAATTTTTTTCCCCGTTTTTTCCCCGTTTTTTCCCCATTCTTTCCCCAAATTTCCCAATTTTTTCCCTGTTTTTTCCCCATTTTTTCCCCAAATTTCCCAATTTTTTCCCCATTCTTTCCCCAAATTTCCCAATTTTTTCCCCGTTTTTTCCCATTTTTCCCCCAAATTTCCCAATTTTTTTCCCCGTTTTTTCCCCATTCTTTCCCCAAATTTCCCAACTTTTTTCCCCCATTTTTTAGCCATTTTTCCCCATTTTTTCCCCATTTTTTGGATCTCCTGTGCCCTCACTCACCCCCTTCTGCAGCCTCTTCATGAGGAAATCAGAGCCCCCGGGTTTCTGGCCCAGGTTGGGATATTTGGCCTTGAGCTTGGCCTCCTCTGCCCTCTCGGGGGAAATGCCTTTGTCCTTCTCCTGACAGTCCTAAAATAGAGAAAAAATCAAAAATTATTCATTAAATAACATTTCCATTATTTATTACATTATTCATTTATATTTATGCATTAAATTTAAATTTATTTCATGAGATTTTTGTTATTTTCTTATTAGGTTATATGTATTAATTAAATTAAAATTTATTTAATAAACGAAATGTTATTATTAAATTATATTAATTTCTATTTAATTAATATAATATATAAATTTATATACTTATTAATACTATATATCAATGCATAATATATTAATAAATGCTAATATTAATGCAATATTAATATTAATACAATGCAATATTAATAGCATTAAATATAATATTGCAATAATATATAAAATATTAATATAATATAATATAATATAATATAATATAATATAATATAATATAATATAATATAATATAATATAATATAATATAATATAATATAATATAATATAATATAATATAATATAATGTTATATTATACTACATTATATTACATTATATTATATTATATATGACATTATATTACATTATATATTACATTACATTATATCAATAAATTAGCTAAATTTATTTATATTTATTAATCAAATTTAACTTTATTAAGTAAAATGCACATTATTGCTGACATTATTAATTTGTATTAATTTATTTAATTAAAATTTATTTATTTAACGAAATGCACATTATTAATTTACATTTACATTCATTTCTTAAATCAAAATTTATTTATTAAAGGAAATGGACATTATTGATTACACTACTAATTTACATTTATTAATTGCATTAACATTTATTTCATACATAAAACTGGCATTAGTTATTACATCACGAATATATATTTGCAAATATTTATTAAATAAAAACATATTTATTAAATAAATTTTACATTATTTCTTTTGGGAAGGAATTCCTGGATTTTAGGCTGAATTTTAGGAAGGAATTCCTGGATTTGGGGGTCCTGGGAGGATTTGGGGGGTCCTGGGGAGGATTTGGGGGGTCCTGGGAAGGATTTCAGGGGTCCCAATCAGGATTTTGGGGGTCCTGGGAAGGATTTTAGGGGTCCTGGGGAGGATTTGGGGGTCCTGGGGAGGATTTCAGGAGTCCCAATCAGGATTTTGGGGGTCCTGGGGAGCTTTTAGGGTTCCTGGGTGGGATTTTGGGGTCAGGGCTCTGACAGCAGCACCCAAAGCTTCGTCCCCTGAAACCATTGCAGGGTCTGGGAGTGCTGCCCTGAGCTCCCAGTTACCCCATCCCAGTTATACCAATCCATCCCAGTTACCCCATCCCAGTTACACCAATCCATCCCAGTTACCCCATCCCAGTTATACCAATCCATCCCAGTTACCCCATCCCAGTTATACCAATCCATCCCAGTTACCCCAATCCCAGTGATACCAATCCATCCCAGTTACCCCATCCCAGTTATACCAATCCATCCCAGTTACCCCATCCCAGTTATACCAATCCATCCCAGTGATACCAATCCATCCCAGTGATACCAATCCATCCCAGTTACCCCAATCCATCCCAGTTACCCCATCCCAGTTATACCAATCCATCCCAGTTACCCCAATCCCAGTTATACCAATCCATCCCAGTTACCCCTATCCCATCCCAATTACCCCATCCATCCCAGTTACCCCAATCCCATCCCAGTTACCCTATCCCAGTCACCCCAATCCCAGTTACCCTATCCTTCCCAGTTACCCCATCTGATCCCAGTTACCCCATCCCAGTTACCCCCTCCCATTCCAGTTACCCCATCCATCCCAGTTATTCCATCCCCATCCCAGTTACCCCCATTCCATCCCAGATATCCACATCCCATCCCAGTTACCCGATCTCAGTTACCCCATCCCAGTCACCCCCATCCAATCCCAGTGACCCCAATCCCATCCCAGTTACCCCAATCTCAGTTACCCCATCCATTCCAGTTACCCCATCCCAGTTACACAAATCCCATCCCAATTACCCCATCCCAGTTCCCCCATCCTATCCCAGTTACACAAATCCCATCCCAGTGACCCCATCCCAATTACCCCCTCCCAGTTATTCCATCCCCATTCCATCCCAGTTACCCCCATTCCATCCCAGTTACCCCCATTCCATCCCAGTTATCCACATCCCATCCAAGTTACCCCCTCCCAGTTACCCCATCCATCCCAGTTACCCCATCCCAGTTACCCTCATCCAATCCCAGTTCCCTCCATCCCAACCCCATCCCAGTTACCTCAATCCCAGTTACCCAGATCCCACCCCAGTTACCCCAACCCAGTTACCCCCATTCCATCCCAGTTTCCCCATCCCAGTTACCCCCAGTCCACCCTAGTTACCCCATCCCAGTTACCCCATCCCAGTCACCCAAATCCCATCCCAGTCACCCCCTCCCAGTTCCCCCATCCCAGTTACCCCCTCCCATCCCAGTTACCCCATCCTACCACAGTTACCCCAATCCCAATTACTCCATCCCAGTTACCCCCATCCCAACCCTATTACCCCCACCCCAGGTTAATCCCAGACCCCTCCCACCCCCGTTACCCCATCCCGCTCCCATCCCGGTCCCATCCCGGTCCCCCCCAACCTCACCCCACCGACCCCACGCACCCCCCACGCCGCCATCGAGCCTAATCCGGAAGTCCCGCCCACCCCCAGCCCCGTAGCCAATCAGAGTCTGGCTTTCGCCAGACTGACTACAGAAATAACCAATCTCCGCTTAGGACTGGAAAGAGGGACGTGCAGGCGATCCAGTGGAAGTTCGCCCGATACCCCCTCAGTCCCCCGGGGGTTCCCCCACCTGTTTTTCCTGCCCGGTCTCCTCCGTGAAGGCGCCGGTACCGAGTGGGGCTGCCATGGCGGCGAGGGGGGGGCTCTGCGCTCCCTCCGCTGCGTCCGGCCCCGCGCCCTGCTCCAAAATGGCCGCCACCGCCTCCACCGCCTCAGCTGTGTGACGGACAGCAGCTCTACCCAATGAGCGCAGAGAAGCGGCCGCAGTGACATCACAGCTGACCAATCAGTGCCAGCGGGGGGCGGAGCACTGAGGGGAGGTGGTGCCAGCAAAAGGGCGGGGCAACACCGACTGGCATTAACAGCGACCAATGGAAAGCGAGAAACATCGAGTGGGCGAGGAAACAGGCGGGGCTTCCCCCTGTCCCACAGAGCCACGGGTTCGAGACCGGGGCCGGGAGGGTGCGGGGACACCGCGGGGACACCGAAAAGCCCCAAAAGCGCCCCCGGAATGGAAAAGGGGCCTGGGGGAGGAGGGAGCTCACCCGCACCCATCAGCTGAGACCACCCGCAGCTCATGTCACCCGTGTCACCCTGGGGACATCCCGCCCCTCCCGGGCAATGCCAACGCCGGCAGCTGCACCCACTGAAACACGGACACGGCACGGGCTGCAGAGAAATAATTCAGCTTTAAGTGAACTACAGGAGAATCAAGTGGGGGAGGAAGGAAGGAAGAAGGTTGTGAACAAAAATAATCACAGTTTCACTTGGTTCTTCTTACTAGAAAGAGCAGCTGAGCCATGAGGGCACAGCCTGGGGGGGCTCTGGGTGCCCAACACCGCCAAACCATCCCGGGAGGGTGTGAGCTCCTCATGGGCACCCCAGAGCTGGAGCTGGATGTGGGAGAGGCACCCAGGAGTCCTGTCTGTGCCAGGGTTTGGCCTCTTGGAGCAGCTCCTGGGGCACCCCAAACTCTGCCACCCCAAACTCTGCCACCCCCGGCTCTGCACTGGCCTCAGAAGGAAATGCCCAAGGAGTGAAGAGCTGCTGCCACCTCTCCCCGGAGGCACCACGAGGCTCTGGTGGTGGTGCTGGTGATGGGTTCTCACCTCCCAACCCTACCTGGGAAGGGGAAAAACAAAAATCCCCTGGTCCCTCCCCAGGCTGAGCCCACCCAGTGCCCCAGGAACTGCAGGTCCCCATGGGGAGAGGGGTCCAATTGATGGGACCCACCAAGGATCTCCTCCACATCATGTGAGGACTTCTTGAAGGCCACCAGCATGGCCCAGATCATCTCTGCGGCCCTGCCTTTGTCACCTTCCAGGTCCAAGTCCTTCTGGGGAGAGGGTTCCCCTTGATGGGACCCATCAAGGATCTCCCCCATCCCATGTGAGGAGGGGTTTAGGACTTCTTGAAGGCCACCAGCATGGCCCAGATCATCTCTGTGGCCCTGCCTTTGTCACCTTCCAGGTCCAGGTCCCTCTGGGGAAACCCCAGGGTGGAACCCCATGATGGGACCCACCAAGGAGAGGTTTTAGGACTTATTGAAGGCCACCAGCATGGCCCAGATCATCTCTGCGGCCCTGCCTTTGGCACCTTCCAGGTCCAAGTCCTTCTGGGGAGAGGGTTCCCCTTGATGGGACCCATCAATGATCTCCCCCACATCGTGTGAGGAGGAGTGTAGGACTTATTGAAGGCCACCAGCACGGCCCAGATCATCTCTGTGGCCCTGCCCTTGGCAGCTTCCAGGTCCTTCTGGGGAGACCCCAGGGTGGAACCCCATGATGGGACCCACCAAGGAGAGGTTTTAGGACTTCTTGAAGGCCACCAGCATGGCCCAGATCATCTCTGTGGCCCTGCCTTTGGCACCTTCCAGGTCCAGGTCCTTCTGGGGAGAGAGGTCCCCCTGATAGGACCCCATGTAGGGTGTGGAGTCCCCTTGATGGGACCCATCAAGGATCTCCCCCATCCCATGTGAGGAGGGGTTTAGGACTTCTTGAAGGCCACCAGCATGGCCCAGATCATCTCTGTGGCCCTGCCTTTGGCAGCTTCCAGGTCCAAGTCCTTCTGGGGAGAGAGGTTCCCCCTGATAGGACCCCATGTAGGGCGTGGAGTCCCCGTGATGGGACCCATCAAGGGTCTCTCCCACACCACGTAACAAGTGTTTAGGACTTCTTGAAGGCCACCAGCATGGCCCAGATCATCTCTATGTTCCTGCCTTTGGCACCTTCCAAGTCCAGGTTCTTCTGGGGAGACCCCAGGGTGGAACCCCATGATGGGACCCACCAAGGAGAGCTTTTAGGACTTATTGAAGGCCGCCAGCATGGCCCAGATCATCTCTGTGGCCCTGCCTTTGGCACTTTCCAGGTCCAAGTCCTTCTGGGGAGAGGGTTCCCCTTGATGGGACCCATCAATGATCTCCCCCACATCGTGTGAGGAGGAGTGTAGAACTTCTTGAAGGCCACCAGCACGGCCCAGATCATCTCTGTGCCCCTGCCCTTGGCAGCTTCTAGGTCCTTCTGGGGAGACCCCAGGGTGGAACCCCATGATGGGACCCACCAAGGAGAGGTTTTAGGACTTATTGAAGGCCACCAGCACGGCCCAGATCATCTCTGTGGCCCTGCCTTTGTCACCTTCCAGGTCCAGGTCCCTCTGGGGAAACCCCAGGGTGGAACCCCATGATGGGACCCATCAAGGAGAGCTTTTAGGACTTCTTGAAGGCCACCAGCATGGCCCAGATCATCTCTGTGGCCCTGCCTTTGGCACCTTCCAGGTCCAAGTCCTTCTGGGGAGAGAGGTTCCCCTTGATAGGACCCCATGTAGGGCGTGGAGTCCCCTTGATGGGACCCATCAATGATCTCCCCCATCCCATGTGAGGAGGGGTTTAGGACTTCTTGAAGGCCACCAACATGGCCCAGATCATCTCTGTGGCCCTGCCTTTGGCACCTTCCAAGTCCAGGTTCTTCTGGGGAGACCCCAGGGTGGAACCCCACAATGGGACCCACCAAGGAGAGCTTTTAGGACTTATTGAAGGCCGCCAGCACGGCCCAGATCATCTCCATGCCCTTGCCCTTGGCAGCCTCCACCTCAGGGTCCATATCCAGCAGGTCCTTGGTCCTGTTCATGGCCACGTCGTACTTGTCGTCGGCCAGGCTGGCAAAAACGTTCTCCAGCACGTCCGAGGCGTGGGCCAGCACCAGCAGGGCCAGGGTCCTGCGCTCCATGCGCTGCGGCTCGTTGACCCAACGCTCCAGGACGCTCTCCTGGAGCCTCCTGAGCAGGCGCTGCTTCTCGGAGGCGTTGCACACGGGGTGCGTGGTCATGTCGAAGAGGAGGAAGTTCTGCTTCTCCGTGGTCAGGATGCCCTTCTCCACCAGCGCCTTGGCCAGGCGCTCGCGCACGTTGCGCAGCTGGTACTGCAGCTTGAAGGGGTTCCAGGTCTCTCCTGAGGGACAGCAGGCTCTGGTCAAGGTTTGTTTGCCAATCCCAACGTCTTTCCACCCTTCCATGATGGCCTGCACGGACGCTGGGCTCTGAGGTCCAAGATTTCCACCAAGCTCCCAACCCAGAAAATCCTTCTCTGGTCCCACATTCAACCTTCTCCTGCCCTCCTCATCTCCATGGACCTTCAGGGATCTCCAGGGATCCACAGCCAGGCCAGGGAGGCTCTGCTCAAGCTTTGTTTGCCAATCCCAACATCCTTCCACCCTTCCATGATGTCCTGCATGGACACCAGGTTCTGCCACAGGAGCTCTGGGGTCCAAAATTTTCACCAAGCTCTCAACCCAGAAAATTCTTCTCTGCCCTCACTTTCAACCTTCTCCTGCTCTTCCCATCTCCAGGAACCTCCAGGAATCAGAGCCAGGCCAAGGAGACTCTGCTCAAGGTTTCCTTCCCAATCCCAACATCCTTCCATCCTTCCATGGTGTCCTGCATGGACACCAGGTTCTGCCACAGGAGCTCTGAGGTCCAAGATTTCCACCAAGCTCCCAACCCAGAAAATTCTTCTCTGCCCCCACATTCAACCTTCTCCTGCTCTCCTCATCTCCATGGACCTTCAGGGATCTCCAGGGATCCAGAGCCAGGCCAGGGAGGCTCTGGTCAAAGTTTGTTTCCCAATCCCAATGTCCTTCCATCCTTCCCTGATGTCCTGCATGGACACCAGGCTCTGCCAAAGGAGCTCTGAGGTCCAAAATTTTCACCAAGCTCCCAACCCTGAAAATTCTGCCCACATTCAGCCTTCTCCTGCTCTCCCCATCTTCATGGACCTCCAGGGATCCAGAGCCAAGCAGGGAGTCTATGGTCAAGGTTTATTTCCCAATTCCAACATCCTTCCACCCTTCCATGATGTCCTGCACGGACACCTGGCTCTGCCACAGGAGCTCTGAGGTCCAAAATTTTACCCAAGCTCCCAACTCAGAAAATTCTCCTCTGCCCTCACATTCAGCCTTCTCCTGCTCTTCCCATCTCCAGGGATCTCCAGGAACCTCCAGGGATCCAGAGCCAGGCCAGGGAGACTCTGCTGAAGGTTTGTTTGCCAATCCCAACATCCTTCCACCCTTCCATGATGTCCTGCATGGACACCAGGTTCTGCCAAAGGAGCTCTGAGGTCCAAGATTTCCACCAAGCTCCCAACCCAGAAAATTCTACTCTGCCCTCACATTCAGCCTTCTCCTGCTCTTCCCATCTCCAGGGATCTCCAGGAACCTCCAGGAATCAGAGCCAAGCAGGGAGGCTCTGGTCAAGCTTTGCTTCCCAATCCAAACATCCTTCCATCCTTCCATGGTGTCCTGCATGGACACCAGGCTCTGCCAAAGGAGCTCTGAGGTCCAAAATTTTCACCAAGCTCCCAACTCAGAAAATCCTTCTCTGCCCTCACATTCAACCTTCTCCTGCTCTCCCCATCTCCATGGACCTTCAGGGACCTTCAGGGACCTCCAGGGATCCACAGCCAGGCCAAGGAGACTCTGGTCAAGGTTTATTTCCCAATCCCAATGTCCTTCCACCCTTCCATGATGTCCTGCATGGACACCTGGCTCTGATCCCTTGGTGGAACTCACATCTTCCTGGTAAATCCCAGGAATTTTGAGGAGAAATCCCAGGAGATCTCCCAGGAGATCCCAGGGCAAATCCCTTCCCATGGGTCACCCCAGGCTTGGTGAGGCCTCAGCATTTGGATCCCCCAAAATGCTTCCCAGGAGACCAAAATCCCATTGAGGATCTGGAAATCCTCCCACGAGACCCAAATCTTATCTGAGATCCTTCAAAATCCTTCCCAGGAGACCCAAATCCCACCTGGGACCCCCCAAAATCCTCCAGCAGAACCTTCAAATTCTACCTGGACATCTAAATGTCCCCCAGGGTGATCTGGGAAGGGAAATCAGGGAATCATGGGCAGGCCTGGAGAGGGGTTTTGGAGGGATTTGAGGGTCCAGAGCAGTTTTGGGGTTCCCCAATCATCAGATCCTGGAGCTCTGGATGCAGAGGGTGAGCCTGGATGGATTTTGGTGGCTTTGGTTGGGTCTGAGGGATGTTTGGACAGCCCTGGAGAGGGATTTTAGAGAGGGGTTTTGGAGAGATTTGAGAGTCCAGGGTGGTTTTGGGGTTCTCCTCTCTTTTTGGGGTTCCCTCACCATCAGATCCCAGAGCTCTGGATGCAGAGGGTGACCCTGGATGGATTTTGGTGGCTTTGGTTGGGTCTGAAGGACATTTGGACAGCCCTGGAAAGGGGTTTTGGATGAGTTTGAGAATCCAGGCTGGTTTAGGGGTTCCCTTACTACCAGATCCCAGAGTTCTGGATGCAGAGCATGAGCCTGGATGGATTTTGGTGGCTTTGGTTGGGTCTCAGGGATGTTTGGAGAGCCCTGGAGAGGGATTTTAGAGAGGGGTTTTGGAGAGATTTGAGAGTCCAGGGTGGTTTTGGGGTTCTCCTCTCTTTTTGGGGTTCCCTCACCATCAGATCCCAGAGCTCTGGATGCAGAGCATGACCCTGGATGGATTTTGGTGGCTTTGGTTGGGTCTGAAGGACTTTTGGACAGCCCTGGAGAGGGGTTTTGGATGATTTTGAGAATCCAGGCTGGTTTTGGGGTTCCCTTACTACCAGATCCTGGAGCTCTGGATGCAGAAGGTGACCCTGGATGGATTTTGGTGGCTTTGGTTGGGTCTGGGTCCTGGAGCTCTGGATGCAGAGAGGGACGCAAAGGGTGAGCCTGGATGGATTTTGGTGGCTTTGGCTGGGTCCTGGAGCTCTGGATGCAGAGAGGGATCCAGAGCATGACCCTGGATGGATTTTGGTGGCTTTGGTTGGGTCTGGGTCCTGGAGCTGTGGATGCAGAGAGGGACGCAAAGGGTGAGCCTGGATGGATTTTGGTGGCTCTCAGGGATGTTTGGACAGCCCTGGAAAGGGGTTTTGGATGAGTTTGAGAATCCAGGCTGGTTTTGGGGTTCCCTCACCACCAGATCCCAGAGTTCTGGATGCAGAGGGTGACCCTGGACAGATTTTGGTGGCTTTGGCTGGGTCCTGGAGCTCTGGATGCAGAGAGGGATACAGAGCATGACCCTGGATGGATTTCGGTGGCTCTCAGGGATGTTTGGAGAGCCCTAGAAAGGGGTTTTGGATGAGTTTGAGAATCCAGGCTGGTTTAGGGTTTCCCTCACCACCAGATCCCAGAGGTCTGGATGCAGAGGATGACCCTGAATGGGTTTTGGTGGCTTTGGCTGGGTCCTGGAGTTCTGGATGCAGAGAGGGATACAGAGCATGACCCTGGATGGATTTTGGTGGCTTTGGCTGGGTCTGGGCCCTGGAGCTCTGGATGCAGAGCGTGACCCTGGATGGATTTTGGTGGCTTTGGTTGGGTCTGGGCCCTGGAGCTCTGGATCCAGAGCATGACCCTGGATGGATTTTGGTGGCTTTGGCTGGGTCCTGGAGCTCTGGATGCAGAGAGGGATGCAGAGCATGACCCTGGATGGATTTTGGTGGCTCTCAGGGATGTTTGGAGAGCCCTGAGGGAGCTGGGACGGTGGAATCTCCACCTGGCCCTACCAGTGAGCAGCTCGATCCAGGTCTGCACCGTCTCTGCTGTCTCTGTGGCCTTGATGTGCCTGAGGGTCTCATCCAGCAGCACATCCCCAGTGGGAGCATCCGACTTCAGCAGCACCTGGGAGGAGCAATGTCACAGAACATCAGCAAATTGTAAATTGGTGTCATTGTTATTTCATTTTACATTGTTATAATTATACATAAATATGATATTAATCTCATAGAATATAATAATGTTGTAATTTTGTATCATCATAATGTTGAAATTATGTAATAACATAATATTCTATTAATATTATATAGTATTATAATATAATAATTTTGCATCAAACATAATATTCTATTAATATTATATAGTATTATAATAATTTTGCATCATTATTATATACTATTGTAATTATATAATAATAGTCTATCAATATATAATATTATCATATTGTAATATTGGATAATTATTGTACAGTATTGTAATATTATAATGACTTAATATTATATGAATATTATATACTATTATAATGTGTTAATATATTCTATTTGTACTTAATATTACTATAGTATTATAATGTGTAATCATGTAATACTATAATTACATTATATAATAATGTCTTTTTGTTACTATATAATATTATATATTCGTATTATTCTACTATATTATATATAGTAGAATATTATATTATACTATATAATAGTATATTATACTATATTATATATTTTATTAGTATGACATAATATATAATAATGTTATAATTATATAATATTGTAATTATATAGTAATAATAGCTTTTTGAAAATAATGAAATGGATTTTACACATGTGATGTTAAAGTAACTTGGCGATAAAGACGTAGTTTTTATTTCTGTTTTATGGCAGGTATCTCCTATTGTCCTTTTAAAAATTAAATTAATTATTAATTCATAATTAAACTAATTAATTAAACTAATATTAATAATAATTAATAATTAATTAAACTAACATTAAACTAATTAATATTTTTAAAATAATATTTTATTAATTATATTTTAAAAATATTATTTATTATTCATTTTAATTTCAATTTTTAGTTTTATTATTACTTATTTTAATAGCTATCTTTTTCATTATTTTAATAAAAAAGATAGCCATTAAAGTAAGCAATAGTTATCTTTTAATAGCTATCTTTTAATTATTTATTTATTTGAAATGGAACTATTTATTTCACTATTTATTTAAATTTTTATTCTTTATTTTATTTTTCATTCTTCATTTCTTTAAATTTTAATGATTCATTTTACTATTATTTTAAATTTTTCTTTTATCTTTAATTATTTATTTATGTCATTTTAATTCATTATTTATATTATTGACTTCATTTTATTAATTAATTTATTATTTATTTATATTATTTCTTTTTAATTGATTATTTATTTATTTTTATTTATTTTGAATTTTTTTTAAATTTTTTTTTTCCATTTTCACAAGAGACCGAAGAGACAGGTCCATAAAAAAGAGAGCTATTAAAGTAAGCAATAGTTACCTTTTAATAGCTATCTTTTAATTATTTATTTATTTGAAATGGAACTATTTATTTCACTATTTATTTAAATTTTTATTCTTTATTTTATTTTTCATTCTTCAGTTCTTTAAATTTTAATGATTCATTTTACTATTATTTTAAATTTTTCTTTTAACAGGAAAGCCTTATCAACATGATTGCCTGGCAAAAGATTTCGAGAACATAGAAACTGTAAGTGAGATTGAAATGAAAGCAAGCTTTGAGATGCCTCAGTTACTGAACACCTGGCAAACAATGGTGTGCTCACTGAAGGTGATCATGGAACAACACCCTCTGCTTGCAGACAGCTCCAAGGGTCAGAGCAGACCCTGCAGCTTGGCAGAAAGGGCCCAAAGAGGAATTTTTAGGGTTTAAAATGTAACACAGTGTGGGAATGTAGTGATTGTTATAGGTTGTATGGAAATCTTATAGGATATGCATGCTGTAGTAGATTGGTTGATGAAAATGAGATTGAAATGAAAGGAAGCTTTGAGATGCCTCAGTTACTGAACAACAGGCAAACAATGGTGTGCTCACTGAAGGTGATCCCCTATTGATGGAACAACACCCTCTGCAAGCAGACAGGCCCAAGGCTCAGAGCAGCTTGGCAGAAAGGGCCCAAAGAGTAAGATTTAGGATTTAAAATGTAACACAGTGTGGTAATGTAATGATTCTTACAGGTTGTATGGAAATGCTATAGGATATGCATGCTGTAGTAGATTGGTTGATGAAAATGAGATTGAAATGAAAGCAAGCTTTGAGATCCCTCAGTCACTGAACAACAGGAAAACAATAGTGTGGCTGGACTGAAGGTGATCCCCTTGTGATGGAACAACACCCTGTGCTTGCAGACAGCTCCAAGGCTCAGAGCAGACCCTACAGCTTGGCAGAAGGGCCCAAAGAATAAGATTTAGGGTTTAAAATGTAACACAGCATGGTAATGTAGTGATTGTTATAGGTTGTATGGAAATCTTATAGGATATGCATGCTGTAGTAGATTGGTTGAAGAAAATGAGATTGAAATGAAAGCAAGCTTTGAGATGCCTCAGTTATTGAACAACAGGAAAACAATGGTGTGCTCACTGAAGGTGATCCCCTTGTGATGGAACAACACCCTGTGCTTGCAGACAGGCCCAAGGCTCAGAGCAGCTTGGCAGAAGGGGCCCAAAGAATAAGATTTAGGATTTAAAATGTAACACAGTGTGGTAATGTAATGATTCTTACAGGTTGTATGGAAATGTTAGAGGATATGCATGCTGTAGTAGATTGGTTGAAGAAAATCTGAATATTCAACACTGAAGATGATTTCTTGTATTGTAACAGGAATTTCCCTCTCTTCTCTTTTCATGCTCACTTCTTCTTCGTTTTCTCCTCTGCACTTCTTCACCCCCTCCTTTCTACAAGCTCTCCTCTCTTAAACCTTCAACTCTCTTACACTTTGAGCTGTAACAGAGTTACACCTTTGTCTTAAACCTTTGTCTTTAACTCTCTCACACTTTAGGCTGTAAGAGAGTTACACCTTTGTCTTAAACCTTTGTCTTTAACTCTCACTTTAAGCTGTAAGAGAGTTACACCTTTGTCTTAAACCTTTGTCTTTAACTCTTTTACACTTTAGGCTGTAACAGAGTTACACCTTTGTCTTAAACCTTTGTCTTTAACTCTCTCACACTTTAGGCTGTAAGAGAGTCACACCTTTGTCTTAAACCTTTGTCTTTAACTCTTTTACACTTTAGGCTGTAAGAGTTACACCTTTGTCTTAAACCTTTGTCTTTAACTCTCTTACACTTTCAGCCTCTCTTCTCTCAGTCCTGCTCCGAGCTGTGGCTGCAGCTCCCAGCAGGGCCCTGCACCCAGGCCCTGTGCAATAAACCCCAAATCCCAGCAGGGCCCTGCACCCAGGCCCTGTGCAATAAACCCCAAATCCCAGCAGGGCCCTGCACCCAGGCCCTTTGCAATAAACCCCAAATCCCAGCAGGGCCCTGCACCCAGGCCCTTTGCAATAAACCCCAAATCCCAGCAGGGCCCTGCACCCTTTGCAATAAACCCCAAATCCCAGCAGGGCCCTGCACCCAGGCCCTTGGCAATAAACCCCAAATCCCAGCAGGGCCCTGCACTTGGCCCTTTGCAATAAACCCCAAATCCCAGCAGGGCCCTGCACCCAGGCCCTGTGCAATAAACCCCAAATCCCAGCAGGGCCCTGCACCCAGGCCCTTTGCAATAAACCCCAAATCCCAGCAGGGCCCTGCACCCAGGCCCTGTGCAATAAACCCCAAATCCCAGCAGGGCCCTGCACTTGGCCCTCTGCAATAAACCCCAAATCCCAGCAGGGCCCTGCACCCAGGCCCTGTGCAATAAACCCCAAATCCCAGCAGGGCCCTGCACCCAGGCCCTTTGCAAGAACTTTGCAAGTTCTACGACTTGGTTCCAAAGAGATCTCATCTCCGTCCGTCCCGACCGTGCATGACCCCCATCGCTCCCCCAGACTCTCCCCCAGACTCTCCTACAACCTTCCTCTCCAGCAGCCTCTTCTTCCTCAGGGCCAGCGGCTCCAGGCGGATGCGGCCGCGCAGCGCCAGCTCGATGAGGATCCCGCCGCGCAGCCCCGAGGAGATGCAGTCGTTCCAGAACGAGGTGTAGCCCTGGGGAGAAATGGCAGGGAGTTTAATTTGTCCTCTCTGTGCTGCTCGTCCCTGCTGGACTGCTGGGATCCTGCCCAGGAGTCTCCCCAAAGCTTCCAGATTTCCACATTTCGCTGCTTCCTTCTCTAAACCTTCCCAGATTTCCACATTTCCCTGCTCCTTTCTCTTCAAATCTTCCCAAATTTCCCTGCTCCTCTCTCTAAACCTTCTCAAACTTCCCTGCTCTTGTCTCTGCTCCTGTCTCTCCAAACCTTCCCAAATTTCCCTGTTTCTGTCTCCAAACCTTTCCAGATTTCTCTGTTCCTGTCTCTCCAAATCTTCCCAAACTTCCCTGCTCCTGTCTCTCTAAATCTTTCCACATTTCCCTGCTCTTGTCTCCAAACCTTTCCACATTTTCTGCTGCTCTTTTTTCCTCCCTTTCTTCTTTTTTCTCCTCCCTTTCTGCTGCTTGCTTTCTTCCCTTTCTGCTCTTTTTTCCCTCCCTTTCTGCTCTTTACTTCCTCCTTTTCTGCTGCTTTTTCTGCTGCTTTCTTTCCTTTTACTGCTCCTTCTTTCCTCCCTTTCTGCCCTTTTTTTCTCCCTTTCTGCAGCTCTTTCTGCTGCTTTCTTTCCTCCATTTCTGCTGCTTGCTTTCTTCCCTTTCTGCTCTTTTTTTTCCTCCTTTTCTGCTGCTTTTTTTCCTCCTTTTCTGCCCTTTTTTCTCCCTTCCTGCTGCTCTTTCTGCTGCTTTCTTTCCTCCCTTTCTGCTTTTTTTTCTCCTTTTCTGTTCCTTCTTTCCTCCCTTTCTGCTGATGGCTTTCCTCCCTTTCTGGTCTTTTTTTTTCCCTCCTTTTCTGCTGCTTTCTTTCCTCCTTTTCTGCCCTTTTTCCCCTCCCCTTCTGCTGCTCTTTCTGCTCTTTTTCCCCTCCCTTTCTGCTCTTTTTTCCTTCCTTCCTGCTGCTTTCTTTCCTCCCCTTCTGCTGCTTTTTCTGCTGCTTTCTTTCCTTTTACTGCTCCTTCTTTCCTCCCTTTCTGCCCTTTTTTCCTCCCTTCTGCTGCTTCTTTCCTCCATTTCTGCTGCTTGCTTTCTTCCCTTTCTGGTCTTTTTTTCCTCCTTTTCTGCTGCTTTCTGTCCTCCTTTTCTGCCCTTTTTTCTCCCTTCCTGCTGCTCTTTCTGCTCTTTTTTCCCTCCCTTTCTGCTCTTTCTTTCCTCCCCTTCTGCTGCTTTTTCTGCTGCTTTCTTTCCTTTTACTGCTCCTTCTTTCCTCCCTTTCTGCCCTTTTTTTCTCCTTTCTGCTGCTCTTTCTGCTGCTTTCTTTCCTCCCTTTCTGCTTTTTCTTCTCCTTTTCTGCTCCTTCTTTCCTCTCTTTCTGCTGCTTGCTTTCTTCCCTTTCTGGTCTTTTTTTTCCTCCTTTTCTGCCCTTTTCCCCCTCCCCTTCTGCTGCTCTTTCTGCTCTTTTTTCCCTCCCTTTCTGCTCTTTTTTCCTTCCTTCCTGCTGCTTTCTTTCCTCCCTTTCTGCTGCTCTTTCTGCTGCTTTCTTTCCTCCTTTTCTGCTCCTTCTTTCCTCCATTTCTGCTGCTTGCTTTCTTCCCTTTCTGGTCTTTTTTTTCCCTCCTTTTCTGCTGCTTTTTTCCCTCCTTTTCTGCCCTTTTTTCTCCCTTCCTGCTGCTCTTTCTGCTGCTTTCTTTCCTCCCTTTCTGCTCTTTTTTTCTCCTTTTCTGTTCCTTCTTTCCTCACTTTCTGCTGCTTGCTTTCTTCCCTTTCTGGTCTTTTTTTTCCTCCTTTTCTGCCCTTTTCCCCCCTCCCCTTCTGCTGCTCTTTCTGTTCTTTTTCCCCCTCCCTTTCTGCTCTTTTTTCCTTCCTTCCTGCTGCTTTCTTTTCTCCCTTTCTGCTGCTCTTTCTGCTGCTTTCTTTCCTCCTTTTCCGCTCTTTCTTTCCTCCCTTCCTGCCCTTTTTTCCTCCCTTTCTGCCGCTTGCTTTCTTCCCTTTCTGGTCTTTTTTTTCCTCCTTTTCTGCTGCTTTTTTCCCTCCTTTTCTGCCCTTTTTTCTCCCTTCCTGCTGCTCTTTCTGCTCTTTTTTCCCTCCCTTTCTGCTCTTTCTCTCCTCCCCTTCTGCTGCTTTTTCTGCTGCTTTCTTTCCTTTTACTGCTCCTTCTTTCCTCCCTTTCTGCCCTTTTTTTCTCCTTTTCTGTTCCTTCTTTCCTCCCTTTCTGCTGATGGCTTTCTTCCCTTTCTGCTCTTTTTTTTCCTCCTTTTCTGCTGTTTTCTTTCCTCCTTTTCTGCCCTTTTTCCCCTCCCCTTCTGCTGCTCTTTCTGCTCTTTTTTCCCTTCCTTTCTGCTCTTTTTTCCTTCCTTCCTGCTGCTTTCTTTCCTCCCTTTCTGCTGCTCTTTCTGCTGCTTTCTTTCCTCCCTTTCTGCTCTTTTTTTCTCCTTTTCTGCTGCTTTCTTTCCTCCTTTTCTGCTCCTTCTTTCCTCCCTTCCTGCTGCTCTTTCTCTGCATGGAAAACAAGGATGGAAGGACCTAAAATCCACCAGGAGCCTGCAGAAAAAGTGAAAAAACCTTCCCAAAGCAAACAGGCTGGGCACCCCCAGGGCTGAATTCCCATCCCCTGTGGCTCTGTTTGAGCAGAGCACGTGGACTCTGGGCTTGCCCAGCACTGAGAACCATCAAATAAATGAAGATTTTTATTTGCTTTCTCCACTTCCTTGTGCAGGAACACAAAGCAACCTTTCATCCCTGCCCTCCTGGTTTCCTTTCCTGGATTTTGCTCCTGGCTTTTACAAACAAAGTTCTCCAGGAAAGGGTGTGAAGATGGGCAAAGGTTTCAATTTCCTGGCCTCGAGGGCACGTTAACCCCCTAGGAAATCTGAAATTCCAAAGCTCCTGGGTTATTTTCCAGCTTGGAAAATCAAAGCCGGCCTGGTTTGCAGCCAGGTCCTCCTGCATGGACAGACTGGTACTTTAAATAATGAAATCCCACCGTGAGCTCATCGAATTTGGCAAAAATCCTCTTGTTTTTCCCCAGTCATCAAAGCACGAGCGAACACCTGAGCTGTGAAAACAGAGCCCAGCTCAGGGCCAGGCTGCTGCTGCCTCTGCTTGTGAGCTCCAGGAATGTGGAAGGACAGGATGGAATAATAAAAAAAAAAAAAAAAAAGGGTGGCAAGGTTTTTTCCCCTATTTGTTGTGCTCTGCCAGGTTCCTGGTGGCTCCAGGGCTGTTCCCAGGATACATTAACCAAGAACACCAAACACAGCCCAGGAGAACAGCAGCCCATGGCACCCCACTGCCGGGCTGCTGTCAAATATTTGCTCCAGGATTATTTGCGTTGTGTTCCCTGAGTTGCTGCCACTTCCTCGCTGGCTCCCAGATCTGATCTGGGGCTCTGGGACAGGACAGCCCCAGCCCTTGTCACTGTCACAGCCTGGCCTGGATCCCTGGGACAGCTCAGCACCGGCTGGGACCGGCCCACAGCTGCACAGCCCTGCTGGGAAGAAGGTTCTGGAACCTCATAAGGTTTAACTCCAGCCCTGAGGGAGGATGAAGAGGAGGAGGAGGAGGAGGAGGAGGACATCCACCTCAGCTCCTCAGGGTGGGAGACAGAGGAACCATGGAATGGTTACAGATGGAAGAGATCTCCAGGATCACTGGGTTCATTCAGTCTTGACCAAAGTGGGTTCCTGGAGCTGGAAGAACTCTCTAGAAGCTTCTGCTCTGCCACTGCCACCCCCAAAAAGCACCTTGGGCACCTGGTTGGCTTCCCCTGCCCTTGTCACTGTCACAGCCTGGCCTGGATCCCTGGGACAGCTCAGCACCAGCTGGGGCCAGCCCACAGCTGCACAGCCCTGCTGGGAAGAAGGTTCTGGAACCTCATAAGGTTTAACTCCAGCCCTGAGGGAGGATGAAGAGGAGGAGGAGGAGGAGGAGACCCACCTCAGCTCCTCAGGGTGGGAGGCACAGGAACCATGGAATGGTTACAGATGGAAGAGATCTCCAGGATCACTGGGTTCAGTCTTGACCAAAGTGGGTTCCTGGAGCTGGAAAGCCTCTCTAGAAGTTTCTGCTCTGCCACTGCCACCCCAAAAAGCACCTTGGGCACCTGGTTGGCTTCCCCTGGTCTGCAATTCCCCATCCACTCATCAGGAGCAGCAGAGTTTAGAATTGTGGGATGGTTTGGCCTGGAAGGGACCTAAAAGACCAACTGATCCCATTCCATGGCAGGGCCAGGTTCCACCACAGCCAACCTGGCTCGTCCAGCCCGGCCTGGGCCGCTCCCAGCATGGGGCAGCCATGGGACAACCTGTGCCAGGCCTCACCACCCTCCCAGGCAAAGACTTCCCCAGGCTGATGCAGGAGACGGATGCAGGGCTGGAATCAAGGCACAGGGACAGCTCAGAGAACCCCACGGCAGGCAGAGCTGATAAACCAGTTCCCAGCAGCTGATAAGCACAAACCAAGTGACCCCAGGGTGACAGGCACACAGGAGGAGCTCCCACGGTGACATCCCCACCCAGAGCCGCCCATCCCCAGCCCTGCCTGGCCCAGCAAGGCAGCAGAGCTGCAGCTCCTGCTCCCTGTCCCCTGTGGCTCCACACTGTGCCTGCTCTCTGCTCTGTCCCCCATTGTTCAGGGTGTCCCTGGGTGCCAGCTGCTGCTGTGGGGCTGCAGAGGAGGATGAAAGGACGTTCACCCTTTGATAAAGCAGCTGAGCCTCCTTCTACCTGTTGTGGTGTGCTGTAATGTCCCATTTCACACTTCCTGGTCCCTTCCCCAGGTGTGCCTATACCTCTCTCCCTTCCCCCTTGCCCCCATGCTGAGTGAGTCCTGTCAATCAGGCTGAACATTCCAGCAAGGCGTCGTGTGGTTGGTCAAGTTCAAAGGATGCCCTTCAGGCCTGGGGGTCATTGGCCTGTCTGGGTGTCCCTCGTCCCCTGAGACCCTGCCCCTCTCACCTGGTGGGTGCTCACCTGTCCCCTCCCCTTCCCCTGTCCCTGAGTTTAAAAAGGTGATCAGACCGTGCGGCCGGGATTCTGTTGGAGCAGTTCCCTACGTTCAGACCTCTGTAACCTTGGAATAAACCTCTGGACATTAAACCCTCCAGCAGAATCCTCTCCTTTTTCTCTTCACCATCGCCTGAAGATCTCCTCCTGAGGTAAACGGGGTTCCTGACAAGCCTGGACTTGTTCAGTGCCCGGCAGCAATCTCCAGCAAGCCAAGGCATCTCTGGGGTGACACACCGCAGTTGCTGCCTTTGGCCCTGCAGCAAGGGTCTGACTGGCCCAGGCACCACCTAACTGGTAATATTGGGAGCCTTATTCCAATATCTACCCATGGCTTCAGCCCTGGAAAAAACAACTCCAACTGTCCCCAAGGCAGAGCTGCTGGGACAGCACCACCAGCCACGTGCACAGCTCAGCTGGCCCTCTCCTGGCACAGGGAGCCCAGAGCAGCTGGACCATCCCTGCAGGTGTCCAAGGCCAGGCTGGACAGGCCTTGGAGCAGCCTGGGATGGTGGAAGGTGCCCCTGTCCACGGTGAGGGTTTGGAACTGGATGAGCTTCACAGTCCCAACGCTCAATGCCGTGGCTCAGCTGAGGTGTTGGACTCCATGATCTTTAAGATCTCTCCCAACCCAGTGGTTCTGTGAAGGCTCCAAGCAGGTTCTGAGGGACAGCGCTGAGAAGAACCCATCCCATCCTTTCTGCTGCTCCCCGAGAGCCTGGAGCCCAGCCTGACCACAGCACTGCCCAGCAGGCAGGCTCACCTCCTTGTCCTTCAGCCCCAGGAGCAGCACCTCCTCCATGAGGGTCAGGCGGATGTCCTTGGAGTCGTCGGGCTCGTCCTCGTTCAGCTCCCTGTCCGCAGCCTCCTCCTCGCCCTCGCCCTTCCTCTCGCCGCCCCGGCCCTCGGCCCGCCGGCCCCGGTGCGTCAGCGTCGTCATCTCCGGCTGCACGGGGGGCACGGGGGGCTGAGACCCCAGACCCAAAACTCCGGAGCCAAACCCACCCCCCAAACCCCCTCCCCAGTCCCAAACACAAACCCATTTCCCCAAACCCAAACGCCTCCCACAGACCCAAACCCCCAGAGCCAAATCCCCTTCCCCAGACCAGGAGGCGCTCATCCCTTCTGCCCCGGGATTTCCAGCTCCCCCAGACCCAAATCCTCACCCCCACATCCACTCCCCCAGACCCAGACCCAAGTCTCTCATCCCGCAGACCAAGGGACGCTCGCCGCTCCTACCCCAGGATTTCCAGCTCCCCCAGACCCAAATCCCCTCCCACAGACCCAAACCCACTCCCCCAGACCCAGATCAAGGGATGCTCCTACCCCACGATTTCCAGTTCCCCTAGACCCAAACCCCCAGACCCAACCCCCATTCCCAGACCAAGAGACCCTCATCCCTTCTGCCCCAGCATTTCCAGCTCCCCCAGACCCCAATCCTCACTCCCAGACCCAAACTCAAACCCCCATTCCCAGACCAAGGGATGCTCCTACCCCAGGATTTCCAGTTCCCCCAGACCCAAACCCCCTCACCCAGACCAAGGGGCACTCGCTGCTCCCACCCCGGGATTTTCAGCTTCCCCAGACCCAAACGCCTCCCTCAGAGCCAAACCCCCAGACCCAAACCCCCATTCCCAGACCAAGAGGCGCTCGTCCTTCTACCCCAGGATTGATTTCCAGTTCCCCAGACCCAAACCACCTCACTAGGAGCGACCAAGGGACGCTCCTACCTAAAGATTTCCAGCTCCCCCAGACCCAAACCCCAGACCCCCTCCCCAGCCCAAGGGGCTCTCGTCCCTTCCCCCCCAGGGTTCCCAGCTCCCCATTCTCGGCGCTGTCGGGGATCCCCATCCCCGCCATCGCTGGGCCGGTCGCAGCCCAGGTTCTGAGGGGAGGAGCAGCGGAGCCCCCGAGGCCGCACGGGCGGGTCCCGCACCCCCGGCAGCGTCCGGGGACAGCCCCATCCCACCGCCCCTGACCCACCGGGCTCCCAACCCCGGCCCGGTTCCGCCTCATCCCCCCTGGGTTCCGTCCCACCCCTCACAGCCCCGATCCGGTTCTTCCTCATCCCCCGGGGGTTCCGTCCCACCCCTCACGGCCCCTGCCCGGCCCCGCCTCACTCCCCGGGCTCTGACCACCCCTCACGGCCCCGGCCCGGCTCCATCCCAGCCCCCGGCCCAGCTCCGCTCCATCCCGCCCGCGGGTGAAGATCCGCCCCCCCATGAGGGTTGGGGTCTGCTAAAGCCCCCCGCCCACTGCTCCCCGCCCGGCCTCACCGCTGCCCGGCGGGTCCGCCCGCCCCGTTCCGCTCCGTTCCGGGGCCGCGGGCAGGAAAAGCCTCCGCGGGGCCGCCGCTGCTTCCTGGCCTCCGCTGGTCCCGCCCACGCCGCAGTTCTGACCAATGGGAGCCCGCGCGGGTCGGAGCAGCCAATGAGCGCGGCTCGGGTGGGTCAAGGGGCGGGACTTCCTACTGTCAGTCAGGGAGTGGCTCCGCCCCCGCCCGCGTGTCGTGTCCCGGTCCCGTTCCTGTTCTTGTCCCGTCCCGTGTCCCCTCCTGGGTCCCATTCTGTGTCCCGTCTCGTGTCACATCCCAATCCCGTTCCTGCTCCAGTCCCGTGTCCATCTCCGCTCCAGTCCAGTCCTGTCCCGTGTCCCATTCTGTGTCCAATCCCGTTCCCGTTCCTGTTTATCCCGTCCCGTGTCCCATTCCGTGTCAAATCCCGGTCCCGTCCCATTCCTATTTGTCCCGTCCTGTCCCGTCTCCCGTCTCGTGTCCCATTCCCGTCCCGTGTCCCGTTCCTGCTCCAGTCCCACCTCCTCTCCCATCCCATTCCCGTCCCGTATTCCGTTCCCGTTCCCATCCCGTCTCTCTCTCCCATCCCATTCCCGTCCTTTCCGTGTCCCATTCCCGTTCCCATCCCGTCTCCCCCTCCCATCCCGTCCCCGTTCCGTGTCCCGTTCCCGTTTCCCTCTCCCATCCCATTCCCGTCCTGTCCAGTGTCCCATTCCCGCTCCAGTCCCGTTCCCCTCTCCCATCCCGTGTCTCATTCCCGTTCCGTGTCCCGTTCCCCTCTCCCATCCCCGTTCCGTGTCCCGTTCCCCTCTCCCATCCCGTGTCCCATTCCCGTTCCGTGTCCCGTTCCCCTCTCCCATCCCGTGTCCCATTCCCGCTCCAGTCCCGTTCCCCTCTCCCATCCCATTCCCGTTCCGTGTCCCGTTCCCGTCTCCCATCCCGTGTCCCATTCCCGTTCCGTGTCCCGTTCCCGTTCCCCTCTCCCGTCCCATCCCATCCCATTCCCGTCCCGTGTCCCGTTCCCCTCTCCCATCCCGTGTCCCATTCCCGTTCCGTGTCCCGTTCCCGTTCCCCTCTCCCATCCCATCCCATCCCGTTCCCGTTCCGTGTCCCGTTCCCGTGCCCCGCCCGCTCCCGCTCCGTGCCGCCGGTAACGGAGCCCGCCGCTGCAAGCTGAACGCCGTTTAATGACGAACGGACATTGTTCATTTAACAGCCAAACCCGCCGGGGACGTTCAGCTCTCCCCGCCCTCCGCTGCCGTTCCCCGACACCGAACGAACGGTTCGGGGGTGCGGAGGGCTCGGTACCGGCTCCCAGCCCTGCCTTGAACCGTTCTGAGCTCAACCGGGCTCTCCCGGTGCTCCTGGGAACCGAGCAGAGGAGCCGTGCAGACCGAAATTCCCGCGTTCTGGCAGCGAGCCTGGAATTTAAAGCACGAAGAGAGCTTGTTCTTCACCTGAGCATGGCGATTCTGCTCCGGGAGAAACGCAGAGCGTCCAGCTCCTCCAACTGTCCCGGTGGGAAAGGCAAAAACTGCAACTGCAAAAACTGGAACGGCCTCTAACTGACAGCCCAGCCCTGTGGAAAATTCCAGAAATCACCCCAAAACTGTTGAGGCGCTGGGGCAGGCTCAGAACCAGGGCCCACTGCTGAAACCTTGTGCTGGGGATGAGTTTCCTCCGTCACCATCAGGAGCTGGAGCCAACGCACAAAGCCCCAAAAATCCAAGGATTTCCGTACAAAAAGAGCCTGGAATTCCTCAGCTGGGCTTGCTGACATTTTCCTTCCTTAAGAAACATCCTGATGGCTCTGCTGATGGGGCAGAACAGATCCTTCAAACCAACAGTGAACGAGCAACAGGAGGGGAGAACTTGGGACAGAGGGAGATGGGCTGCAAAAACTGATCCCTGGAATTGCTGAATTTCATCCTTTTGGGAACTAAAACTGCTCCTTGGGATTGCTGAATTTCCTCATTTTGGGAACTAAAACTGCTCCTTGGAATTGCTGAATTTCCTCATTTTGGGAACTAAAACTGATCCCTGGAATTGCTGAATTTCCTCCTTTGGGCAACTAAAACTGATCCCTGGAATTGCTGAGCTTCCTTTTGGGCAACTAAAACTGCTCCTTGGGTTTCTTCTTTTGGCAACTAAAACTGCTCCTTGGGCTCTCTGAGCTTCTTCCTTTAGGGCAATTATACTGTTCCTTGGAATTGCTGAATTTCCTCCTTTTGGGCAACTAAAACTGCTCCTTGGGCTTCTTCTTTTGGGCACTAAAACTTCTCCTTGGAATTGCTGAATTTCCTCCTTTTGGCAACTAAAACTGATCCTTGGGCTTCATCCTTTGGGCAACTAAAACTGCTCCTTGGGCTTGCTGAGCGTCCTTTTGGGCAACTAAAACTGCTCCTTGGAATTGCTGAATTTCCTCCTTTTGGGCAACTAAAACTGCTCCTTGGAATTGCTGAATTTCCTCCTTTTGGGCAACTAAAACTGCTCCTTGGGATTGCTGAATTTCCTCCTTTGGGCAACTAAAACTGCTCCTTGGGATTGCTGAATTTCCTCCTTTGGGCAACTAAAACTGATCCTTGGAATTGCTGAATTTCCTCCTTTTGGGAACTAAAACTGCTCCTTGGGTTTCTTCTTTTGGCAACTAAAACTGCTCCTTGGGCTTCATCTTTTGGGCAACCAAAACTGCTCCTTGGAATTGCTGAATTTCATCCTTTTGGCAACTAAAACTGCTCCTTGGAATTGCTGAATTTCTCCTTTTTGGCAACTAAAACTGCTCCTTGGAATTGCTGAGCTTCATCTTTTGGGCAACTAAAACTGCTCCTTGGAATTGCTGAATTTCTCCTTTTGGGCAACTAAAACTGCTCCTTGGAATTGCTGAATTTCCTCCTTTTGGGCACTAAAACTTCTCCTTGGAATTGCTGAATTTCCTCCTTTGAGCAACTAAAACTGCTCCTTGGGTTTCTTCTTTTGGCAACTAAAACTTCTCCTTGGAATTGCTGAGTTTCATCCTTTTGGGCACTAAAACTGCTCCTTGGGATTGCTGAGCGTCCTTTTGGGCAACTAAATCTGCTCCTTGGAATTGCTGAATTTCCTCCTTTTGGGCACTAAAACTTCTCCTTGGAATTGCTGAATTTCCTCCTTTTGGGAACTAAAGCTGATCCTTGGGTTTCTTCTTTTGGCAACTAAAACTTCTCCTTGGAATTGCTGAGTTTCATCCTTTTGGGCAACTAAAACTGCTCCTTGGGCTTCTTCCTTTGGGCAACTAAAACTGTTCGTTGGGTTTGCTGAGCTTCATCTTTTGGGCAACTAAAACTGCTCCTTGGAATTGCTGAGCGTCCTTTTGGGCAACTAAAACTGATCCTTGGGCTTCCTCCTTTGGGCAACTAATACTGATCCTTGGGCTTCTTCCTTTTGAGCAACTAAAACTTCTCCTTGGGATTGCTGAATTTCCTCCTTTGGGCAACTAAAACTGCTCCTTGGAATTGCTGAATTTCTCCTTTTTGGCAACTAAATCTGCTCCTTGGAATTGCTGAGCTTCTTCCTTTGGGCAACTAAAACTGATCCTTGGGCTTCTTCCTTTTGGGAACTAAAACTGCTCCTTGGAATTGCTGAATTTCCTCCTTTTGGGCACTAAAACTTCTCCTTGGAATTGCTGAATTTCCTCCTTTTGGGAACTAAAACTGCTCCTTGGGTTTCTTCTTTTGGGCAACTAAAACTGCTCCTTGGAATTGCTGGATTTCCTCCTTTTGGGCACTAAAACTGCTCCTTGGGCTCGCTGAGCTTCCTCCTCTTGGGCAGCACCTCCTGGCTGGAGGAGGGCTCAGCCGGGTGCAGCTGCCAAGGAAAACCAACAATGGAATTACAGGAGCTCTGTGGGGCCACGACAGGGCACAGCCACCCTCAGTGCCTGCCCAGATGTGCTGGGCCTGCAGGAACATCTGGATGCTGCTTCCTGGCAGAACTGACCCACTGAGGAAGGCTGGGATGTTTTCCTGCTGCAGCTGTGGCAGCAGAAACTGCAGCACAGGACAAGGAGTGGTGGGTTCAGACTGAAAGAGGGGAAATTGAGGTTGGGGATATGGGAGAAATCCTTCCCTGTGGGGTGGGGAGGTTCAGATTGAAAGAGGGAAAATTGAGGTTGGAAACATGGGAGAAATCCTTCTGTGGGGTGGGGAGCTGCAGATTGAAAGAGGGGAAATTGGAAGAAATCCTTCTGTGGGGTGGGGAGGTTCAGACTGAAAGAGGGGAAATTGAGGTTGGAAACATGGGAGAAATCCTTCCCTGTGGGGTGGGGAGATTTAGAATAAAAGAGGGGAAATTGAGGTTGGAGATAATGAAGAAATCCTTCCCTGTAGGGTGGGAAGATTTAGACTGAAATAGGGGAAATTGAGGTTGGGGATAGGGGAGAAATCCTTCTGTGGGGTGGGGAGGTTCAGATTGAAAGAGGGGAAATTGGAAGAAATCCTTCCCTGTAGGGTGGGGAAGGTCAAAAGAGGGGAAATTGAGGTTGGAGATTTGGGAGAAATCCTTCCCTGTGGGGTGGGCAGGGTTCAGATTGAAAGAGGGAAAATTGAGGTTGGAGAAAAGGGAGAAATCCTTCCCTGTAGGGTGGGGAGGTTCAGATTGAAACAAGGGAAATTGGAAGAAATCCTTCCCTGTGGGGTGGAGAGGTTCAGATTGAAAGAGGGGAAACTGAGGTTGGAAACATGGGAGAAATCCTTCCCTGTGGGGTGGGAAGATTTAGAATAAAAGAGGGGAAATTGAGGCTGGGGATAAGGAAGAAATCCTTCCCTGTGGGGAGGGGAAGTTCAGATTGAAACAGGGGAAATTGGAAGAAATCCTTCCCTGTAGGGTGGGGAGGTTCAAAAGAGGGGAAACTGAGGTTGGAGATAGGGGAGAAATCCTTCCCTGTGGGGTGGGGAGCTGCAGATTGAAAGAGGGGAAATGGGAAGAAATCCTTCCCTGTGGGGAGGGGAGGTTCAGACTGAAAGAGGGGAAACTGAGGTTGGAGATTTGGGAGAAATCCTTCCCTGTGGGGTGGGGAAGCCCTGGCACAGGTGATTCCATGGATTCCCCGTCCCTGGAAGTGTCCAAGGCCAGGCTGGGAGCAGCCTGGGATGGTGGAAGGTGACCCTGCCCAGGCTTTAAGGTCCCTTCATCCAAACCTTTCCATGATTTCATGGTTCCAGCTCCACAGAGGCTGCTCAGCACCCAAAAACCCCTGAGAGCTCTGTCCTGCTGCTTCTGACTGTGCCGCGAAAAGGTGACAATGAACCTTTAAATTTCATTCAAAGATGACAATGAACCTTTAAATTTCATTCAAAGATGACAATGAACCTTTAAATTTCATTCAAAGGTGACAATGAACCTTTAAATTTCATTCAAAGGTGACAATGAACCTTTAAATTTCATTCAAAGGTGACAATGAACCTTTAAATTTCATTGAAAGGTGACAATGAACCTTTAAATTTCCTTCAAAGGTGACAATGAACCTTTAAATTTCCTTCAAAGGTGACAATGAACCTTTAGCTCCACTGTCCTTTTGGTTATTTAAATCAATTGTGTTTTGTTTAATAAATTTATTGCTAAGTTCAGTAAAATCTCTTTGAAAAATACCCAGGGACGGTGAGCAAACAGAACAACCTTACCTTTTTTTTTTTTTTTTTTGTCACATTAATAATTAAGAAAAAACTCTGAATTTTATTGGTTGGAAACAGGGAGGGACTTCAGAGCTCACCCAGTGCCACCCCTGCCATGGCAGGGACACTTTTCAATGTCCCAGGGTGCCAGGGACAGATTTTCTGGGAATTCCATCCCAACCCTCACAGGGAACAATTTCTTGTGTAAAAGAAGGGAGAAAAATTCACCCCAAAGGTTTTGGAGAAGGATTTGCCCCTCTCTCAGCACTGCCAAAATTCCAAATGTGTGGTGAGAGCTCACTCAGTGAAGGAGCAGCACAGACAGGAGGCCCAAAATCAAATTCCAGCCTGGACACAACATCTGCTCCAGCTGTGCCAGGTGGGAAGCATTTCCACAAGCAACACTGCCTGCCAAATTTGATTTAAATTTTAAAAAAAGGATTTTTCTTGGAATGAAGGGTGAGGTTATCATTTTGGCCCAGTGTTTCCCAAGTGGAAGCACTGGGTGAGCTCTGCTGGCACAGATGGGTCAAACCTGCAGGCTTGGCAGATCCCAGCCCTCACAGGGAACAATTTCTTGTGTAAAAGAAGTGAGAAAAAATCACCCCAAAGGTTTTGGAGGAGGATTTGCCCCTCTCTCAGCATTGCCAAAATTCCAAATATGAATTTGGAGCTCTGGTGAAGGCTCCCAGAGCTCACTCAGTGAAGGAGCAGCACAGACACGAGGCCCAAAATCAAATTCCAGCCTGGACACAACATCTGCTCCAGCTGGGCCAGGTGGGAAGGATTTCCACAAGCAGCACTGCCTGCCAAATTTGATTTAAATTAAAAAAAAAGGGATTTTTCTTGGAATGAAGGGTGAGGTTATCATTTTGGCCCAGTGTTTCCCAAGTGGAAGCACTGGGTGAGCTCTGCTGGCACAGATGGGTCAAACCTGCAGGCTTGGCAGATCCCAACCCTCACAGGGAACAATTCCTTGTGTAAAAGAAGAGAGGAAAAATTCACCCCAAAGGTTTTGGAGGAGGATTTGCCCCTCTCTCAGCATTGCCAAAATTCCAAATATGAATTTGGAGCTCTGGTGAAGGCTCCCAGAGCTCACTCAGTGAAGGAGCAGCACAGACACGAGGCCCAAAATCAAATTCCAGCCTGGACACAACATCTGCTCCAGCTGTGCCAGGTGGGAAGCATTTCCACAAGCAGCACTGCCTGCCAAATTTGATTTAAATTAAAAAAAAAAGGGATTTTTCTTGGAATGAAGGGTGAGGTTATAATTTTGGCCCAGTGTTTCCCAAGTGGAAGCACTGGGTGAGCTCTGCTGGCACAGATGGACCAAACCTGCAGGCTTGGCAGATCCCAACCCTCACAGGGAACAATTTCTTGTGTAAAAGAAGGGAGGAAAATTCACCCCAAAGGTTTTGGAGAAGGATTTGCCCCTCTCTCAGCACTGCCAAAATTCCAAATGTGTGGTGAGAGCTCAGTCAGTGAAGGAGCAGCACAGACATGAGGCCCAAAATCAAATTCCAGCCTGGACACAACATCTGCTCCAGCTGTGCCAGGCGGGAAGGATTTCCACAAGCAGCACTGTCTGCCAAATTTGATTTAAATTAAAAAAAAAGGGATTTTTCTTGGAATGAAGGGTGAGGTTATAATTTTGGCCCAGTGTTTCCCAAGTGGAAGCACAAGGAAGCACTGGGTGAGCTCTGCTGGCACAGATGGGTCAAACCTGCAGGCTTGGCAGATCCCAACCCTCCCAGGGAACAATTTCTTGTGTAAAAGAAGAGAGAAAAATTCACCCCAAAGGTTTTGGAGGAGGATTTGCCCCTCTCTCAGCATTGCCAAAATTCCAAATGTGAATTTGGAGCTCTGGTGAAGGCTCCCAGAGCTCACTCAGTGAAGGAGCAGCACAGACACGAGGCCCAAAATCAAATTCCAGCCTGGACACAACATCTGCTCCAGCTGTGCCAGGTGGGAAGGATTTCCACAAGCAACACTGCCTGCCAAATTTGATTTAAATTTAAAAAAAAAAGGGATTTTTCTTGGAATGAAGGAGTCACAGGGGTGAGGTTACCATGCTGGCACAGATGGGTCAAACCTGCAGGAAATTTGGCTAAATATCAACTAAAACTTAAAAATCTTTCCAAACCTGTGTTACCTGCAGCAAATCAGCTTCCAGCTCCTTGAGAATTCTTTTTGGGATGGAATGGGAATTTAGGAAGTGATGAGAATTTCATTCTGCCAACAGCAAATGCACTCAAGCCCTCGAGTTTTAGTCACTGTTTGCAGCAGAAATGATGAGAATGAAAGAAAAATTGGTACTAACAATGCAGCTTTGGAATATCTTTCCACTTCTTGTCCTGCTCTCTGACACAATCAGCTCAGATGTTTTTCGGGTCAAATTATCAACCTGGAAGCAGAAAATTTAAAAAAAAAGCTGTAACAAATTAATTAAAAAATTGTAACTAAAACTACAACTAAAATTACAACTAAAATTACAACTAAAATTTCATTAAAGCAGATTTTGCTTTGTTACAGCAGCAAAAAATCCACCCAGCAAGGCTCAGTGTGGGGAATTCACTGCTCTGCACAGTGCCTGAGTTCAGACTGAATTTTGGGGGGGTTTCAATGGTAAAAACCCCAGGAAATCACAGCTGGGTGTGCTGGAGAGCCCTGGCAGAGAGAAGCAGGTGCTGGTTTTGTTTTTTTCAAACTTAAAAACTTGAATTTTGAAGTTTGAATCAAGACTTAAACAAGCTTTGCTTTGTCACAATTAGCAGAGGAATTCCCTGCTAATTATTTCCATTTCCATGTTCTGGAAAAGAGCAGGAAGTGAAACGTAAAGGAATTCAATAAACTTGAATTTTTAAGTTTGAATCGAGTTTTAAACAAGCGTTGCTTTGTCAGAGTTAGCAGATGGAATTCCCTGCTAATTATTTCCATTTCCATAGTATTTAATAGAATTTCCACTATTAAAATAGAAATTAAATTCCCCCTTTTCACTCAGAAACAGTCCCAGCACCTGTTTGTTTGTTTTGTATTTCAGAGGAACAGCCCTTTGGCAGTGCTGTAGAATAGTTCTGGAAAACAGCAGGAAGTGAAATGCAAAGGAATTCAATAAATTTGAATTTTTAAGTATGAATCGAGTTTTAAACAAGCTTTGCTTTGTCAGAATTAGCAGAGGAATTCCCTGCTAATTATTTCCATTTCCAATTCTGGAAAACAGCAGGAAGTGAAATGTAAAGGAATTCAATAAACTTGAATTTTGAAGTTTGAATCGAGTTTTAAACAAGCTTTGCTTTGTCACAATTACCAGTGGAATTCCCTGCTAATTATTTCCATTTCCATGTTCTGGAAAAGAGCAGGAAGTGAAATGTAAAGGAATTCAATAAACTTGAATTTTGAAGTTTGGATCAAGATTTAAACAAGCTTTGCTTTGTCAGAATTTGCAGTGGGATTCCCTGCTAATTATTTCCATTTCCATGTATTTCCATTATTAAAATGGAAATTAAATTCCCCCTTTTCACTCAGAAACAGTCCCAGCACCTGTTTGTTTGTTTTGTATTTCAGAGGAGCAGCCCTTGGGCAGTGCTTGAGAATAGTTCTGGAAAACAGCAGGAAGTGAAATGTAAAGGAATTCAATAAACTTGAATTTTTTAGTTTGAATCAAGATTTAAACAAGCTTTGCTTTGTCACAATTAGCAGTGGAATTCCCTGCTAATTATTTCCATTTCCATGTATTTCCATTATTAAAATGGAAATTAAATTCCCCCTTTTCACTCAGAAACAGTCCCAGCACCTGGCACCTACCTGAGGATTGGAAACATGGGCAGGAGTCTGGATCCCTCCAGCTTCACCTCCATGAGCTGAATTCTTTCCTGAAAGAATCAGAGAGTGAAATAAAGCTTTAAAAAAAAATCAACAATCCAAAGAAACAACACCAAGAACATTACTAATTAAGGAAAAGCCCTGAATTTGCTGACTTTCTAACTGCTGGGAACAGCTCCTCGCAGAGCACACCCTGAACTCCACCCAGGTTTGAATTTCTTCTTTGACTCTGCCATCCTGCAGCTCACACCCAGGGTTGGCCCCAGCTCACTCACACACGGCCCTGCTGGAGGATTTGATTCCAACCTGAGCCTGTGCCTCGTGGTTCCTGTAAATAAAACATCGGCCAGCTCCCCAGGACAAGAAATTTTCTGGATTTTTGCATGGTTTGGGAATTTTGATGACTCTTCAGAAGAATCAGGCACAGCTTCACGTGGTTATTCCAGTTCTGCAGCCTACTAGAATTGTCAAGCTAAAAATTCTGATCCACACGTGCTGTTTCCTACACATTGCCACCATTATTTTTTCAACAGCATGGGAATGGCAGCTGGTTTGGCAAAGCTGCAAATGTTTCTTCTCAAAAAAACCAAAAAAAACCAAAAAACACCCCAAATCCAACATTTCTGTACAGCAAATGGGTTCCTGATTGTCTGGATTCAACAAGCAGCAATTCCTCCTTGAGTTTGTTTGGCAGCAAAGTTGAGTCCTCAGGCCCCTGGGCAAAATGGGGAAATGTGAACACAAAGCATTCTCTGATTTATCTCAAATCTGAAAAAGAAGCTCCTGAAATGCAATGTGAACACAAAGCATCCTCTGCTTGATCTCAGATCTGAAAAGGAAACTCCTGAAATGCAATGTGAACACAAATCTGAAAAGGAAACTCCTGAAATGCAATGTGAACACAAAGCATCCTCTGCTCGATCTCAAATCTGAAAAGAAACTCCTGAAATGCAATGTGAACACAAAGCATCCTCTGCTGGATCTGAAATCTGAAAAAGAAACCCCTGAAATGCAATGTGAACACAAAGCATCCTCTGCTCGATCTCAAATCTGAAAAGGAAACCCCTGAAATGCAATGTGAACACAAAGCATGCTCTGCTCCATCTCAAATCTGAAAAGAAACTCCTGAAATGCAATGTGAACACAAAGCATCCTCTGCTTTAGCTCAAATCTGAAAAGGAAACTCCTGAAATGCAATGTGAGCACAAAGCTGAAAAGGAAACCCCTGAAATGCAATGTGAACACAAAGCATCCTCTGCTTTATATCAAATCTGAAAAGGAAATTCTTGAAATGCAATGAGAACACAAAGCATCCTCTGCCTGATCTCAAATCTGAAAAAGAAACTCCTGAAATGCAATGTGAACACAAATCTGAAAAAGAAACTCCTGGAATGCAATGTGAACACAAAGCATGCTCTGCTCTATCTCAAATCTGAAACTCCTGAAATGCAATGTGAACACAAATCTGAAAAGGAAGCTCCTGAGATGCAATGTGAACACAAAGCATCCTCTGCTCTATCTCAAATCTGAAAAGAAGCTCCTGAAATGCAATGTGAACACAAATCTGAAAAGGAAACTCCTGGAATGCAATGTGAACACAAAGCATCCTCTGCCTGATCTCAAATCTGAAAAGCAAAGTCCTGAAATGCAATGTGAACACAAATCTGAAAAGGAAACTCCTGAAATGCAATGTGAACACAAAGCATCCTCTGCTCCATCTCAAACCTGAAAAAGAAGCTCCTGAGATGCAATGTGAACACAAATCTGAAAAAGAAGCTCCTGAGATGCAATGTGAACACAAAGCATCCTCTGCTCCATCTCAAATCTGAAAAGGAAACTCCTGAGATGCAATGTGAACACAAAGCATCCTCTGCTCCATCTCAAATCTGAAAAAGAAGCTCCTGAGATGCCTGAGGACAATGTGGTGGCTCCTGTTTTCAGCTGGAGACAGTCTGGGTGCACATTTTGGAGCTGTGATTAAAAGCCAGCAGTGGGCAGTTTCCAGGAGAGTTATTTGCTGGCAGATTTTATTTACAATGTCAGGGAAAAAAAACCACTTGAGGAAACTCATTTTTGTGGGATTCATCCTAACAAAAATAGTTGTACCTATTCAAGTTCTTCTTCAAGGAAAGGCTGAGAGAGTTGGGGTTGTTCAGGCTGCAGAAAAGGCTCCAAGGAGAGCTCAGAGCCCCTTCCAGGGCCTAAAGGGGCTCCAGGAGAGCTGAGAGGGATTTTGGACAAGGTCAGGAGGGGCAGGAACAGGGAATGGCTTCACCCTGATGGATGGGATGTTGGGAATTGGGAATTGTTTCTGTCCATAAACAAAACCCACTCAGGTGAGGTTTCATAAAACAAAACCCACTCTGGTGAGGTTTCTGTCCATAAAACAAAACCCACTCTGGTGAGGTTTCATAAAACAAAACCCACTCTGGTGAGGTTTCATAAAACAAAACTCATTCTGGTGAGGTTTCATAAAACAAAACTCATTCTGGTGAGGTTTCATAAAACAAAACCCACTCTGGTGAGGTTTCATAAAACAAAACCCACTCTGGTGAGGTTTCATAAAACAAAACTCATTCTGGTGAGGTTTCATAAAACAAAACCCACTCAGGTGAGGTTTCATAAAACAAAACACATTCTGGTGAGGTTTCATAAAACAAAACCCACTCAGGTGAGGTTTCATAAAACAAAACACATTCTGGTGAGGTTTCATAAAACAAAACACATTCAGGTGAGGTTTTTGTCCATAAAACAAAACACATTCTGGTGAGGTTTCATAAAACAAAACTCATTCTGGTGAGGTTTCATAAAACAAAACTCATTCTGGTGAGGTTTCTGACCATAAAACAAAACTCGTTCTGGTGAGGTTTCATAAAACAAAACCCACTCTGGTGAGGTTTCTGTCCATAAAACAAAACACACTGGGATTGTATTTTGTGATGCCAAAAAAGTTCACCTGCAATTCTCAAAGTGCTGCAGCACACAGGGAAAGGGCAGAGCCAAACACAGAATGGTTCATAAAATAAAACCCACTCTGGTGAGGTTTCTGACCATGAAACAAAACTCATTCTGGTGAGGTTTCATAAAACAAAACCCACTCAGGTGAGGTTTCATAAAACAAAACCCACTCAGGTGAGTCTTCTGTCCATAAAACAAAACAAATCTGGTGAGGTTTCATAAAACAAAACCCACTCAGGTGAGGTTTCATAAAACAAAACTCACTCAGGTGAGGTTTCATAAAACAAAACTCATTCTGGTGAGGTTTCATAAAACAAAACTCACTCAGGTGAGGTTTCATAAAACAAAACTCATTCTGGTGAGGTTTCATAAAACAAAACTCATTCTGGTGAGGTTTCTGTCCATAAAACAAAACACACTCAGGTGAGTTTTCTGTCCATAAAACAAAACAAATCTGGTGAGGTTTCATAAAACAAAACCCACTCTGGTGAGGTTTCTGTCCAGAAAACAAAACACACTCTGGTGAGGTTTCTATCCATAAAACAAAACACACTGGGATTCTATTTTGTGATGCCAAAAAAGTTCACCTGCAATTCTCAAAGTGCTGCAGCACACAGGGGAAGGGCAGAGCCAGATACAGAATGGTTCATAAAATAAAACCCACTCTGGTGAGGTTTCATAAAACAAAACTCATTCTGGTGAGGTTTCTGTCCATAAAACAAAACCCACTCAGGTGAGGTTTCTGTCCATAAAACAAAACTCATTCTGGTGAGGTTTCATAAAACAAAACTCATTCTGGTGAGGTTTCAGTCCATAAAACAAAACACATTCAGGTGAGGTTTCTGTCCATAAAACAAAACCCACTCAGGTGAGGTTTCATAAAACAAAACACACTCAGGTGAGGTTTCTGTCCATAAAACAAAACCCACTCAGGTGAGGTTTCTGTCCATAAAACAAAACACACTCAGGTGAGGTTTCTGTCCAGAAAACAAAACACACTGGGATTGTATTTTGTGATGCCAAAAAAGTTCACCTGCAATTGTCAAAGTGCTGCAGCACACAGGGAAAGGGCAGAGCCAAACACAGAATGGTTCATAAAATAAAACCCACTCTGGTGAGGTTTCTGACCATGAAACAAAACTCATTCTGGTGAGGTTTCATAAAACAAAACCCACTCAGGTGAGGTTTCATAAAACAAAACCCACTCAGGTGAGTCTTCTGTCCATAAAACAAAACAAATCTGGTGAGGTTTCATAAAACAAAACCCACTCAGGTGAGGTTCCTGCTGCAGCAGCAGCACAGCGGCACGAGCAGCTCCCTCTGCTGCACCGGGGCCAGCACAGCCCAGAGAGCCCCGGGTGGGTTCTGGGTCAGTGCAAGGAAAAAGGCGGCTCAAAGTGGGGTTGCTGCTGAATTGAAACTGAAAAAGCTGAAATTTAATAAAAGAATCCCAAACAAACAGATCCAGAGCACTGGTTTCTGCACAGAGGATTCTGTTTCCCGAGTCTGCAATAAAAAGCTCAACAGTACAAAACCTCTCTGAGCTTAATGCACAAACGAAATACTATCAACAACTAAATAAATCAGTAATTGTTTGTAACAAAAAGAGTAGAAAAAGCAGTGAAGGAGCAGTGCATTTACATGATTTCATTTACCTTATTTATATACACATTCATTTCTTAATTTATTATTTATATACATATTTATTTATATATTCATTTATATTATTTCTAAATTTAAACCCCATTCAATTTAGCTTAGCTGATAAAGTGGAACAGAAGATCAGAATTTTGAACAGTAACATAAAAAGATGTTAATTATGTTTTAACATGTTAACATTTGTTAACCAAGCGCTTCACAGAATGAAGGCCTGATAGAAAACGGAGGCACAGTCATGTGTGTGAAGGAAAGAATGCAAATTTGAATATAGAAAATTGAGGGGTTTGAGAAATCAAATAAAAAACCACACAAAATTATAATATATAAAAATACATTATATATAAGATATATATTTTATATACTATATATATAATATATAATGTATATAATATATATCCTATATAATATAATATATAATATATATTATAATGTATCATGTATATAATATATATTTTATGTTATATATAATATAATTTATATAATATATAATTTATATAATATATAATATATAATATATATTTGTAATATATAATATATAATATCCTATATACAATATAATATAATAAACATTATACAATATATAATATATAAAAATATATATTATATAATAGAAGCAATATATAATATATGTAATGTAATATATAAAATGTATATTATATAATATATAATGTATATTACATTATATATTATATAGAATATATCATGTATATTATATTATATGTAATGCATGATTAACATATATAATATGATATGATATATGATACTATATGATATGATATGATATGATATGATATGATATGATATAATATAATATAATATAATATAATATAATATAATATAATATAATATAATATAATATAATATAATATAATATAATATAATATAATATAATATATGTATTATAATTTGTACTATAATATATAATATGTTATATAACAATATAATATTAACATCACTTAACACAAATATTTTAAAATATAATACACTTGAGATTATTATCTAAAAACTATAATATAAAATATACAAATATTACCTTGAGCTTCTGAAATATTCACACCATTCTTCTCTTCCACTTCATTATCCAAGGCAGGATCCTCCTGCATCAAGAAACAGCTTTGTCACTGACCGCAGGCACACGAGGGAGAAGTTTGCACTCAGGTGGTTGAGGACACACTTTGGAGATGGATTTGTGGTGGAATAAACTGAAATAAGTGACTGTGACATGGCAGGGTGGGGTCCCATCCGTGCCCTGTGCTGGGACACGTGGCACTGTCCCCATGGTGTGAGCTGTCCCTCTGCTGCCCCTCCTGCCCAGGCACTGCTTCAACACTGCAAACTGGAGCAGCAAAATTAAGGAAAAAAACGAATTTAAGATATTTTGTCCTGCTTTAAAATGCCTGAAAATAGAGATGGCAGTGTCCCCATGGCGTGAGCTGTCCCTCTGCTGCTCCTCGTGCCCAGGCACTGCTTCAACACCGCAAACTGGAGCAGCAAAATTAAGGAAAAAATGAATTTAAGGCGTTTTGTCCTGCTTAAAAATGTCTGAAAATAGAGATGGCAGTGTCCCCATGGCGTGAGCTGTCCCTCTGCTGCTCCTCATGCACAGGCACTGCTTCAACACTGCAAACTGGAGCAGGAAAATTAAGGAAAAAAAACGAATTTAAGATATTTTGTCCTGCTTAAAATGTCTGAAAATAGAGATGGCAGTGTCCCCATGGTGTGAGCTGTCCCTCATGCACAGGCACTCACTGCAAACTGGAGCAGCAAAATTAAGGAAAAAATGAATTTTAGGCGTTTTGTCCTGCTTAAAAATGTCTGAAAATAGAGATGGCACTGTCCCCATGGCGTGAGCTGTCCCTCGTGCACAGGCACTGCTTCAACACTGCCAACTGGAGCAGGAAAATTAAGGAAAAAATGAATTTAAGGCATTTTGTCCTGCTTAAAAATGTCTGAAAATAGAGATGGCAGTGTCCCCATGGTGTGAGCTGTCCCTCGTGCCCAGGCACTGCTTCAACACTGCCAACTGGAGCAGCAAAATTAAGATTAAAATGAATTTAAAATATTTTGTCCTGCTTAAAATGTCTGAAAATAGAGATGGCACTGTCCCCATGGTGTGAGCTGTCCCTCGTGCCCAGGCACTGCTTCAACACTGCAAACTGGAGCAGCAAAATTAAGGAAAAAATGAATTTAAAATATTTTGTCCTGCTTAAAAATGTCTGAAAATAGAGATGGCAGTGTCCCCATGGCGTGAGCTGTCCCTCTGCTGCTCCTCATGCACAGGCACTGCTTCAACACTGCAAACTGGAGCAGGAAAATTAAGGAAAAAACCGAATTTAAGATATTTTGTCCTGCTTTAAAATGTCTGAAAATAGAGATGGCAGTGTCCCCATGGTGTGAGCTGTCCCTCATGCACAGGCACTGCTTCAACACTGCAAACTGGAGCAGTAAAATTAAAGAAAAAATGAATTTAAGGCATTTTGTCCTGCTTAAATATGTCTGAAAATAGAGATGGCAGTGTCCCCATGGCGTGAGCTGTCCCTCGTGCACAGGCACTGCTTCAACACTGCAAACTGGAGCAGGAAAATTTAGGAAAAAATGAATTTAAGATATTTTGTCATGCTTAAAAATGTCTGAAAATAGAGATGGCACTGTCCCCATGGTGTGAGCTGTCCCTCGTGCACAGGCACTGCTTCAACACTGCAAACTGGAGCAGGAAAATTAAGGAAAAAAACGAATTTAAGATATTTTGTCCTGCTTTAAAATGTCTGAAAATAGAGATGGCAGTGTCCCCATGGCATGAGCTGTCCCTCTGCTGCTCCTCGTGCACAGGCACTGCTTCAACACTGCAAACTGGAGCAGCAAAATTAAGGAAAAATGAATTTAAAATATTTTGTCCTGCTTAAAAATGTCTGAAAATAGAGATGGCAGTGTCCCCATGGTGTGAGCTGTCTCTCGTGCACAGGCACTGCTTCAACACTGCAAACTGGAGCAGCAAAATTAGGGAAAAAATGAATTTAAGGCATTTTGTCCTGCTTAAAAATGTCTGAAAATAGAGATGGCAGTGTCCCCATGGTGTGAGCTGTCCCTCGTGCCCAGGCACTGCTTCAACACTGCAAACTGGAGCAGCAAAATTAAGGAAAAAAACGAATTTAAGGTATTTTGTCCTGCTTAACCATGTCTGAAAATCACACACAGTGAAATAATAATGGACTTTTTTTAGAGGATACACCGCAAAAAAATTGAAAATCTACCCAAAGCAAAGTCTGTGCTCTTACATTCATGTCCTGGCTCTCCTCCTCTGGCTCATCTCTGCTCACCCCACACACCTGGAGGGGCTGAGCAGTCTCTCCCTGCTTTAGGATGCTCTTCTCAACGTTCTCCATGCGCTGCCTCTCGGTGGTGATTTTCAGCTTCAGCAGGTGGAAAGGGGTCGGCACTTCCCCCACGTTCAGGTACATGGGCTCCTCCTGGAACAGCAGCCCCTCGTCCTTGGCCTCCTTGAAGCCTGGGGGTTGGTAATCAGGGGGGGTAACTGCAGAGAAATGAAATGGTTTAGGTCCTGCAAAACTGATTTTAACTCTTTTCTCCTTAAAATAGAGAGAGTTACAGCAAAAAACTGTGCGGGGAGGGGAATGATCAAGTTTGGAGTAAATGAAGCACAACAGGCAAAGCTCTTTGGAAGAGGTTGTAGGTAAAAAGAGAGAAAATAGAAGCTCTGATTTGTCACTGTAAGGCAGAAAAATGAAATGTTTTAGATCTTGCAAAACTGATTTTAACTCTTTTCTCCTTTAAACACACAGGGTTACTGCAAAAAACTGCTTGGGGAGGGGAATGATCAAGTTTGGAGTAAATGAAGCACAAGAGGCAAAGCTCTGGTAAAGCTCTTTGGAAGAGGTTGTAGATAAAAAGAGAGAAAATAGAAGCTCTGATTTGTCATTGTAAGGCAGAGAAATGAAATGGTTTAGATCTTGCAAAACTGATTTTAACTCTTTTCTCCTTTAAACACACAGGGTTACTGCAAAAAACTGCTTGGGGAGGGGAATGATCAAGTTTGGAGTAAATGAAGCACAACAGGCAAAGCCCTGGTAAAGCTCTTTGGAAGAGGTTGTAGATAAAAAGAGGGAAAATAGAAGCTCTGATTTGTCACTCTAAGGCAGAGAAATTAAATGTTTTAGATCTTGCAAAACTGATTTTAACTTTTTTGTCCTTTAAATATAGAGAGTTACTGCAAAAACTGTGTGGGGAGGGGAGTAATGTTGAGTTTGGAGTAAATGAAGCACAAGAGGCAAAGCCCTGGTAAAGCTCTTTGGAAGAGGTTGTAGATAAAAAGAGAGAAAACAGGAGCTCTGATTTGTCATTGCAAGGCAGAAAATTGAAATGTTTTAGATCTTGCAAAACTGATTTTAACTCTTTTCTCCTTAAAATAGAGAGAGTTACTGTAAAAACTGTGCGGGGAGGGGAGTAATGTTGAGTTTGGAGTAAATGAAGCACAACAGGCAAAGCTCTGGTAAAGCTCTTTGGAAGAGGTTGTAGGTACAGAGAGAGAAAATAGGAGCTCTGATTTGTCACTCTAAGGCAGAGAAATTAAATGTTTTAGATCTTGCAAAACTGATTTTAACTTTTTTGTCCTTTAAATATAGAGAGTTACTGTAAAAACTGTGCGGGGAGGGGAGTAATGTTGAGTTTGGAGTAAATGAAGCACAAGAGGCAAAGCTCTGGTAAAGCTCTTTGGAAGAGTTGTGGATACAGAGAGAGAAAATAGAAGCACTGATTTGTCACTGTAAGGCAGAAAAATTAAATGTTTTAGATCTTGCAAAACTGATTTTAACTCTTTTCTCCTTTAAATATAGAGAATTACAGCAAAAAACTGCTTGGGGAGGGGAATGATCAAGTTTGGAGTAAATGAAGCACAAGAGGCAAAGCTCTGGTAAAGCTCTTTGGAAGAGGTTGTAGATAAAAAGAGAGAAAATAGAAGCTCTGATTTGTCATTGTAAGGCAGAGAAATGTTTTAGATCTTGCAAAACTGATTTTAACTCTTTTCTCCTTAAAATAGAGGGAGTTACTGTAAAAACTGTGCGAGGAGGGGAATAATGAATATTGAGTTTGGAGTAAATGAAGCACAACAGGCAAAGCTCTGGTAAAACTCTTTGGAAGAGGTTGTGGAAACAGAGAGAGAAAATAGAAGCTCTGATTTGTCACTCTAAGGCAGAGAAATGAAATGCTTTTTAACTCTTTTCTCCTTTAAATATAGAGAGTTATTGTAAAAACTGTGTGGGGAGGGGAATAATCAATATTGAGTTTGGAGTAAATGAAGCACAAGAGGCAAAGCTCTGGTAAAACTCTTTGGAAGAGTTGTGGATACAGAGAGAGAAAATAGGAGCTCTGATTTGTCACTCTAAGGCAGAGAAATGTTTTAGGTCTTGCAAAACTGATTTTAACTCTTTTCTCCTTTAAATATAGAGATTTACAGCAAAAAACTGCTTGGGGAGGGGAATGATCAAGTTTGGAGTAAATGAAGCACAAGAGGCAAAGCCCTGGTAAAGCTCTTTGGAGGAGGTTGTAGATAAAAAGAGAGAAAATAGAAGCTCTGATTTGTCACTCTAAGGCAGAGAAATTAAATGTTTTAGGTCTTGCAAAACTGATTTTAACTTTTTTGTCCTTTAAATATAGAGAGTTACTGTAAAAACTGTGCGGGGAGGGGAGTAATGTTGAGTTTGGAGTAAATGAAGCACAACAGGCAAAGCCCTGGTAAAGCTCTTTGGAAGAGGTTGTGGAAACAGAGAGAGAAAATAGAAGCTCTGATTTGTCACTCTAAGGCAGAGAAATGTTTTAGATCTTGCAAAACTGATATTAACTCTTTTCTCCTTTAAACACACAGGGTTACTGCAAAAAACTGCTTGGGGAGGGGAATGATCAAGTTTGGAGTAAATGAAGCACAACAGGCAAAGCTCTGGTAAAGCTCTTTGGAAGAAGTTGTAGATAAAAAGAGAGAAAATAGGAGCTCTGATTTGTCACTGTAAGGCAGAGAAATGAAATGCTTTTTAACTCTTTTCTCCTTTAAATATAGAGAGTTACTGTAAAAACTGTGTGGGGAGGGGAATAATCAATATTGAGTTTGGAGTAAATGAAGCACAACAGGCAAAGCTCTGGTAAAGCTCTTTGGAAGAGGTTGTAGGAACAGAGAGAGAAAATAGAAGCTCTGATTTGTCATTGTAAGGCAGAGAAATGAAATGTTTTAGGTCTTGCAAAACTGATTTTAACTCTTTTCTCCTTTAAATATAGAGAGTTACTGCAAAGAACTGCTTGGGGAGGGGAATGATCAAGTTTGGAGTAAATGAAGCACAAGAGGCAAAGCTCTGGTAAAACTCTTTGGAAGAGGTTGTAGGTACAGAGAGAGAAAATAGAAGCTCTGATTTGTCACTCTAAGGCAGAGAAATGTTTTAGATCTTGCAAAACTGATATTAACTCTTTTCTCCTTTAAACACACAGGGTTACTGCAAAAAACTGCTTGGGGAGGGGAATAATCAAGTTTGGAGTAAATGAAGCACAACAGGCAAAGCCCTGGTAAAGCTCTTTGGAAGAGGTTGTAGATAAAAAGAGAGAAAATAGAAGCTCTGATTTGTCACTCTAAGGCAGAAAAATGAAATGTTTTAGATCTTGCAAAACTGATTTTAACTCTTTTCTCCTTAAAATAGAGAGAGTTACTGTAAAAACTGTGTGGGGAGGGGAGTAATATTGAGTTTGGAGTAAATGAAGCACAACAGGCAAAGCTCTGGTAAAACTCTTTGGAAGAGGTTGTAGATAAAAAGAGAGAGAAAACAGGAGCTCTGATTTGTCACTCTAAGGCAGAAAAATGAAATGTTTTAGATCTTGCAAAACTGATTTTAACTCTTTTCTCCTTTAAACACACAGGGTTACTGCAAAAAACTGCTTGGGGAGGGGAATGATCAAGTTTGGAGTAAATGAAGCACAAGAGGCAAAGCTCTGGTAAAGCTCTTTGGAAGAGGTTGTAGGTACAGAGAGAGAAAATAGAAGCTCTGATTTGTCATTGCAAGGCAGAGAAACGAAATGCTTTTTAACTCTTTTCTCCTTTAAATATAGAGAGTTACTGCAAAAAACTGTGTGGGGAGGGGAGTAATCAATATTGAGTTTGGAGTAAATGAAGCACAACAGGCAAAGCTCTGGTAAAGCTCTTTGGAAGAGTTGTGGATACAGAGAGAGAAAATAGGAGCTCTGATTTGTCACTGTAAGGCAGAGAAATGTTTTAGATCTTGCAAAACTGATTTTAACTCTTTTCTCCTTTAAATATAGAGAGTTACAGCAAAAAACTGCTTGGGGAGGGGAATGATCAAGTTTGGAGTAAATGAAGCACAACAGGCAAAGCCCTGGTAAAGCTCTTTGGAAGAGGTTGTAGGTACAGAGAGAGAAAATAGAAACTCTGATTTGTCATTGTAAGGCAGAGAAATTATGTTTTAGGTCTTGCAAAACTGATTTTAACTCTTTTCTCCTTAAAATAGAGGGAGTTACTGTAAAAACTGTGTGGGGAGGGGAGTAATCAATATTGAGTTTGGAGTAAATGAAGCACAAGAGGCAAAGCCCTGGTAAAGCTCTTTGGAAGAGGTTGTAGGTAAAAAGAGAGAAAATAGGAGCTCTGATTTGTCATTGTAAGGCAGAGAAATTAAATGTTTTAGGTCTTGCAAAACTGATTTTAACTCTTTTCTCCTTTAAATATAGAGAGTTACTGCAAAAACTGTATGGGGAGGGGAATAATCAATATTGAGTTTGGAGTAAATGAAGCACAAGAGGCAAAGCTCTGGTAAAGCTCTTTGGAAGAGGTTGTAGATAAAAAGAGAGAAAATAGAAGCTCTGATTTGTCACTCTAAGGCAGAGAAATGAAATGCTTTTTAACTCTTTTCTCCTTTAAATATAGAGAGTTACAGCAAAAAACTGTGTGGGGAGGGGAGTAATCAATATTGAGTTTGGAGTAAATGAAGCACAACAGGCAAAGCCCTGGTAAAGCTCTTTGGAAGAGGTTGTGGATACAGAGAGAGAAAATAGAAGCTCTGATTTGTCACTCTAAGGCAGAAAAATGAAATGTTTTAGATCTTGCGAAACTGATTTTAACTCTTTTCTCCTTTAAATATAGAGAGTTACTGTAAAAACTGTGTGGGGAGGGGAATGATCAAGTTTGGAGTAAATGAAGCACAACAGGCAAAACTCGGGTAAAGCTCTTTGGAAGAGGTTGTAGATAAAAAGAGAGAAAATAGAAGCTCTGATTTGTCATTGTAAGGCAGTGACACACCCAGAAAGCAGAGCCAGGTATTTGGACAGTCTCCAGGCTGGGGAATTGTGCTACAGCCTGACATACCCTGGGAAACTCCAAATGGGGAATTGTGCTACAGCCTGACATACCCTGGGAAACTCCAAATGGGGAATTGTGCTACAGCCTGACGTGCTCTGGGAAACTCCAAATGGGGAATTGTGCTACAGCCTGACATACCCTGGGAAACTCCAAATGGGGAATTGTGCTACAGCCTGAGGTGCTCTGGGAAACTCCAAATGGGGAATTGTGCTACAGCCTGAGGTGCTCTGGGAAACTCCAAATGGGGAATTGTGCTACAGCCTGACATACCCTGGGAAACTCCAAATGGGGAATTATGCTACAGCCTGACGTGCTCTGGGAAACTCCAAATGTTTTAAAACCCAGCCAAATGCAGAGAAGTCAGTGCCAGGTTTGTGTTCCTGCAGTGAGATCACATCCCCTCCCCTTGGGATTCAACCTGTCCTGAGAAACACCAACAGCTGAAACAACCTTACTTAAATCCCAGCAGCCACAAAGATTATCCACTGAAAGACTGAAAAATGTCCTTTTTGGGCTTGTTCTGCAGAGCCTGATCAATCAGGGTGACACGGCAGAGAACCTTCGTGGTGTTGTGAGGTCCCCAGGATAAGGTGAGAGTGAGAATTTGACTTCAGGTTCTCAGAAGGCTTATTATTATTATTACTATTAGTAGTAGTAGTAGTAGTAGTATCATCATCATTATTTATATTATATATTATATAATACATAATATATTACAATATTGATTATATTATAATATATTATATAATTTATATTGTATTATAGACAATATATTATATCATATATAATTTATTATGTGATACACTATATATTATCTATATTATTAATAACATAAATTATATAATATGCTATATAATATATTATATATTGTGTAACATATAGTATATATTCTATATTATATATGATGTAATATATATTATATAGCATATAATACATTATATATAATACATAATATAATATATAACATATATTACATTATATTATATTATAGACAATATATTATATAATATATAATTTATTATGTTATATATTATATATTATCTATAATATTATATATTACCTAAAGTATATATTATGTTATATAATGTATTATATATTGTGTAATATATAATATATAGTATATATTATGTAATATATAATACATATTATACATTACATAACATAATACATATTACATAACATATAATAGATATTACATTATATTATAATGTATTATATTACATTATATTATCTCATAATGTGTTATATTATATTGTATAATATTGTATTATATTATGATGTATTATATTGTATTGTGTTGTATTGTGTTATATTGTTATATTGAGTTATGATATACATTATGCATTATGTATAATATGATATATTACATATATATGTTTTATATTGTTATATAATGTTATATATATTATATATCATATCATCTTATATAATATCATCTTTATATTATATTATATCATCTTATACCACATACTAAAACTACACTAAAGAAAGAGAAAGGATACATCAGAAGGCTGCAAAAGAATGAATAATAAAAACCCGTGACTGACTCAGAGAGTCTGACACAGCTGGCTGTGATTGGCCATTAATTAAAAACAATTCCCACGTTTGGATAAACCATCTCCAGACCACATTCCAGAGCAGCAAAACACGGAGAAGCTGAGGCTGCTCATCTTGCCCGGAGAAGAAACCCTGGAGAAGGATTTCTCAGCATACCCTCGTCATAGTAGAGGAGTTTCATGGTGAGGCAGACGTCGCTGGGCAGGGGGCTCAGGCTCTGCATCAGGATGTAGATCTTGCGGATGAGGAGGATGCTGGCCCTCTTGGTGTCGGCACAGCTGATGGGGCACTCCGACTTGTCCTTGCTGAAAACACACAGCAGCCACCTGAGCTTTTCTTGTGTTGTGATTTGGGGGTTTAGCTCAGAACCTCAGGTCCCTGCCCTGATAATTCCCTGCCAGGTTTATCAATCATTTCTGCTTTCCCCTCCCAGCGCTGTCTGTCAGCCCTGGAATTCCAGAAGGAATCGAGTGATTGGCACATTCAAACCCCTGGGGGGGCACTGGGCCATCCAGGTGTCCTTTGTCCCTTTGTCCCTGCTTGGTGGCTCCCTGCCCCTGCCCTGGGGTTAAAGGAGCAGCAACCACGGGCTCAGGGAGCTCTGTTGGAGCTGGTGCTGCATTCAGGGAATAAAGCTCTGGATCCAAACCCTCCATCAGAACCGACTCCTTTCCTTCACCATCGCCTTAAAGCTTCTCCACAGAGGGAAACCTGAGGAGCAGCCCCTGGTATGGGGGAAGCTCCATCCCAGCACCACCAGAGCTCCTGCAGGCCTGGAATTGTCTCCATGCATCCAACTGCAGCACCCAGGCAGCCCAAAGTGTCTGTGGGTGAAACACCACAAATCCACAGCCAAAAGTGTCTCTGGGGTGAAACACCACACACCCAGCCAGCCAAAAGTGTCTGTGGGGTGAAACACCACAAATCCACAGCCAAAAGTGTCTGTGGGTGAAACACCACAAATCCACAGCCCAAAGTGTCTGTGGGGTGAAACACCACAAATCCAACCAGCCCAAAGTGTCTGTGGGGTGAAACACCACAAATCCAACCAGCCCAAAGTGTCTGTGGGGTGAAACACCACAAATCCAACCAGCCAAAAGTGTCTGTGGGTGAAACACCACAAATCCACAGCCCAAAGTGTCTGTGGGGTGAAACACCACAAATCCACAGCCCAAAGTGTCTGTGGGTGAAACACCACACACCCAGCCAGCCCAAAGTGTCTGTGGGTGAAACACCACAAATCCAACCAGCCCAAAGTGTCTGTGGGGTGAAACACCACAGTTGCCACTTTTTGGTTCAGCACCAAGGGCCAGACAAGCTCAGGCTGTATTGGTAAATATTCCAGTAAAATTTGATGCAGAGTGAGCAGTTTCACTCTCTGTTTGTTAACAAACATTCATTGCCTGAGGTCTGGGATGGAGCACTGCAGTTCCTAACCCTGCCTGAGTCCTGCACGTTCTCTGCCCTAGGAGGGATCAAACCCTGAGCCAGAGACATCAGGAGAGTTCAGAGATCAGCACCTGGCACCAACTGCTCCATCCTGCACCACACAGTGCTTAAATACCCCAAAGAAATATTAAAAGAAAGAGAAAATGAGGCACTTGTGAAAGCCACACTTCTGAGGAGTGCTTTCCCTTAAATAAAGGAACCTTGAAGTTTCCTCTACATTGAACGCATTTAAGTTCTCTAAATGTTTCCTCAACACTAAAATTTTTCTACAGATTTATTTCCCTCAATTGGTAAGGACAATAAACCTGGTGTACAAGTGACTCTTGGCATCCAGGTCCAACATTTCCACCTGAAGCTGATCCCAATCCCAGCTCAAAGCCAAAACCTCTCCTGTTCCCCAGCTCCTCCCACCTGAGGGCCTGCAGAGCAGGGCAAGGATCTCCTGGTTCTCCTTTTCTAATTTAAGGAGCATTTTATGCAGGAGGGAGCTGGGAGGAGTTTTTCTAACCGTGCCTGAGTCCTGCACGTTCTCTGCCCTAGGAGGGATCAAACCCTGAGCCAGAGACATCAGGAGAGCTCAGAGATCAGCACCTGGCACCAACTGCTCCATCCTGCACCACACAGTGCTTAAATACCCCAAAGAAATCTTAAAAGAAAGAGAAAATGAGGCACTTGTGAAAGCCACACTTCTGAGAAGTGCTTTCCCTTAAATAATGGATCCTTGAAGTTTCCTCAACATTGAACACATTTAGGTTCTCTAAATGTTTCCTCAACATTGAACATATTTAGGTTCTCTAAATGTTTCCTCAACACTAAAATTTTTCTACAAATCTATTTCCCTCAGTTGGTAATGATAATAAACCTGGTGTACAAGTGACTCTTGGCATCCAGGTCCAACATTTCCACCTGAAGCTGATCCCAATCCCAGCTCAAAGCCAAAACCTCTCCTGTTCCCCAGCTCCTCCCACCTGAGGGCCTGCAGAGCAGGGCAAGGATCTCCTGGTTCTCCTTTTCTGTTTTAAGGAGCATTTTATGCAGGAGGGAAGCTGGGAGGAGTTTTTGTAACCCTGCCTGAGTCCTGCACGTTCTCTGCCCTTTGAGGGATCAAACCCTGAGCCAGAGACATCAGGAGAGCTCAGGGATCAGCACCTGGCACCAACTGCTCCATCCTGCACCACACAGTGCTTAAATACCCCAAAGAAATAGTGAAAGGAAGGGAAAATGAGGCACTTGTGAAAGCCACACTTCTGAGAAGTGCTTTCCCTTAAATAAAGGAACCTTGAAGTTTCCTCTACATTGAACACATTTAGGTTCTCTAAACGTTTCCTCAACACTAAAATTTTTCTAAAGATTTATTTCCCTCAATTGGTAAAGATAATAAACCCGGTGTACAAGTGACTCTTGGCATCCAGGTCCAACATTTCCACCTGAAATCCAGAATCCCAGCTCAAAGCCCAAACCTCTCCTGTTCCCCAGCTCCTCCCACCTGAGGGCCTGCAGAGCAGGGCAAGGATCTCCTGGTTCTCCTTTTCTGTTTTAAGGAGCTTTTTATGCAGGAGGGAAGCTGGGAGGAGTCTGAACTGTATTTTAATTAATTGTCTTCAAATAAGCCATCTCTCTGTAGCTGTGACCGAGCAAAATGTTGTGGGGTTTTTATTGTTTTGGCTTTTTTTGGATGTTTTTTGGGTTTTACCTGCCAAAATCCAGGAGTGGCCCATTGTGGGTGTACTTGAACTTGAAGTGGTAACACTCAGTGACTGTCTGCAAACAAAGGCAGGATTAATTAATTATGAAATTAATTAATTATTAAATTGATCCTAAACACTCCTGCTGCAGCTCTGCTCACTAATCCATCAACCTTTAAAGGAAATTACTAAAACCCAACTCCCATGTGCTGAACACAGCTTCCTAATCCTCTAACAATTAACAGCAAAAAATGCATAAAACGGTTTAAAACTTCATCAAAATGATGATTCTTTTCCAGGAATCAGTGTGATCAAATATTTGGAAAATTCCCTGAAGGTTTTAGCATTAAATATTCCAGTTTGAATGAAAATGGAGCATTTGTGGTGACACCCAGTGGGTTCTGTGTTTTCCATAAAAGTCCCACAAGTTTTTTAGGCAGAGTCAGGATGGGACATTTCACCCTGCAGGGATATTTTGGTTTCTGCAAATACTCAAAATGTAATTCCACACACGGCAATTCTCACTGTAAAAATTCCCATTGTTACACCTGGCATTGCAAAATGCTCTTTGTAAATAGAGGTGCATGTGAAATATTTCTGTTTGTACCCACATTTCACCACATCCACATTATCACCAGTGAGATATTCCAGCAGATTTACCTGAGGCTCTTCTGTCTCGGTATAAACCTGTGGTTTTGAAGAAAAGAAAGGAAAAAGAAAAAAATAAAGAATGAGAACTGCACATTCCTCCAAGAATATCCCTAAAAAATGCCCCTGCCTTTCAGAGATACTCACTGCTAGCACAATCTGTCTCAGCTGTCAGGAACATAAACAGAGAAAAAACAGAGAAAAAAAAAAGAACATTAAATAAATTTCATTGCCCATTTGTGCTGCCCAAACTGCTTTTCTCTAGCTCTGAAACCCAAGCCAGGCAATTAAAGCCTGCTGGAATGCACAACATTGGAATAAAAACTTCTTCCTCTGTTGAGGAGGAGAGGATTGAGAAATCACCCACAGATCCCTCTCTGCCTTTTTGTGCTGCTGTTTGCAAGAGTTTGATGCAGAAATGTTTGTGCATCCCACGCTGCAGCTGAGGGAGCTCAGTGAAATCAAGATTGCAACAAAACTGAAACGAGACTGGAAAAAACTTACGTATTTCTTCTGCAAGGCATCGTAGCATCCCAACATCCTGCAAAAAACCAAATAACATTGGCCAGCTGCTGCTCATTTTCATTTGTTCCTTACTAACAGCACCAAAAAAATGAAACTTTTGTGTTGATTCTTACTGTATTAAAGAAATAATAACACTTATCCATCATTCCATCTTATTAGCAGTGATGCAAAATGTGTGACACCAAATCAACCCGAGCTGTTGAAAGAGTAATTATAAATATAATTTGGAGGTAAATCAATTAAAAATATAATCAATTTCTCAGTAAAAACAATGCTTCCAACACACTGTGTTCATTAATCAGGGGAGCAGCTTGGTCTGGAGGAAGTTTCAAGGTCCCTTCCAACCCAAACCATTCCATGATTTTATTATCATTTATAATTATTTATTTATAAATCAGTAATTCAGCTGATCAGCAGCATTGCTGAAGCAAAAAGGACTCATTACCTTTATTTAGATGTTGCCATTTTGGTTTTATGCAAGAGCACCAAAAAAATGAAACTTTTGTGTTGATTCTTAGTGTATTAAAGAAATAAATAACACTCATCCATCGTTCCATCTTATTAGCAGTGATGCAAAATGTGTGACACCAAATCACCCCAAGCTATTGAAGGAGTAATTAAAAATATAATTTGGGGGTAAATCAATTAAAAATATAATCTGGAGGTAAATCAATTAAAAATACATTCTGGAGGTAAATCAGTTTAAATATAATCTGGAGGTAAATCAATCAAAATACAATCTGGAGGTAAATCAATTAAAATGTAATCTGGAGGTAAATCAATTTAAAATATAATCTGGAGGTAAATCAATCAAAATACAATCTGGAGGTAAATCAATCAAAATACAATCTGGAGGTAAATCAATTTAAAATATAATCTGGAGGTAAATCAATCAAAATACAATCTGGAGGTAAATCAATTAAAAATACAATCTGGAGGTAAATCAATTAAAAATACAATCTGGAGGCCTGAATTGACCTGAATTTTACTGAATTGATCAGTACAAATAGATTGTAATGCTCCAAACACCTCCCAACACATAAATTCATTAATCAGGGGAGCAGTTTGGTCTGGAGGAAGCTTCAAGGTCCCTTCCAACCCAAACCATTCCATGATTTTATTATCATTTATAATTATTTATTTATAAATCAGTAATTCAGCTGATCAGCAGCATTGCTGAAGCACAAAGGACTCATTACCTTTATTTAGATGTTGCCATTTTGTTTTTATGCAAGAGCACCAAAAAAATGAAACTTTTGTGTTGATTCTTACTGTATTAAAGAAATAATAACACTTGTCCATCATTCTATCTTATTAGCAGTGATGCAAAATGTGTAACAGCAAATCACCCCAAGCTGTTGAAAGAGTAATTAAAAATATAATTTGGGGGTAAATCAATTAAAAATATAATTTGGGGGTAAATCAATTAAAATATAATCTGGAGGTAAATCAATTTAAAATATAATCTGGAGGTAAATCAATCAAAATACAATCTGGAGGTAAATCGATCAAAATACAATCTGGAGGTAAATCAATTAAAAATATAATCTGGAGGTAAATCAATTAAAAATATAATCTGGAGGTAAATCAATTAAAAATACAATCTGGAGGTCTGAATTGACCTGAATTTTACTGAATTGATCAGTACAAATAGATTGTAATGCTCCAAACACCTCCCAACACATAAATTCATTAATCAGGGGAGCAGCTTGGTCTGGAGGAAGCTTCAAGGTCCCTTCCAACCCAAACCATTCCATGATTTTATTATCATTTTAATTACTGATTCATAAATCAGTAATTCAGCTGATCAGCAACACTGCTGAAGCACAAAGGAGTTATTACCTTTATTTAGATGTTGCCATTTTGGTTTTATGCAAGAGCACCAAAAAAATGAAACTTTTGTGTTGATTCTTACTGTATTAAAGAAATAATAACACTTGTCCATCATTCTATCTTATTAGCAGCGATGCAAAATGTGTAACACCAAATCACCCCAAGCTGTTGAAAGAGTAATTAAAAATATAATTTGGGGGTAAATCAATTAAAAATACAATCTGAGGTAAATCAATCAAAATACAATCTGGAGGTAAATCAATTAAAAATACAATCTGGAGGTAAATCAATTAAAATGTAATCTGGAAGTAAATCAATTTAAAATATAATCTGGAGGTAAATCAATTAAAAATATAATCTGGAGGTAAATCAATTAAAATGTAATCTGGAAGTAAATCAATTTAAAATACAATCTGGAGGTAAATCAATTAAAAATACAATCTGGAGGTAAATCAATTAAAAATACAATCTGGAGGCCTGAATTGACCTGAATTTTACTGAATTGATCAGTACAAATAGATTGTAATGCTCCAAACACCTCCCAACACATAAATTCATTAATCAGGGGAGCAGTTTGGTCTGGAGGAAGCTTCAAGGTCCCTTCCAACCCAAACCATTCCATGATTTTATTATCATTTATAATTATTTATTTATAAATCAGTAATTCAGCTGATCAGCAACATTGCTGAAGCACAAAGAAATTATTACCTTTATTTAGATGTTGCTATTTACTTTTTATGCAAGACCCAATCAGGGAATCAAAATTTACCCCATAATTTTTTTTTTCTTAGAGTCAACAAACAAAAATTGGGTTTGTTTATTAAATAAATTAATTAATTAAAGGAAAATCTGTGAGATCTTTAAATTTCAGATGCAAAATGGTGGTTTTGAGTCTCCTCAACAACTAGAGAGGAACTGCTTTTAGATTTTTGCATTTTTGTGCATCCTTGAGTGCTCATGCTCAGAGGAATGAAGTCTACATAGTGTTAGATGTTTAGTGTTTATTTCGTTTATTTGGTGTTAGATATTTAGTGTTTATTTAGTTTATTTGGTGTTAGATGTTTAGTGTTTATTTAGTTTATTTGGTGTTAGATATTTAGTGTTTTATTTACTTAGCTCATGCTCAGAGGAATGAAGCATGCAAATGCATAGTGTTAGATATTTAGTGTTTATTTAGTTTATTTGGTGTTTATTTAGTGTTTATTTCGTTTATTTAGTGTTTATTTAGTGTTAGATATTTCGTGTTTATTTAGTTTATTTGGTGTTAGATATTTAGTGTTTATTTAGTGTTAGATATTTAGTGTTTATTTCGTTTATTTAGTGTTAGATATTTAGTGTTTTACCTATTTAGCTCATGCTCAGAGGAATGAAGCATGCAAATGCATAGTGTTAGATATTTAGTGTTGATTAAATAAATTAATTATTTAAAATAAAACCTGTGAGATATTTAAATTTCAGATGCAAAATGGTGGCTTTGAGTCTCCTCATCAACTAGAGAGGAACTGCTTTTGGACTTTTGCATTTTTGTGCACCTTGAAGTGCTCATGCTCAGAGGAATGAAGTCTACATAGTGTTAGATGTTTAGTGTTTATTTAGTGTTAGATATTTAGTGTTTATTTAGTTTATTTAGTGTTAGATGTTTAGTGTTTATTTAGTTTATTTGGTGTTAGATATTTAGTGTTTATTTAGTTTATTTGGTGTTAGATGTTTAGTGTTTATTTCGTTTATTTAGTGTTAGATATTTAGTGTTTATTTCATTTATTTAGTGTTAGATATTTGGTGTTTTATTTATTTAGCTCATGCTCAGAGGAATGAAGTCTACAAATACACAGCGTTAGATGTTTAGTGTTTATTAAATTAATTAATTAATTAAAATAAAACCTGTGAGATCTTTAAATTTCAGATGCAAAATGGTGGCTTTGAGTCTCCTCATCAACTAGAGAGGAACTGCTTTTAGATTTTTGCATTTCTGTGCATCCTTGAGTGCTCATGCTCAGAGGAATAAAGTATACAAATGCATAGTGTTAGATATTTAGTGTTTATTTAGTGTTAGATATTTAGTGTTTATTTAGTTTATTTGGTGTTAGATATTTAGTGTTTTATTTATTTAGCTCATGCTCAGAGGAATGAAGTCTAGAAATGCATAGTGTTAGATATTTAGTGTTTATTTAGTTTATTTAGTGTTGGATATTTAGTGTTTTATTTATTTAGCTCATGCTCAGAGGAATGAAGTCTACAAATGCATAGTGTTAGATATTTAGTGTTTATTTAGTTTATTTGGTGTTAGATATTTAGTGTTTATTTAGTTTATTTGGTGTTAGATATTTAGTGTTTTATTTATTTAGCTCATGCTCAGAGGAATGAAGTCTACAAACACATAGTGTGAGATATTTAGTGTTTATTTAGTGTTAGATATTTTGTGTTTATTTAGTAAATCTAAAGTATTTAATAAAGCATAGTCACTCTGCAAACAGAGCTTTGTGCTGTCCTAAGCCCTGAGCTGAAAATACCGTTGTGACACAAATGTGGGAGAGAACTTTTTGCCTTTTTCTGCCAACAGCCAGGAAGGAACCTTTGAGCATTCAGATGCTGAGGAAATCTTACCTGTGTGTAATCAACTTACCATTTCACCAGCTGGCTAGAGCCGGGAGAGTTTCTGTCTTCCCGCAGGATTTTCACACAAACATCTCAAAAAAAACCCCAAAAAAACCACACACACGTTAACTTAGGACAAAGTGCAATGAAAAGTTCAATGTCTGAAAGCACATATCAAGAAGAGACGAAAATTAAGATTACTGAGCTTAGCTTTAGTGCTGAGTTAGCAGCAGCAGCAGCAATAACAAAATGTAATTTATTAATATGTGAAATTTCCATTGCATGCATCAAAATCTGAAAGCACATATCAAGAAGAGACGAAAATTAAGATTACTGAGCTTAGCTTTAGTGCTGAGTTAGCAGCAGCAGCAGCAATAACAAAATGTAATTTATTAATATGTGAAATTTCCATTGCATGCATCAAAATGGCATCCACTCATTAAAAAGACCATGTGGCCTTACAAACAACTCCATGACGAGAATTTTTGTAAATCCTGATGGAAACAGCCCCTCACCATCCATGTATCTGGTTCCATAGGCGCTTTCAGGGAAGATTCCCCTCAGGTAAGTGATGCAGGACACTGCCACTGCCAGCAGCCTCTTCACCAGCATCAGGGATTGCTGCTCCGTGGCAATTTTCTTGGGAAACACAACTGCACTCTGAAAATCCCAGCAAGAAACCAATGACTTTTGAGGATTTATAAAGTTAAGCACATTCCCGACACTTGGTGTTACAGTATTTGTGGGACACAGCTGGTTTCTACCAAGCACACAACAAAATTCAAGTTATTTTTCTATACTTCTTTCTATCTATTCTTTATTCATAATTAAAAGACTAAATTACCCTGTTTGCCCATTATTGTGCTGAAATACACAAACAAAACCATACCACAGAATTCCTTTGCTTCTGAGCAGTTGCCATTCTGCAGAGATTCCCGTGCCTGTCAATGAAACATCTACATTAGGACCTGGATAAAGAAAAAGGGGCTGCAGCTTCTCCTGGGCATTCCCTGGATTTACAAACACCTCCTGCACAATTCACCAGCTCAAACAAACCTGTGTTTTTCACAAAACAGAGCAGGATGGCTCCTCTGATCATCCCCAGTATCAGATTCTTGATTTTCACGGCTTCCCTGAGGCTACAGGATGCAATAATTAGAATGTTTATATCTGTATTTCTATGAAATATGAACATCTAAAAGCAGTGCTCTTCAGTACTAACTGGTGCCCAACCTACAGGATTTTCAAAGGACTTTAGGAAAACGCTCCCCACATTTTGAACACCCCCAGACTTGAGTTGTTTTCATCTATAATTGAAATGAGTGTGGGAGAATCTGAACCCTCACCACTCTCTCTAAGCCTGACTCCACACAAACATTCCGCCCAACTCAGGAATAACAAATTCGCCCACGCCTGAGGAAAACACCTTCCCCAAGTTAGAAATAAGGTCTGGATCACAAAGGGCACCGAGCTCCGCTCAGTAATCCTCCATAAACCCCCCGATGGCAGCACAGGGCGGCTCTGAGGAAGGAGCCGCTCCCCTCAAGCCTCAGCCCAGAAACCACCACCTGCTTCGAGGGAAACTGAGGCAAGCGCGAAGACACAACGCTGCAGAGCAGCGCGGGGCGGCGGGCAACAAAACTCGGAGGTGAGGTGAAAGAGATAATCGAGGAAAAACTGGAGAAGAATGTGAGGAGCAAGAAGGGAGATGAGGGAAAGGAGATGAGAGAAGCGCCGGCCCGCACCCTCAAGACGCCTTTCCCGCCTTCGCCCTCAGCGGGCTCCGCCGCGGGGCCGTGCGCAAACGCAGGGGGCGGGGCTTGCTCGCAGGGGGCGGGGCTTGCCCTCAGCCGGCGCACCGCGCGCATCGCGCATGCGCAGCTCTGCCCTGGCTGTGAGGGGTCGGGGGGTTGTGGAATTTTCTGGGCTGTGAGGGAATTACAAAGATTTTCTTTTTAATCTTTCATCCCTGTTCCTGTACTGACACCCCAAAAGCCCCACCCTGAGAGCGTTGTCGGAACGCTTCTGGAGGTCTGGCAGCTTTAGGTCAGCGCCATCACCCTCTGGGGGAAGATCCTTTCCTGATAATCCAATTTAAACCTCGCTGACACAGCTCCAGCCATTCCCTCGTGTTATAGATACACGTTATAATATTGGCTTTTTGCAAATGTTCAAATGGATTCTGTATGTGTGATGTTAAAGTAACTTTGTTAAAAAGGTATGGGTTTTATTTTTGCCTTGGGATAAAATGGCACACAGTGTGTCCAAACTCCAGCTGGACCAAAACAAAGTAACATATTTAGGCTTCATAATGGGGAAACGGCATAATCCTGGGGATAATACACGTAGGAATAATTAATAATAAAAAAGGACCCCTTTAGGACACAGTGACCCACAGTGGATTTATTTAAGGGCTGTGAATTTGAATCAAGTTTTGTGCAATGTGTGGATGATTTGTTGTTAACAAGCAGTGATAAGAATGCCTTTACATTACACACTGTAATTTCTGTATTGCCCTGGGCTAAAATGGCATCCGAACTCCATCTGGGCCAAAACAAAGTCACATATTCACACTTAATTTTGGGAAAACAGCATAATCCTTGGGATAATACACATGGGAATAATAAAGGAGGTGATCTTTGGGCTCCTCTTAGACATTTTAAATTCTGTATTGCCTTGGGATAAAATGGCACACGGCGTGTCCAAACTCCAGCTGGGCCAAAACAAAGTTATATATTGTTATAAATGAGAAGCTTGACTAGGCCAATATTCAAGCAGCAATCAATTTATTAATTAATATGATAAAGTATGAGCAACACAGCGTTGGGTACAGTGGGGGAAGTTTTCCCTCCATCTGCACACCAATAGTTGAGGGTTACAGGTATTTATAGGAGTACTCATCAGCTTTCTCAGCAGTTTCTATTCCCAATTTTTGCATCACAATTCTAAACACTATTGTGATTTAGTTTTTAATTTAATCCTTGAGTTGATGTTCATCTTCCTTTCTCAAGCTGCTTTTCACTGTTTTGTTAAGGCTTGAGACAAGCATGTTTCATTTTTATATATTCTAAAGCTATAGTTTTAAAGATTCTTGCTACAAGCAATATTCTAAAATTATACTTCAAAAGGTTCTTATTGCTGAACTCTGTAAGGATTAACTACAAGCAGAAAGTTCCTGTAAAAAATCAACATCCTTAACACTTTAATTCAAATGCTCCTAAATCAACTTAGGAGCGTTTAGTTAAATGTAAAGGTTAACCTTTAGTAACCTTACCTTTAGTAAGGTTTAGTAATCTAACCTTTAGTAACCTTACCTTTAGTAAGGTTTAGTAATCTAACCTTTAGTAACCTTACCTTTAGTAAGGTTTAGTAATCTAACCTTTAGTAACATTACCTTTAGTAAAGGTTAACATTTAGTAAAATGCATAAAGGTTAATTGTGAGCAGAAGATAGGTTCAAAGCCCTTCTTCCATGTTTTACTTTCCTCAATTATTTATAAGAATTCATCTTTATAACTGTCCCATGGTCGGTCTCCACACATATCACAATCACAAATACACACGTTGCCTGTATGTACCTGACACGAAACACAGCTTTGTATTTCACAATATTTAGGCTTAATGTTGGGGAAATGACACAATCTTGGTATAATACACATGGAAACAACAGCGGGGCTGATCTGGGTGATCTTTGTGCTCCTTCCCCCTTCACGACCCCCAGCCCGCGGCGCCATGTCCGTCGCAATGGCAGCGACCGGAAGTGGCCGCGCCCTCTCCATGGCAACGAGCGGAAGTGACGACGCGCGGCGGGCGCGGAGCCGGAAGTGACGCCCGGCAGCCGTGGCGGCCATGTCGGCGGGCGGCGGAGCGCAGCGGGACACGGGGGCCGCGGGCGGGTGAGGCGCGGCCATGGCGGCTCGGGCGGCCCCGGTGCCGCTCGGAGCAGCGCCTCACGCTCCCTCTGTCTTTTCCAGGCGCCGCAGCAAGTGGGATCAGCCCGGCCCGGCTCCTAATTTCCTCCTCCCCGGTACGGCGCCGCTGCCCGGGCGGCCGTTCCCCGGTGGGGGCGGCGATGGCGGCGCCGCCGTGGCCGGGTCCGAGAGCTCGGCGGCGCCCTCGGGAGCGCTGGATGCGGCCGCGGCCGTGGCGGCGAAGATCAACGCGATGCTGATGGCCAAAGGGAAGCTGAAGCCGGCGCCCAGCACGGCGGACAAGGTGGGTGGGTGGGTGGGCGCGGGGGTGGTTCAGCAAATTGCCATAAAAATAGTCAGAAATAATTTAAAAAATTTTTTTCCATCCTAACAAAAAGCAGTGCATGGCTGTGAGGTCAGATTTTACCAAAGCCACCTGTAGGGAGGTGAAAAAGTTTTATTTTTCGTCAAAAACGTAGAATATTCTGAGTCGTGCGGGAGGCACGAGGAATTTTGCAGAGAGCAGAGCTGATGGAAAAACTCCTGTGTGAAACAACTGCTTTAAAATTTGGGACCAAAATATTTTAGCGCCTGAAGAAATTACAGTATGAGCTGTAGATCCAAGTCCTAACCAGCTTATTCAGCTTTTGCTGAGCCCTGCCCCGAGCTTGGCTGACCCTGATGAGCTCAGGCAGCTGGACTGGAGTGTTCCTCTTAAATAATCTCTGAGTTTTTTATTCTAAATAAAGTGGGACTTCAAGCTTCCAGTCACAGCCTTGTCTTGCTCTTCTGCCTGTGCTGGAGCCAAGTTTAGAAGCTGTTTCAAGTTTCACGGAGCCACAGGGTGGTTTGGGTTGGAAGAGACCTTAGAGCTCATCTTGTCCCACCCCTGCCATGAAAGGGGTGAACAAGAGGAATGTTATTTTAATAATATGTGCTGAAGATAAATCCAGTTTTTATCTGGATTTATTTGGGCAGATGCAGCAGCAATTCCAGTGTGCTTTCCTGTGCAATCTGTGAGGATTTTTTCAATGTGGAATCTGTAAAGATTTTGCCTTCAACAACTCAAAGGGGTGAACAAGAAGGATGTTATTTTAATAATATGTGCTAAAGATAAATCCAGTTTTTATCTGGATTTATGTGGGCAGATGCAGCAGCAATTCCAGTGTGCTTTCCTGTGCAATCTGTAAGGATTTACCTTCCAACAACTAAAAGGGGTGAACAAGAAGGATGTTACTTTAATAATATGTGCTGAAGATAAATCCAGTTTTTATCTGGATTTATTTGGGCAGATCCAGTAGAAGTTCCAATGTGCTTTCCTGTGCAATCTGTGAGGATTTTTTCAATGTGGAATCTGTGAGGATTTTTTCAGTGTGCAATCTGCAAAGATTTTGCCTTCAACAGCTGAAAGGGGTGAACAAGAGGGACGTTATTCTGTTAATATGTGCTGAAGATAAATATTTAAATAATTAACATTATTCTATTAGTGTGTGAAGATAAACTCAGTGTGTTTGTTTGGGCTGTGAGGAAGCAGATCCAGCAGAAATTCCAATGTGCTTTCCTGTGCAATGTGTAAAGATTTTGCCTTCAACAACTAAAAGGGGTGAACAAGAGGAATGTTATTTTATGAATATGTGCTGAAGATAAATCCAGTTTTTATCTGGATTTATGTGGGCAGATCCAGCAGCAATTCCAGTGTGCTTTCCTGTGCAATCTGTGAGGATTTTTTCAATGTGGAATCTGTAAAGATTTTGCCTTCAACAACTCAAAGGGGTGAACAAGAAGGATGTTATTGTATTAATATGTGCTAAAGATAAACCCAGTGTGTTTATTTGGCCTGTGAGGAAGCAGTTCCAGCAGAAATTCCAGTGTGTTTTCCATTAATCTCTGTAAAGATTTTACCTTTAACAACTAAAAGGGGTGAACAAGAAGCATGTTATTTTATGAATATGTGCTGAAGATAAATCCAGTTTTTATCTGGATTTATTTGGGCAGATCCAGCAGAAATTCCAATGTGCTTTCCTGTGCAATCTGTAAAGATTTTTTCAATGTGCAGCCTGTAAAGATTTTACCTTTAACAACTAAAAGGGGTGAACAACGAGGATGTTCCCCTCTCAAATTTGTTGGTGCTTTTTTTTCCCACTTTTGCAACTGCTTCTCTTTGAAGCTGCAGGCTCTGGGCAAAGGTCCAGCCACGAGTAAAAGCAAAGACGACCTGGTGGTGGCAGAGGTGGAGATCAATGATGTGCCCCTGACGTGCAGGAACCTGCTGACCAGGGGCCAGACCCAGGATGAGGTATGTCCCACACCCCCAGTGTCACGTTTGTATTTGCTGAAAAATCCTCTTTGCCCAGGAGTTCTCTCCTGGGAAGCCTCAGAGAAAAAGGAAAATAAAATTAGCTCGTGTACTTTTCCTGTTTTGCTGCTTTGGAGTGTGGTTGGAGATTGTTTATCCAACAGGAGAATTGTTTTTATTTAATGACCAATCATGGTCAGTGTTGGGACTCTGAGGAGAGAGTCAGGAGTTTTTCATTATTGTCTTTTAGCCTTCTGTCTGTGTCCTTTCTCTAGTCTTTAGTAAGAATAGAATAGAATATGGTGTGGTACAATATGATATAATAATAATATGGTACAATATGATATAATAGAATATGATCTTATATAAGATGATCTAATATAATAATATCATAGAATATAATAATATATAATAATATATGATATATAATATAATATATATCATATATATACTATACTATATATTATATAATATATAACATATAAGATTATATATATAATGTTAAATAATATATATACTATTGTATAGTATATAATGTATAATATAATATAGTATAATGTAATATATAGTGTATTATATATAAGATAATATATAATATAGTGTGGTACAATATACAATACAATAAACAATACAATATTATTATATAAACTATGATATAAACTATAATATAAAACTATAATATAATATATAGTAATATATAGGATACAATATATAATATATTATTATATGTAAACTGTATAATATATAATGTGGTATAGTATACAATACAATATATAATATTATATTGTATGCTATAATATATAATGATATACAATATAGTATAATATAGTATAATATAATATGATATTATATGATATAATGTAATAAATGTCATATATAATATGTAATATAATATAAAAGATGATAGGATATATAATGTTATGTTATATAATATATACTATAATATTATGTAGTATATAATGTATAATATAGTATAATGTAATATATACTATTATATGATATATAAGATAATATAAAATATATAATATAGTGTGGTATAGTATACAATATAATATACAATACAATATTATAATATACACTATATAATATTATATAGTATATAATGTATAATATAGTATACTATATTATATTTTATATAATATATATAATATAATGTGGTATAGTATACAATACAACATATAATATTATATTTATACTATAATATAATTAATATAGCATAATATTATAAATTAGCCTTCTAAGAACATGGAATCAGATTCAGAATTTCCTCCCTTCATCTAGGGGACCTTAGAAACCCCTCACCACAAAAAACCCCTCACCCCAAAACCCCTCACCCCAAAACCCCTCACCCCAAACCCCTCACGCCAAAAAACCCCTCACCCCAAAACCCCTCACCCCAAAACCCCTCACCCCAAAACCCCTCACCCCAAAACCCCTCACCCCAAAACACCCCTCACCCCAAAACACCCCTCACCCCTAAAAACCCCTCACCCCAAAACACCCCTCACCCCAAAACCCCTCACCCCAAAAAACCCCTCACCCCAAAACACCCCTCACCCCAAAACACCCCTCACCCCAAAACACCCCTCACCCCAAAACACCCCTCACCCCTAAAAACCCCTCACCCCAACACCCCTCACCCCAAAACCCCTCACCCCAAAAAACCCCCTCACCCCAAAACTCCTCACCCCAAAAAAACCCTCACCCCAAAACCCCTCACCCCAAAACCCCTCACCCCAAACCCCTCACCCCAAACCCCTCACCCCAAAACCCCTCACCCCAAAACCCCTCACCCCAAAACCCCTCACCCCAAAACCCCTCACCCCATAACCCCTCACCCAAAACCCCTCACCCCAAAACCCCTCACCCCAAAACCCCTCACCCCAAAACCTCTCACTCAAAACCCCTCACCCCAAAACCCCTCACGCCAAAAAACCCCTCACCCAAAACCGCTCACCCCAAAAAACCCCTCACCCCAAAAACCCCTCACCCCAAAAAACCCCTCACCCCAAACCCCCTCACCCCAAACCCCCTCACCCCAACACCCCTCACCCAAAACCCCTCACCCAAAACCCCTCACGCCAAAACCCCTCAGCCCAAAACACCCCTCACCCCAAAACCCCTCACCCCAAAAAAGCCCTCACCCCAAAACCCCTCACCCAAAACACCCCTCACCCCAAAACCCCTCACCCCAAAACCCCTCACCCCAAAAAACCCCTCACCCCAAAACCCCTCACCCCAAAACCCCTCACCCCAAAACCCCTCACCCCAAAACCCCTCACCCCAAAACCCCTCACCCCAAAACCCCTCACCCCAAAACACCCCTCACCCCAACACCCCTCACGCCAAAACCCCTCACCCCAAAAAACCCCTCACCCCAAAACCCCTCACCCCAAAACCCCTCACCCCAAACCCCCTCACCCCAAAACCCCTCACCCCAAAACACCCCTCACCCCAACACCCCTCACGCCAAAACCCCTCACCCCAAAAAACCCCTCACCCCAAAACCCCTCACCCCCAAACCCCTCACCCCAAACCCCCTCACGCCAAAACCCCTCACGCCAAAACCCCTCACCCCCAAAAAACCCCTCACCCCAAAAAACCCCTCACCCCAAAAAACCCCTCACCCCAAAAAAACCCCTCACCCCAAAACACCCCTCACCCCAAAACCCCTCACCCCAAAACCCCTCACCCCAAAAAACCCCTCACCCCAAAACCCCTCACCCCAAAACCCCTCACCCCAAAACCCCTCACCCCAAAACCCCTCACCCCAAAAAACCCCTCACCCCAAAACCCCTCACCCCAAATCCCCTCACCCAAAACCCCTCACCCCAAATCCCCTCACCCAACACCCCTCACCCCAAAACCCCTCACCCAAAACCCCTCACCCAAAACCCCTCACCCCAAAACACCCCTCACCCCAAAACCCCTCACGCCAAAACCCCTCACCCCAAAACCCCTCACGCCAAAACCCCTCACCCCAAAACCCCTCACCCCAAACCCCTCACCCAAAACCCCTCACCCAAAACCCCTCACCCCAAAACCCCTCACCCCAAAAAACCCCTCACCCCAAAAAACCCCTCACCCCAAAACCCCTCACCTCAAAAAACCCCTCACCCCCAAAAACCCCTCACCCCAAAAAACCCCTCACCCCAAAAAACCCCTCACCCCAACACCCCTCACCCCAAAACCCCTCACCCCAACAAACCCCTCACCCAAAACCCCTCACCCCAAAACCCCTCACCCCAAAACCCCTCACGCCAAAACCCCTCACCCCAAAACCCCTCACCCAAAACCCCTCACCCCAAAAAACCCCTCACCCCAAAACCCCTCACCCAAAACCCCTCACCCCCAAAACCCCTCACCCAAAACCCCTCACCCAAAACCCCTCACCCCAAAACCCCTCACCCCAAAAAACCCCTCACCCCAAAAAACCCCTCACCCCAAAACCCCTCACCCAAAACCCCTCACCCCAAAAAACCCCTCACCCCAAATCCCCTCACCCCAAATCCCCTCACCCCAAAAAACCCCTCACCCCAAACCCCTCACCCCAAACCCCTCACCCCAAAACCCCTCACCCAAAACCCCTCAGCCCAAAACCCCTCACCCCTAAAAACCCCTCACCCCAAAACACCCCTCACCCCAAAACACCCCTCACCCCAAAACCCCTCACCCCAAAACCCCTCACCCCAAAACCCCTCACCCAAAACCCCTCACCCCAAAACCCCTCACCCAAAACCCCTCACCCAAAACCCCTCAGCCCAAAACCCCTCAGCCCAAAACCCCTCACCCCAAACCCCTCACCCCGGCCGCTGCGCTGCCTTGGCGGGAGCTCTGGCCTTACGTAACCCTGGCCGCCTTTCACCTTGTTCCTGAGCAGATAAAGTGAAATGAGCTTGCAGTGAACTCTGCTCAGGGCTCGTTTCTTTCTAGGAAACTCGTGTTTTCCAAAGGGGTTTGTTGGTTTGTTCAGGAAATTGTTGGCTTGGTGCCTCGGGGTTTAGTTTTTATGTTTTTATGTTTTTATGTTTTTCAGGCTCTGTGCTGTTTTAGTGGGTGGGTCTGGGTTTCATGTCAGGGGGTGCTGAGCTCTGTGCACAGAGCAGGGAGACAAAACAATTCCTGCTCCAGCTGGGGCCAAGGACAAATAATCCAAATCTCAGCCCAGGAGCACAAACAATGTGGGCTGAGGAGGGAAAAACAAGAAAAATGGGAATTCACGGGCTGGAGCTGTAATTAGACAATTAACTCCAATATATTAATAGCCAAAACTTATAAAAGTGTGTGACCCCATGAGCAGTCATCCATTTTTGTGACCATTTTGGTTCACCTTGGGTTTCCACACCTGGCTGGGCTCTGGTGCTTCTCAAGGTGCATCTATTGAGGCATTTTAATAAATCCCTGCTTTATTAATTAACTCTGCTCTAAATCAGCCTTCACAAGGCATCATTATGACTTCAGAGCCAGCACTTTATTAACAATTTCTGAGGGTTTTTACAAGAACATTGTTTATGTTTTGGCTTTCTGAGTGTGCCTGGTTTGTTGTTGGCAGGTGTTTCACTTTTCACTGGGTTTTGTACATTTTTGGTTGTTGGCAGGTGTTTCACTGCTTTTTGTACATTTTTTGTTGCTGGCAGGTGTTTCACTGCTTTTTGTACATTTTTTGTTGTTGGCAGGTGTTTCACTGCTTTTTGTACATTTTTTGTTGTTGGCAGCTGTTTCACTGCTTTTTGTACATTTTTTGGTGTTGGCAGGTGTTTCACTTTTCACTGCTTTTTGTACATTTTTTGTTGTTGACAGGTGTTTCACTTTTCACTGCTTTTTGTACATTTTTTGTTGTTGGCAGGTGTTTCACTTTTCACTGCTTTTTGTACATTTTTTGTTGTTGCCAGGTGTTTCACTTTTCACTGCTTTTTGTACATTTTTTGTTGTTGCCAGGTGTTTCACTTTTCACTGCTTTTTGTACATTTTTTGGTGTTGGCAGGTGTTTCACTGCTTTTTGTACATTTTTTGTTGCTGGCAGCTGTTTCACTGCTTTTTGTACATTTTTTGTTGTTGGCAGGTGTTTCACTTTTCACTGCTTTTTGTACATTTTTTGTTGTTGGCAGGTGTTTCACTGCTTTTTGTACATTTTTTGTTGCTGGCAGCTGTTTCACTGCTTTTTGTACATTTTTTGTTGTTGGCAGGTGTTTCACTTTTCACTGCTTTTTGTACATTTTTTGTTGTTGGCAGGTGTTTCACTGCTTTTTGTACATTTTTTGTTGTTGGCAGCTGTTTCACTGCTTTTTGTACATTTTTTGTTGTTGGCCGGTGTTTCACTGCTTTTTGTACATTTTTTGTTATTGGCAGCTGTTTCATTGCTTTTTGTACATTTTTTGTTGCTGGCAGCTGTTTCATTGCTTTTTGTACATTTTTTGTTGCTGGCAGGTGTTTCACTGCTTTTTGTACATTTTTTGGTGTTGGCAGGTGTTTCACTGCTTTTTGTACACTTTTTGTTGTTGGCAGGTGTTTCTCTGCTTTTTGTACATTTTTTGTTGTTGCCAGGTGTTTCACTTTTCACTGTTTTTTGTACATTTTTTGTTGTTGGCAGGTGTTTCACTGCTTTTTGTACATTTTTTGGTGTTGGCAGGTGTTTCACTGCTTTTTGTACATTTTTTGATGTTGGCAGGTGTTTCACTTTTCATTGCTTTTTGTACATTTTTTGTTGCTGCCAGGTGTTTCACTGCTTTTTGTACATTTTTTGTTGTTGGCAGCTGTTTCACTTTTCACTGCTTTTTGTACATTTTTTGTTGTTGGCAGCTGTTTCACTGCTTTTTGTACATTTTTTGTTTTTGGCAGCTGTTTCACTGCTTTTTGTACATTTTTTGTTGCTGGCAGCTGTTTCACTTTTCACTGCTTTTTGTACATTTTTTGTTGTTGGCAGCTGTTTCACTTTTCACTGGGTTTTGTACATTTTTTGTTGTTGGCAGGTGTTTCACTGCTTTTTGTACATTTTTTGTTGCTGGCAGCTGTTTCACTTTTCACTGCTTTTTGTACATTTTTTGTTGTTGGCAGGTGTTTCACTGCTTTTTGTACATTTTTTGTTGTTGGCAGGTGTTTCACTTTTCACTGGGTTTTGTACATTTTTTGTTGTTGGCAGCTGTTTCACTTTTCACTGGGTTTTGTACATTTTTTGTTGCTGACAGGTGTTTCACTGCTTTTTGTACATTTTTTGTTGTTGGCAGCTGTTTCACTGCTTTTTGTACATTTTTTGTTGTTGGCAGGTGTTTCACTGCTTTTTGTACATTTTTTGTTGTTGGCAGCTGTTTCACTGCTTTTTGTACATTTTTTGTTGCTGGCAGCTGTTTCACTTTTCACTGCTTTTTGTACATTTTTTGTTGTTGGCAGGTGTTTCACTTTTCACTGTTTTTTGTACATTTTTTGTTATTGGCAGCTGTTTCACTGCTTTTTGTACATTTTTTGTTGTTGGCAGGTGTTTCACTTTTCACTGCTTTTTGTACATTTTTTGTTGCTGGCAGCTGTTTCACTGCTTTTTGTACATTTTTGTTGCTGGCAGGTGTTTCACTGGGTTTTGTACATTTTTTGTTGTTGGCAGGTGTTTCACTGTTTTTTGTACATTTTTTGGTGTTGGCAGGTGTTTCATTGCTTTTTGTACATTTTTTGTTGTTGGCAGGTGTTTCACTGCTTTTTGTACATTTTTTGTTGTTGACAGGTGTTTCACTTTTCACTGTTTTTTGTACATTTTTTGTTGTTGGCAGGTGTTTCATTGCTTTTTGTACATTTTTTATTGTTGGCAGGTGTTTCACTGCTTTTTGTACATTTTTTGTTGCTGGCAGCTGTTTCACTGCTTTTTGTACATTTTTTGTTGCTGGCAGGTGTTTCACTGCTTTTTGTACATTTTTTGTTGTTGGCAGCTGTTTCACTGCTTTTTGTACATTTTTTGTTGCTGGCAGGTGTTTCACTGCTTTTTGTACATTTTTTGTTGTTGGCAGGTGTTTCACTGCTTTTTGTACATTTTTTGTTGCTGGCAGGTGTTTCACTGCTTTTTGTACATTTTTTGTTGTTGGCAGCTGTTTCACTGCTTTTTGTACATTTTTTGTTGTTGGCAGCTGTTTCACTGCTTTTTGTACATTTTTTGTTGCTGGCAGGTGTTTCACTGCTTTTTGTACATTTTTTGTTGTTGGCAGCTGTTTCACTGCTTTTTGTACATTTTTTGTTGCTGGCAGGTGTTTCACTGCTTTTTGTACATTTTTTGTTGCTGGCAGGTGTTTCACTTTTCACTGCTTTTTGTACATTTTTTGTTGTTGGCAGCTGTTTCACTGCTTTTTGTACATTTTTTGTTGCTGGCAGGTGTTTCACTGCTTTTTGTACATTTTTTGTTGCTGGCAGGTGTTTCACTTTTCACTGTTTTTTGTACATTTTTTGTTGTTGTCAGGTGTTTCACTTTTCACTGCTTTTTGTACATTTTTTGTTGCTGGCAGGTGTTTCACTGCTTTTTGTACATTTTTTGGTGTTGGCAGCTGTTTCACTTTTCACTGGGTTTTGTACATTTTTTGTTTTTGGCAGGTGTTTCACTGGGTTTTGTACATTTTTTGTTGTTGGCAGCTGTTTCACTTTTCACTGTTTTTTGTACATTTTTTGTTGCTGGCAGCTGTTTCACTGCTTTTTGTACATTTTTTGCAGATCAGTCGTCTGAGTGGAGCAGCTGTCTCCACTCGAGGGAGGTTCATGACTGCAGAAGAGAAAGCCAAAGTGGGACCTGGGTTTGTATTTTTATTTTTTGTTTTTGGAGGTTCTGCTTCTTTTCTTTGAGGTGACAAAGCGCTGAGGTTTTATTTAGTTGGTTTTCCTATAAATTTGCCATTCTGATGGTGCTGGGCTGAAATAACCACCCTAACCACGACCCTGACAGATCACACCGTGCTCAACTTGTCCCCACAGAACATGAAAACTTCCCAAGAAATACAAATTTATTGCTGCTTTTATTTAGTGACCCATTTATGGACAAGCTAATTGAAGTTTTCAGTGCTGTAATTTTCTGAATCATCATCAACTCCCGAATCAGATTTTCAGTGCAGAGCTTTTCTTCCTGAGCACTTCAACTTCTCCCCACAGAACATTACAACTTCCCAAAAAATACAAATTTCTTGCTGCTTTTATTTAGTCACCCATTTATGGGCAAGCTAATTGAAGTTTTCAGTGCTGTAATTTTCTGAATCATCATCAACTCCTGAATCAGATTTTCAGTGCAGAGCTTTTCTTCCTGAGCACTTCAGCTTCTCCCCACAGAACATTACAACTTCCCAAGAAATACAAATTTCTTGCTGCTTTTATTTAGTGACCCATTTATGGACAAGCTAATTAAAGTTTTCAGTGCTGTGATTTTCTGAATCATCATCAACTCCCGAATCAGATTTTCAGTGCAGAGCTTTTCTTCCTGAGCACTGTGATAGTCAAGGAATTTGTGTTTTGTTATCTGGAGGGCATTTCGGATTTTTATGGAAGACTTTCTGGTAATATAATTAGATTTGGTTCATTTTTATTGTGTTTTCTGTGGGTTTAATTGAATATTTGACTTTTTCCTTCCAGAGATCGTCCTTTGTATCTTCATGTTCAGGGTCAGACACGGGAATTGGTTGACAGTGAGTACAAAATATTCTGGTTTTTCTCTCCCTGTTTGTGATAAAGGGTTGGATTTGGGTTATGAACACCTTGGTGGTGATAACAGACTCCATTCACACACTGATACCGAGATCTCTGCTCACAAATCCCTGAGGTGCCACAGACTGCGTTCATCAGGAAATGAAAATTTTGGATAGATTACAAGGAAGGTGGGGGGAGTGAGCAGGTACAGCTCTTATCTCCCTGATAACACACCCAGATCCATGGGAATAGGGGTGAGACAGGGAGATCTAGCAGGAGGGACCACAGAGGGTCACATCTGGTGCCACCACCCTGCTCAGACAGGGACACCCCAGGGCACAGCATGGGGCCAGGTGGGTCTGGGGTCCCTAAACAGGGACACCCCAGGGCTCAGGGCTGCTCCAGGTGGGTCTGGGGTCCCTAAACAGGGACACCCCAGGGCTCAGGGCTGCTCCAGGTGGGTCTGGGGTCCCTAAACAGGGACACCCCAGGGCTCAGGGCTGCTCCAGGTGCCTCTGGGGTCCCCAGGCACGGAGCCCCCACAGCCTCTCTGGGCTCTGCTCAGGGCTGGGCACTGCCCAGGGCAGCAGTTCTGCCTCCTGGGCAGGGGCAGCTCCTGGGCTCAGGCCCTGCCCGTGGCTCTGGGGCCATTGCTGGGCCTGGAGCAGAGCCTGGGGCTGCCCTGACCTCTGCACACTGGGATGGACTGGGACAGACTGGGAGAGACACTGGGACAGACTGGGGACAGACCCAGGGACAGACTAGGACAGACAGGGAAACTCAGGTACATTCAGAGACAGCCAGGGACACACACAGGACACCCTGGGACACTCAGGAACACCCAGGGACAGACTGGGGACACTCATGGACAGAAGGGACAGACAGGGACACCTGCGGACGGACAAGCTCAGACTGGGATAGACCCACAAGGACAGACTGGGACTGCTGGGAACAGCCAGGGGGACACTCAGGAACACACTGGGACATACAGGAACACCTGGGGACACTCAGAGACTGTCAGGGACACCCACAGGGACACCTGGGTACAGCCAGGAGCACCCAGAGACACCCAGGGACACCTGGGAACACCCAGGGACAGACTGGGACACCCAGGGACAGACAGGGACACTCAGGAGCACTCAGAAACACACTGGGACAGCCAGGGACACTCAGGGACTTGAGGGACACTCAGAGACACCCAGGGACTTACAGGGACAGACAGGGACACTCAGGGACAGACAGGGACATACAGGGACATCCAGGGACTTACAGGGGCACCCAGGGACTTACAGGGACAGACAGGGAGACTCAGGAGCACCCAGAAACACACTGGGACAGCCAGGGACACTCAGAGACACCCAGGGACATACAGGGACACTCAGAGACACCCAGGGACAGACAGGTACATACAGGAACACCCAAGGACAGACAGGGACACCGAGGGACAGACAGGGACACTCAGGAGCACTCAGAAACACACTGGGACAGCCAGGCACAGCCAGGGACTTGAGGGACACCCAGGGACACTCAAAGACACCCAGGGACAGACAGGGACTTACAGGGACACCCAGGGACAGACAGGGACTTACAGGGACATACAGGGACACCCAGAGACACCCAGGGTCAGACAGGGACACCGAAGGACACCCAGGGACTTACAGGGACACCTAAAGACACCCAGGGACACGCAGAGACACCCAGGGACTTACAGGGACACCCAGAGACACTCAGGGACAGCCAGGCACAGACAGGGACTTACAGGGACACCCAGAGACACCCAGGGACTTACAGGGACACCCAGGGACAGACAGGGACACCCAGGGACTTACAGGGACACTCAGAGCCACTCAGGGACACCCAGGGGACACCAGGCACACCCGGGGCTGAGGTCCCTCTCCCCGTCTCCTCTCCAGGCTGAGCAGCCCCAGCTCCCTCAGCCCCTCCTGGGACCCTCCAGGCCCCTCAGGATCCTCTGTGATCCCACCCAGGGCTGCAAACCCTGAGCTCCCACTGGGAGGTGCAATCCCATCACAGAAGGTGCAAAACCAACCCTGTGGTGTCGCAGTTCACGCTCTGGGCTGCTGAATAAAAATGAATTTTGTGTTCTCTCCGCCAGGAGCTGTTAACAGAATCAAAGAGATCATCACCAACGGGGTGGTGAAGGCAGCCACGGGCTCCAGCCCCACGTTCAACGGGGCCACGGTCACTGTTTATCACCAGCCAGCCCCCATCGCCCAGATCACTCCGGCTGTTGGCCAAAAACCTCCATTCCAGTCAGGGGTGAGTGAATTTTATTTTCTATCGCCGCCTGCAATATTTCCCTTTGACAAAGCACACGTGTCACGTGTTATTTATTAAAAAAATAACGAAATCCCAACGTAAAAGCTGAAAAACCACCCCAAAAAAATCACCCTCAGCTTGTGGTGTGAGGTGTGGAGGCCTAACAAGCCTGGGTCTGGAGAGTGAGGCTCGGGTGACAGCGGCCTCCTAAAGGAAAAGGGATGGGGAGAGCAGCCCTGCCTGCAGCAAGGCCAGGGCTCACTGTGCCACCTGACACTGACCCCTTCTGGCTGGCTGTCCTCACTCAAATTCAATGAAAATTAAAATTTTGCTGTTTTTTCCCACATGCATTATGTCCAGCACAAGTTGTGTGCTGATAAAAGCCTGCAGAAAGTGTTTACATTGAAATAGAAACCAATTTTTACTTATTTCAGTGTTTACATTGAAATAGAAATCAATTTTTACTTATTTCAGTGTTTATATCGAAATAGAAATCAATTTTTACTGATATTTTTGTATCTGCCACTTCTGCTGTCCTAGCAATAGGATGTCTGCCCTCACTGAAATTAAATTAAAAAATTAAAATTTTGCTGTTTATTTCCAGTTGCATTATGTCCAGGACAAGTTGTGTGCTGATAAAAGCCTGCAGAAAGTGTTTAATTTGAAATATAAGGCAATTTTCCCATCTGCCACTGAACCCTTCTGTCTGCCCTCAGTGCAACGAAATTTTTTGATTAAAAAATCCAATTTTGCTGTTTTTTTTCCAGTTGCATTATGTCCAGGACAAGTTGTGTGCTGATAAAAGCCTGCAGAAAGTGTTTACATTGAAATAAAAATCAAAATTTTTACTTCTGAACTGATATTTTTGTATCTGACACTGACCCCTTCTGTCTGTCCTCACTCAAATTAAATGAAAATTCAAATTTTGCTGTTCATTTCCAGATGCATTATGTGCAGGACAAGTTGTGTGCTGATAAAAGCCTGCAGATGGTGTTTACATTGAAATAAAACCCAAAATTTTTACTCCTGAACTGATATTTTTGTATCTGACACTGAACCCTTCTGTCTGTCTGCCCTCAGTGAAATTAAAATATTAAAATTTTGCTCTTCATTTCCACATGCATTATGTCCAGGACAAGTTGTGTGCTGATAAAAGCCTGCAGAAAGTGTTTACATTGAAATAGAAATCAATTTTTACTTCTGAACTGATATTTTTGTATCTGCCACTGAACCCTTCTGCTGTCCCAGCAATGGGATGTCTGCCCTCAGTGAAATTAAATTAAAAAATTAAAATTTTGCTGTTCATTTCCAGATGCATTATGTCCAGCACAAGTTGTGTGCTGATAAAACCCTGCAGATGGTGTTTATATTGAAATAGAAATCAATTTATTGAATTGACATTGAATTTTGAATTTACATTGAAATATAAGTCAATTATTAGTCAATATTATGAACTGATAGTTTTGTATCTGACACTGAAACTTTCTGGCTGCCCTCAGTGAAATTAAATTAAAAAATTAAAATTTTGCTGTTTATTTGCAGTTGCATTATGTCCAGCACAAGTTGTTTGTGATAAAACCCTGCAGAAAGTGTTTACATTGAAATAGAAATCAATTTTCACTTCTGAACTGATACTTTTGTATCTGACACTGACCCCTTCTGTCTGTCCTCAGTGAAATTAAAATATTAAAATTTTGCTGTTCATTTGCAGATGCATTATGTCCAGCACAAGTTGTCTGCATATAAAAGCCTGCAGAAAGTGTTTACATTGAAATAGAAATCAGTTTTTACTTATTTCAGTGTTTACATTGAAATAGAAATCAATTTTTACTTATTTCAGTGTTTACATTGAAATAGAAATCAATTTTTACTGATATTTTTGTATCTGCCGCTTCTGCTGTCCCAGCAATGGGATGTCTGCCCTCAGTGAAATTAAATTAAAAAATTAAAATTTTGCTGTTCATTTGCAGATGCATTATGTCCAGCACAAGTTGTCTGCATATAAAAGCCTGCAGAAAGTGTTTACATTGAAATAGAAATCAATTTTTTGAATTGACATTGAGTTTTGAATTTACATTGAAATATAAGTCAATATTATGAACTGATATTTTGTATCTGACACTGAACCTTTCTGGCTGCCCTCACTGAAATTAAATTAAAAAATTAAAATTTTGCTGTTCATTTGCAGATGCATTATGTCCAGCACAAGTTGTTTGCAGATAAAAGCCTGCAGAAAGTGTTAATATTGAAATAGAAATCAATTTTTACTGATATTTTTGTATCTGCCACTTCTGCTGCCCCAGCAGTGAGATGTCTGCCCTCAGTGAAATTAAATTAAAAAATTAAAATTTTGCTGTTCATTTCCAGTTGCATTATGTCCAGGACAAGCTGTTTGCAGATAAAAGCCTGCAGAAAGTGTTTGCATTGAAATAGAAATCAATTTTTTGAATTGACATTGAGTTTTGAATTTACATTGAAATATAAGTCAATATTATGAACTGATATTTTTGCATCTGACACTGAGCCTTTCTGGCTGCCCTCACTGAAATTAAATTAAAAAATTAAAATTTTGCTGTTCATTTCCAGTTGCATTATGTCCAGCACAAGCTGTTTGTGAGAAAAGCCTGCAGCAGGTGTTTAATTTGAAATAAAATTTTCCCATCTGCCCCTGAACCCTTCTGTTTGCCCTCAGTGCAACGACATTTTTTTATTAAAAAATTCCAATTTTGCTTTTTTTTTTCCAGATGCATTATGTCCAGCACAAGTTGTGTGCTGATAAAAGCCTGCAGAAAGTGTTTGCATTGAAATAGAAATCAAAATTTTTACTTCTGAACTGATATTTTTGTATCTGCCACTGAACCCTTCTGTCTGTCTGTCCTCACTCAAATTAAATGAAAATTAAAATTTTGCTCTTCATTTCCAGATGCATTATGTCCAGCACAAGTTGTGTGCTGATAAAAGCCTGCAGAAAGTGTTTACATTGAAATAGAAATCAAAATTTTTACTTCTGAACTGATATTTTTGTATCTGACACTGAATCCTTCTGCTCTCCCAGCAATGGGATGTCTGCCCTCAGTGAAGTTAAATTAAAATATTAAAAATTTGCTGTTCATTTCCAGTTGCATTATATCCAGCACAAGTTGTGTGCTGATAAAAGCCTGCAGAAAGTGTTTAATTTGAAATATAAGGCAATTTTCCCATCTGCCACCGAACCCTTCTGTCTGCCCTCAGTGAAACGAAATGAAAAAATTCCAATTTTGCTGTTTTTTTCCAGATGCATTATGTCCAGGACAAGCTGTTTGCAGATAAAAGCCTGCAGCAGGTGTTTAATTTGAAATAAAATTTTCCCATCTGCCACCGAACCCTTCTGTCTGCCCTCAGTGCAACGACATTTTTTGATTAAAAAATTCCAATTTTGCTGTTTGTTCCAGATGCATTATGTCCAGCACAAGTTGTATGCTGATAAAAGCCTGCAGAAAGTGTTTGCATTGAAATAGAAATCAATTTTTTGAATTGACATTGAATTTTGAATTTACATTGAAATATAAGTCAATATTATGAACTGATAGTTTTGTATCTGACACTGACCCCTTCTGGCTGCCCTCACTGAAATTAAATTAAAAAATTAAAATTTTGCTGTTCATTTCCAGTTGCATTATGTCCAGCACAAGTTGTCTGCATATAAAAGCCTGCAGAAAGTGTTTGCATTGAAATAGAAATAATTTTTTACTTATTTCAGTGTTTACATTGAAATAGAAATCAATTTTTACTTATTTCAGTGTTTACATTGAAATAGAAATCAATTTTTACTGATATTTTTGTATCTGACACTGAACCCTTCTGCTGTCCCAGCAATGGCATGTCTGCCCTCAGTGAAATTAAAATGAAAATTAAAATTTTGCTCTTCATTTCCAGTTGCATTATGTCCAGCACAAGTTGTTTGTGATAAAAGCCTGCAGAAAGTGTTTGCATTGAAATAGAAATCAATTTTTTGAATTGACATTGAATTTTGAATTTACATTGAAATATAAGTCAATATTATGGACTGATATTTTTGTATCTGACACTGAATCCTTCTGGCTGGCTGTCCTCACTGAAATTAAAATGAAAATTAAAATTTTGCTGTTCATTTCCAGTTGCATTATGTCCAGCACAAGCTGTGTGCTGATAAAAGCCTGCAGAAAGTGTTTACATTGAAATAAAAATCAAAATTTTTACTTCTGAACTGATATTTTTGTATCTGCCACTGAACCCTTCTGCTGTCCCAGCAATGGGATGTCTGCCCTCAGTGAAATTAAATTAAAAAATTAAAATTTTGCTGTTCATTTCCAGTTGCATTATGTCCAGCACAAGTTGTCTGCTGATAAAAGCCTGCAGATGGTGTTTATATTGAAATAGAAATCAATTTTTTGAATTGACATTGAATTTTGAATTTACATTGAAATATAAGTCAATATTATGGACTGATATTTTTGTATCTGACACTGAATCCTTCTATCTGTCCTCACTGAAATTAAAATGAAAATTAAAATTTTGCTGTTCATTTCCACATGCATTCTGTCCAGCACAAGTTGTGTGCTGATAAAACCCTGCAGAAAGTGTTTACATTGAAATAGAAATCAAAATTTTTACTCCTGAACTGATATTTTTGTATCTGACACTGAACCCTTCTCTCTGTCCTCAGTGAAATTAAAATATTAAAATTTTGCTCTTCATTTGCACATGCATTATGTCCAGCACAAGCTGTGTGCTGATAAAAGCCTGCAGAAAGTGTTTACATTGAAATAGAAATCAATTTTCACTTCTGAACTGATATTTTTGTATCTGACACTGAACCCTTCTCTCTGCCCTCAGTGAAAATAAAATATTAAAATTTTGCTGTTCATTTTGCGTTGCATTGTGTCCAGCACAAGCTGTTTGTGATAAAAGCCTGCAGAAAGTGTTTAATTTGAAATATAAGTCAATTTTCCCATCTGCCACTGAACCCTTCTGTTTGCCCTCAGTGCAACGACATTTTTTGATTAAAAAATTCCAATTTTGCTGGTTTTTTCCAGATGCATTATGTGCAGGACAAGTTGTGTGCTGATAAAAGCCTGCAGAAAGTGTTTACATTGAAATAAAAATCAAAATTTTCACTTCTGAACTTAAATTTTTGTATCTGACACTGAACCCTTCTGCTGTCCCAGCAGTGAGATGTCTGCCCTCAGTGAAGTTAAATTAAAAAATTAAAATTTTGCTGTTCATTTCCAGTTGCATTATGTCCAGCACAAGTTGTTTGTGATAAAAGCCTGCAGAAAGTGTTTGCATTGAAATAGAAATCAAATTTTTGAATTGACATTGAATTTTGAATTTACATTGAAATATAAGTCAATATTATGAACTGATAGTTTTGTATCTGACACTGACCCCTTCTGTCTGTCTGTCCTCAGTGAAATTAAAATGAAAATTAAAATTTTGCTGTTCATTTCCAGTTGCATTATATCCAGGACAAATTGTCTACTGATAAAAGCCTGCAGAAAGTGTTTACATTGAAATAGAAATCAATTTTGTGAATTGACATTGAATTTTGAATTTACATTGAAATATAAGTCAATTATTAGTCAATATTATGAACTGATATTTTTGTATCTGACACTGACCCCTTCTGTCTGTCTGTCCTCACTCAAATTAAAATGAAAATTAAAATTTTGCTCTTCATTTCCAGTTGCATTATGTCCAGCACAAGCTGTTTGTGATAAAAGCCTGCAGCAGGTGTTTAATTTGAAATATCAGGCAATTTTCCCATCTACCCCTGAACCCTTCTGTCTGCCCTCAGTGCAACGACATTTTTTGATTAAAAAAATCCCAATTTTGCTGTTTTGTTCCAGATGCATTATGTGCAGGACAAGCTGTGTGCTGATAAAAGCCTGCAGAAAGTGTTTACATTGAAATAGAAATCAATTTTTACTGATATTTTTGTATCTTCCACTTCTGCTGTCCCAGCAATGGCATGTCTGCCCTCAGTGAAATTAAAATGAAAATTAAAATTTTGCTGTTCATTTCCAGTTGCATTATGTCCAGCACAAGCTGTTTGCAGATAAAAGCCTGCAGAAAGTGTTTACATTGAAATAGAAATCAATTTTTTGAATTGACATTGAATTTTGAATTTACATTGAAAAATAAGTCAATATTATGGACTGATATTTTTGTATCTGACACTGAACCTTTCTGGCTGCTCTCAGTGAAATTAAAATGAAAATTAAAATTTTGCTGTTTATTCCCACATGCATCATGTCCAGCACAAGCTGTGTGCTGATAAAAGCCTGCAGAAAGTGTTAATATTGAAATAGAAATCAATTTTTACTTCTGAACTGATATTTTTGTATCTGACACTGAACCCTTCTGCTGCCCTCAGTGAAGTTAAATTAAAAAATTAAAATTTTGCTGTTTTTTTCCAATTGCATTATGTCCAGCACAAGTTGTTTGTGATAAAAGCCTGCAGAAAGTGTTTACATTGAAATAGAAATCAATTTTGTGAATTGACATTGAATTTTGAATTTACATTGAAATATAAGTCAATATTATGGACTGATAGTTTTGTATCTGCCACTGACCCCTTCTGGCTGTCTGTCCTCACTCAAATTAAAATGAAAATTAAAATTTTGCTGTTCATTTCTACATGCATCATGTCCAGCACAAGTTGTTTGTGATAAAAGCCTGCAGCAGGTGTTTAATTTGAAATATAAGGCAACTTTCCCATCTGCCACTGAACCCTTCTGTCTGCCCTCAGTGAAATGAAATTTTTTTATTAAAAAATTCCAATTTTGCTGTTTTTTTCCAGATGCATTATGTGCAGGACAAGTTGTGTGCTGAGAAAAGCCTGCAGAAAGTGTTTACATTGAAATAGAAATCAAAATTTTTTCTTCTGAACTGATATTTTTGTATCTGCCACTGAACCCTTCTGCTGTCCCAGCAGTGAGATGTCTGCCCTCAGTGAAATTAAATTAAAAAATTAAAATTTTGCTCTTCATTTCCAGTTGCATTATGTCCAGCACAAATTGTGTGCTGATAAAAGCCTCCAGCAGGTGTTTAATTTGAAATATAAGTTAATTTTCCCATCTACCCCTGAACCCTTCTGTCTGCCCTCAGTGAAATGAAATGAAAAAATTCAAATTTTGCTGTTCATTTCCAGTTGCATTATGTCCAGCACAAGCTGTTTGTGATAAAAGCCTGCAGAAAGTGTTTAATTTGAAATATAAGGCAATTTTCCCATCTGCCACTGAACCCTTCTGTCTGCCCTCAGTGCAACGACATTTTTTTATTAAAAAATTCCAATTTTGCTGTTTTTTTTCCAGTTGCATTATGTCCAGCACAAATTGTGTGCTGATAAAAGCCTCCAGCAGGTGTTTAATTTGAAATATAAGTTAATTTTCCCATCTGCCCCTGAACCCTTCTGTCTGCCCTCAGTGAAACGAAATGAAAAAATTCCAATTTTGCTGTTTTTCCCAGATGCATTATGTGCAGGACAAGCTGTTTGTGGGGCTGGAACACGCGGTTCCCACGTTCAATGTCAAGGAGAAGGTGGAGGGGCCCGGCTGCTCCTACCTGCAGCACATCCAGATGGAAACCGGGGCCAAAGTTTTCCTGCGCGGGAAGGGCTCGGGGTGCATCGAGCCCGCGTCGGGCAGAGAGGCCTTTGAGCCCATGTACATCTACATCAGGTACGGGCAGTGCAGAAAATCCCATTAAATCCATTTAGGAAAAAATCCCCGTAAAAATCAGCATTAAAAAAAAAAAAATCCATTTAAAAATCCCATTAAAATCCATTTTAAAAATCCCATTAAAATCCAATTATAAAATAATCCCATTAAAATCCATTTTAAAAATCCCATAAAAAACCCATTGAAAAAAATCCGTTATAAAAAAGTCCCATTAAAATCCATTTAAAAATCCCATTAAAATCCAATTATAAAAAAATCCCATTAAAATCCATTTAAAAAATCCCATTAAAATCCATTTAAAAAATCCCATTAAAATCCATTTAGAAAAAAATCCCCGTAAAAATCAGCATTAAAAAAACCCCCATTAAAATCCATTTATAAAAAAATCCCATTAAAAATCTATTTTAGAAAAATCCCATAAATATCCATTTTTAAACAATCCCATTCAAATCCATTATTTAAAAAATCCCATTCAAATCCATTTAAAAAATCCCATAAAAATCCATTTAAAAAATCCCATTAAAATCCATTTAAAAATCCCATTAAAAATCCATTTTAAAAATCCCATTAAAATCCATTTTTTAAAACCCATTAAAAATCTATTTTTGAAAAACCCATTAAAATCTATTAAAAAAAACCCATAAAAAACCTATTTAAAAAAAATCCATTAAAAAAATCCCATCAAAATCAAATTGTAAAAAATCCCATTAAAAATCAATTTTTAAAAAATCCCATTAAAAAATCAATTTTTAAAAATCCCATTAAAATCCATTTTAAAAATCCCATTAAAATCCATTTTAAAAATCCCATTAAAATCCATTTTAAAAATCCCATAAAAATCCATTTAAAAAATCCCATAAAAATCCATTTAAAAATCCCATTAAAAATCCATTTAAAAAATCCCATTAAAATCCATTTAAAAATCCCATTAAAATCGATTTAAAAAATCCCATTAAAATCCATTTAGAAATCCCATTAAAATCCATTTAGGAAAAAATCCCCGTAAAAATTAACATTAAAAAAAAACTCCATAAAAATGCATTTAAAAATCCCATTAAAATCCATTTAAAAAATCCCATAAAAATCCACTTAAAAAATCCCATTAAAAACCCATTTCAAAAAATCCATTATAAAAAAATCCCATTAAAAATCAACATTAAAAAAACCCCCATAAAAATCCGTTTAAAAATCCCATTAAAATCCATTTTAAAATTCACATTAAAATCCATTTATAAAAAAATCCCCTTAAAAATTAACATTAAAAAAAAACTCCATAAAAATGCATTTAAAAAACCCATTAAAATCCATTTTAAAAATCCCATTAAAATCCATTTAAAAAATCCCATTAAAATCCATTTAAAAACCCCATAAAAATCCATTTTAAAAATCCCATTAAAAATCCATTTATAAAAAAATCCCATTAAAATCCATTTAGGAAAAAATCCCCGTAAAAATCAGCATTAAAAAAAAACTCCATAAAAATGCATTTAAAAATCCATTTAAAAATCCATTTATAAAAAAATCCCATTAAAAATCTATTTTAGAAAAATCCCATAAATATCCATTTTAAAAACAATCCCATTCAAATCCATTATTAAAAAAATCCCATTCAAATCCATTTATTAAAAAATCCCATTAAAATCCATTTAAAAAGTCCCATTAAAATCCATTTACAAAATCCCATTAAAATCCATTTAGAAAAAAATCCCCTTAAAAATTAACATTAAAAAAAAACTCCATAAAAATGCATTTAAAAATCCCATTAAAATCCATTTAGAAAAAAATCCCATTAAAAATCCATTTTAAAAAATCCCATAAAAATCCATTTAAAAATCCCATTAAAATCCATTTTAAAAATCCCATTAAAATCCGTTTTAAAAATCCCATTAAAATCCATTTAAAAATCCCATTAAAATCCATTTATAAAAAAATCCCATTAAAATCCATTTAAAAAGTCCCATAAAAATCCATTTATAAAAAAATCCCATTAAAATCCATTTATAAAAAAATCCCATTAAAATCCATTTATTAAAAAATCCCATAAAAATCCATTTGAAAAAATCCCATTAAAAATCAATTTAAAAAAATCCCATTAAAAAAATCCACGTAAAAATCCCTTTAAAAACCCATTTAAAAAAATCCCATTTAAAAATCCATTTTTAAAAAAATCCCATAAAAATCGAATTTTAAAAATCCCATTAAAAATCCATTTAAAAAATCCCATTTAAAAAATCCCATTAGAATCCATTTTAAAAATCCCATTAAAAATCCATTTAAAAATCCATTTCTAAAGATCCCCATAAAATATCAATTTAAGAAATCCCTTTTAAAATGAAATTTTAAAAATCCCTTTAAAATATCCATTTTTTAAAAATCCCATAAAAATCAATTAAAAAAAAAAACCATTAAAAATCCATTAAAAAAATCCCATAAAAATCCATTTGAAAAAAATCCCATTAAAAATGAATTCTTAAAAATCCCATTAAAAAATCCCATTTAAAAAATCCACTTAAAAATCCCTGTAAAAATCCATTTTAAAAAATCCCATTTAAAAATCCATTTTTAAAAAATCCCATAAAAATCCGATTTTAAAAATCCCATTAAAAATCCATTTTAAAAATCCCATTAAAATCCATTTAAAAATCCCATAAATATCCATGTTAAAACAATCCCATTAAAATCCACTATTAAAAAATGCCATTAAAAATCCATTTTAAAAAATCCCATTAAATAAATCAATTTAAAATATCCATTTTAAAAATCCCATAAAAACCCATTAAAAAAATCCCATAAAAATCAAATTTTAAAAATCCCATTAAAATCCATTTTAAAAATCCCATTAAAATCCATTTAAAAATCCCATTAAAATCCATTTAGGAAAAAATCCCCTTAAAAATCAACATTTAAAATAACCCCATAAAAATCCATTTAAAAAATCCTATTAAAATCCATTTAAAAATCCCATTAAAATCCATTTAAAAAATCCCATTAAAATCCATTTAAAAAATCCCATTAAAATCCATTTAAAAAATCCCATAAAAATCCACTTAAAAAATCCCATTAAAAACCCATTTCAAAAAATCCATTATAAAAAAATCCCATTAAAAATCAACATTAAAAAAACCCCCATAAAAATCCGTTTAAAAATCCCATTAAAATCCATTTAAAAATTCGCATTAAAATCCATTTTTAAAAAAATCCCATTAAAAATCAACATTAAAAAAAAAACCCATAAAAATCCATTTAAAAATCCCATTAAAATCCTTTTAAAAATCCCATTAAAATCCATTTTAAAAATCCCATAAATATCCATTTTTAAAAAATCCCATTAAAAATCCACTTATAAAAAAATCCCATTAAAAATCCACTTATAAAAAAATCCCATTAAAATCCATTTAAAAAATCCCATTAAAATCCATTTAAAAATCCCATAAATATCCATGTTAAAACAATGCCATTCAAATCCATTATTAAAAAAACCCCATTAAAAATCCGTTTTAAAAAAATTTAAAATTTATATCAATTTTAAATTGATATAAATCAATTTAAAATATCCATTTTAAAAATCCCATAAAAACCCATTAAAAAAATCCCATAAAAATCAGATTTTAAAAATCCCATTAAAAATCCATTTAAAAAAATCCCATTTCAAAATCCATTTTTAAAAAATCCCATAAAAATCAGATTTTAAAAATCCCATTAAAAATCCATTTAAAAAATCCCATTAAAAAATCCCATTAGAATCCATTTAAAAAATCCCATTAAAAATCCATTTAAAAATCCATTTTTAAAGATCCCCATAAAATATCAATTTAAAAAATCCCTTTTAAAATGAAATTTTTAAAAATCCCTTTAAAATATCCATTTTTTAAAAATCCCATAAAAATCAATTAAAAAAAAAAAAACATTAAAAATCCATTAAAAAAATCCCATAAAAATCCATTTGAAAGAAATCCCATTAAAAATGAATTCTTAAAAATCCCATTAAAAAATCCCATTTAAAAAATCCACTTAAAAATCCCTTTAAAAATCCATGAAAAAAAATCCCATTTAAAAATCCATTTTTAAAAAATCCCATAAAAATCGAATTTTAAAAAATCCCATTTAAAATCCATTTAAAAAATCCCATTAAAAAATCCCATTAAAAATCCATTAAAAATCCCATTAAAAATCCATTGAAAAATCCATTTTTAAAGATCCCCATAAAATATCAATTTAAAAAATCCCTTTTAAAATGAAATTTTAAAAATCCCTTTAAAATATCCATTTTTTAAAAATCCCATAAAAATCAATTAAAAAAAAAAACCATTAAAAATCCATTAAAAAAATCCCATAAAAATCCATTTGAAAAAAATCCCATTAAAAATGAATTCTTAAAAATCCCATTAAAAAATCCCATTAAAAATCCATTTTAAAAATCCCATTAAAAATCCATTAAAAAATCCCATTAAAAATTCATTTAAAAAATCCCATTAAAAAAATCCCATTAGAATCCATTTTAAAAATCCCATTAAAAATCCATTGAAAAATCCATTTTTAAAGATCCCCATAAAATATCAATTTAAAAAATCCCTTTTAAAATGAAATTTTAAAAATCCCTTTAAAATATCCATTTTTTAAAAATCCCATAAAAATCAATTAAAAAAAAAACCATTAAAAATCCATTAAAAAAATCCCATAAAAATCCATTTGAAAAAAATCCCATTAAAAATGAATTCTTAAAAATCCCATTAAAAAATCCCATTTAAAAAATCCACTTAAAAATCCCTGTAAAAATCCATTTTAAAAAATCCCATTTAAAAATCCATTTTTAAAAAATCCCATAAAAATCCGATTTTAAAAATCCCATTAAAAATCCATTTAAAAAATCCCATTAAAATCCATTTAAAAATCCCATAAATATCCATGTTAAAACAATCCCATTAAAATCCATTATTAAAAAAACCCCATTAAAAATCCATTTTAAAAAAATTTAAAATTTATATCAATTTTCAATTGATATAAATCAATTTAAAATATCCATTTTAAAAATCCCATAAAAACCCATTAAAAAAATCCCATAAAAATCAAATTTTAAAAATCCCATTAAAAATCCATTTAAAAATCCATTAAAAATCCCATTAAAAATCCATTTAAAAATCCCATTAAAAAATCCCATTAGAATCCATTTAAAAAATCCCATTAGAATCCATTTAAAAAATCCATTTAAAAATCCATTTCTAAAGATTCCCATAAAATATCAATTTAAAAAATCCCTTTTAAAATGAAATTTTAAAAATCCCTTTAAAATATCCATTTTTTAAAAATCCCATAAAAATCAATTAAAAAAAAAAACATTAAAAATCCATTAAAAAAATCCCATAAAAATCCATTTGAAAAAAATCCCATAAAAATCGAATTTTAAAAATCCCATTAAAAATCCATTTAAAAAATCCACTTAAAAATCCCTTTAAAAACCCACTTTAAAAAATCCCATTTCAAAATCCATTTTTAAAAAATCCCATAAAAATCGAATTTTAAAAAATCCCATTAAAAATCCATTTAAAAAATCCCATAAAAAAATCCCATTAGAATCCATTTTAAAAATCCCATTAAAAATCCATTGAAAAATCCATTTCTAAAGATCCCCATAAAATATCAATTTAAAAAATCCCTTTTAAAATGAATTTTTAAAAATCCCTTTAAAATATCCATTTTTTAAAAATCCCATAAAAATCAATTAAAAAAAAAACATTAAAAATCCATTAAAAAAATCCCATAAAAATCCATTTGAAAAAAATCCCATAAAAATCCATTTTAAAAATCCCATTAAAAATCCATTTAAAAAATCCCATTAAAGAAATCCCATTAGAATCCATTTAAAAATCCCATTAAAAATCCATTGAAAAATCCATTTCTAAAGATCCCCATAAAATATCAATTTAAAAAATCCCTTTTAAAATGAAATTTTAAAAATCCCTTTAAAATATCCATTTTTTAAAAATCCCATAAAAATCAATTAAAAAAAAAACATTAAAAATCCATTTGAAAAAATCCCATAAAAATCAACTTAAAAAAATCCCATTAAAAATCCATTAAAAAAATCCTATTTAAAAAATCCTTTTTAAAAACCCTCATAAAAATCCATTTGAAAAAAATCCCATTAAAAATCAATTTAAAAAAATCCCATTTAAAAAATCCACTTAAACATCCCTTTAAAAACCCATTTTAAAAAATCCCATTTCAAAATCCATTTTTAAAAAATCCCATAAAAATCCAATTTTAAAAATCCCATTAAAAATCCATTTAAAAATCCCATTAAAAAATCCCATAAAAATCCATTTAAAAAATCCCATAAAAATCCATTTAAAAATCCCATAAATATCCATGTTAAAACAATCCCATTCAAATCCATTATTAAAAAAACCCCATTAAAAATCCATTTTAAAAAAAATTAAAATTTCTATCAATTTTAAATTGATATAAATCAATTTAAAATATCCATTTTAAAAATCCCATAAAAACCCATTAAAAAAATCCCATAAAAATCAGATTTTAAAAATCCCATTAGAATCCATTTAAAAATCCCATTAAAAATCCCATTAAAAATCCATTTAAAAATCCATTTTTAAAGATCCTCATAAAATACCAATTTAAAAAATCCCTTTTAAAATGAAATTTTAAAAATCCCTTTAAAATATCCATTTTTTAAAATTCCCATAAAAATCAATTAAAAAAAAAAAACATTAAAAATCCATTAAAAAAATCCCATAAAAATCCATTTGAAAAAAATCCCTTTAAAAATGAATTCTTAAAAATCCCATTAAAAAATCCCATTTAAAAAATCCACTTAAAAATCCCTTTAAAAATCCATTAAAAAAATCCCATTTCAAAATCCATTTTTAAAAAATCCCATAAAAATCGAATTTTAAAAATCCCATTAAAAAATCCATTTAAAAAATCCCATTAAAAAATCCCATTAGAATCCATTTAAAAATCCCATTAAAAATCCATTGAAAAATCCATTTTTAAAGACCCAATAAAATATCAATTTAAAAAATCCCTTTTAAAATGAATTTTTAAAAATCCCTTTAAAATATCCATTTTTTAAAAATCCCATAAAAATCAATTAAAAAAAAAATTAAAAATCCATTAAAAAAATCCCATAAAAATCCATTTGAAAAAAATCCCTTTAAAAATGAATTCTTAAAAATCCCATTAAAAAATCCCATTTAAAAAATCCACTTAAAAATCCCTTTAAAAATCCATTTTAAAAAATCCCATTTCAAAATCCATTTTTAAAAAAATCCCATAAAAATCGAATTTTAAAAATCCCATTAAAAATCCATTTAAAAAATCCCATTTAAAAAATCCCATTAGAATCCAATTAAAAAATCCCATTAAAAATCCATTTAAAAAATCCCATTAAAAAAATCCCATTAGAATCCATTTTAAAAAATCCCATTAAAAATCCATTTAAAAATGCATTTTTAAAGATCCTCATAAAATATCAATTTAAAAAATCCCTTTTAAAATGAAATTTTAAAAATCCCTTTAAAATATCCATTTTTTAAAAATCCCATAAAAATCAATTTAAAAAAAAAAAACCTTAAAAATCCATTAAAAAAATCCCATAAAAATCCATTTGAAAAAAATCCCTTTAAAATGAATTCTTAAAAATCCCATTAATAAATCCACTTAAAAATCCCTTTAAGAATCCATTTTTAAAAAATCCCATAAAAATCGAATTTTAAAAATCCCATTAAAAATCCATTTAAAAATCACATTAAAAAATCCCATTAGAATCCATTTAAAAATCCCATTAAAAATCCATTTAAAAATCCATTTTTAAAGATCTCATAAAATATCAATTTAAAAAATCCTTTTTAAAATGAAATTTTAAAAATCCCTTTAAAATATCCATTTTTTTAAAAATCCCATAAAAATCAATTAAAAAAAAAAAACATTAAAAATCCATTAAAAAAATCCCATAAAAATCCACTTGAAAAAAATCCCATTAAAAATGAATTCTTAAAAATCCCATTAAAAAATCCCATTTAAAAAATCCACTTAAAAATCCCTTTAAAAACCCATTTAAAAAAATCCCATTTCAAAATCCATTTTTAAAAAATCCCATAAAAATCCAATTTTAAAAATCCCATTAAAAATCCATTTAAAAAATCCCATTAAAGAATCCCATTAGAATCCATTTAAAAATCCCATTAAAAATCCATTTAAAAAATCCCATTAGAATCCATTTAAAAAATCCCATAAAAATCCCATTAGAATCCATTTAAAAATCCCATTAAAAATCCATTTAAAAATCCATTTCTAAAGATCCCCATAAAATATAATTTAAAAAATCCCTTTTAAAATGAAATTTTAAAAATCTCTTTAAAATATCCATTTTTTAAAAATCCCATAAAAATCAATTTAAAAAAAAACATTAAAAATCCATTAAAAAAATCCCATAAAAATCCATTTGAAAAAAATCCCATTAAAAATGAATTCTTAAAAATCCCATTAAAAAATCCCTTTTAAAAAATCCACTTAAAAATCCCTTTAAAAATCCATTTAAAAAAATCCCATTTAAAAATCCATTTTTAAAAAATCCCATAAAAATCGAATTTTAAAAATCCCATTTAAAATCCATTTAAAAAATCCCATTTAAAAAATCCCATTAGAATCCATTTAAAAAATCCCATTAAAAAATCCCATTAGAATCCATTTTAAAAATCCCATTAAAAATCCATTTAAAAATGCATTTTTAAAGATCCTCATAAAATATCAATTTAAAAAATCCCTTTAAAATGAAATTTTAAAAATCCCTTTAAAATATCCATTTTTTAAAAATCCCTTTAAAATATCAGTTTTTTAAAAATCCCATAAAAATCAATTAAAAAAAAACATTAAAAATCCATTAAAAAATCCCATAAAAATCAATTTAAAAAAAAAAACATTAAAAATCCATTAAAAAAATCCCATAAAAATCCATTTGAAAAAAATCCCATTAAAAATGAATTCTTAAAAATCCCATTAAAAAATCCCATTTAAAAAATCCACTTAAAAATCCCATTAAAAATCCATTTAAAAAATCTCATTAAAAAATCCCATTAGAATCCATTTAAAAAATCCCATTAAAAATCCATTTAAAAATCCATTTTTAAAGATCCCCATAAAATATCAATTTAAAAAATCCCTTTTAAAATGAATTTTTAAAAATCCCTTTAAAATATCCATTTTTTAAAAATCCCATAAAAATCGATTAAAAAAAAAAAAACATTAAAAATCCATTAAAAAAATCCCATAAAAATCCATTTGAAAAAAATCCCATTAAAAATGAATTCTTAAAAATCCCATTAAAAAATCCCATTTAAAAAATCCACTTAAAAATCCCTTTAAAAATCCATTAAAAAAAATCCCATTTCAAAATCCATTTTTAAAAAATCCCATAAAAATCCAATTTTAAAAATCCCATTAAAAATCCATTTAAAAAATCCCATTAAAAAATCCCATTAGAATCCATTTAAAAAATCCCATTAAAAATCCATTTAAAAAAATCCCATTTCAAAATCCATTTTTAAAAAATCCCGTAAAAATCGAATTTTGAAAATCCCATTAAAAATCCATTTAAAAAATCCCATTTAAAAAATCCCATTAGAATCCATTTAAAAAATCCCATTAAAAATCCATTGAAAAATCCATTTTTAAAGATCCTCATAAAATATCAATTTAAAAAATCCCTTTTAAAATGAAATTTTAAAAATCCCTTTAAAATTTCAGTTTTTAAAATGGGGAATTCTTCATTTGGACTGATTTAAATAAAATTAAATCAATTTTTCAATCTGATTTAACTTTGGAGATATCCAAACTGATAAGAGCTGATAGGACAAAGAAGGAGCTCCCAAATTTGCCAGAAATTTTCTTCTGAATTTTTAAAATTTAATTAATTATTAAATTAATAAGAACAAAATTTCTTTTATTTTCATCAGAAAATAGAATTTTTTTTCCATAAGAACAAAATTTTATTTCTTTTTTTCAGTCACCCCAAGCCAGAAGGTTTGGCAGCTGCTAAAAAGCTCTGTGAGAACCTCTTGCAAACTGTGAGTAAAATTTTCATATTTTACAAAAATCCAATTTCCAAACTTTTTGGAGTCAAAAATATTTGGATTTATTCAGGAAGGAACTGAAAATTTTGCAATTTTAGGGGGAAAAAATTCAAATGTTTGCTGTGGATAAAGGGAATATCTGCAAAAATAAATCTGATTTTTGCTCCTTTTTGATTCCAGAGCTGCACTCTGCTTTAGGAAAGATAAAGGGATTGGTGAAAAAAAATTCTAGAAAATTTTTAGATTTTTTTTCTAGAAATTTCTTTTATTTTTCTAGAATTTTTTTTTATTTTTTCTAGAAATTTTTTTTATTTTCTAGAAATTTTTTCGATTTTCCCCACCATTTCTGAGAATATTCCATTTCTCAGCTTCTCCTCTATGAATGAAAATAAAATCCTGGAGAATATTTTATTTAATTTAATAATGAGATAATGGAGTTTGGGATTCAAAGTCTCTTTGGAGAAAAATATTTGGAAGATTTTTTATTTTTGGAGGCTCTGTTGAAATAATTAATAATATTGAAGTAATTAATAATATTGAAGTAATTAATGTTGAAGGGATTAATTTGCCACTGTCTGTCCTATGAAAAATTATATGTTACGTTACATTTTTGTATTTTATTATTATGTTCAGTATTAGATTTTATTATTATATTATTATATATTTTTATTATATTTTAATCATGTATTTCTTATTATTTTCTTGTTGTTTTCCTATTGTTTTCCTATTAATTTCTTTCCATTTTCTTTCCATTTTCTCCCCATTTTCTTCCCATATTTTATTATTATATTTTAATTCTATTTTAATTTTTACTCTTTTTACTGTTTTTATTTTATTCTATTTTATTCTTATCCCAAATATCATCCAAATATTGTATAGCTTATTACCCCAAATATTCTTATCTTTTACCCAATTATAATAATGTCATATATTATTATTAATATAATTATTATTATAATTTTATTATATTATTCTATTATTATATAGTATGTTATATATTATATACTATTATTATTATAATATTATAATATATAATATATATTGTGTATTATATATATTATATATTATAATATATTATATATTATAATGCATATAATATTATTATAATATATTATAATATTATAATATAATATAGTTATAATAATATTATATAGTATTTATTGTTATTATTATTATTATTGTTATTATTATTATTATTGTTATTATTATTATTATTATTACTACTACTATTATAACTATTATTATCAGTTATTATTATTACCAGTTATTATTATTATTATTTCCAGTTGTTATTATTATTATTATTATTATTATTATTATTATTATTATTATTATTATTATTATTATTATTATTATTATTACCAGTTATTATTATTTCCAGTTATTATTATTATATCTCACCCAATTACAATAATTTTATATATAATTATTAATATAATTATTAATATAATTATTCTAATTTACCACAGAGGGCAGTGGGATCAGGGGATATTTGTGGGATTTTTGGGGATTGTTGTGTTTGTCTTCTTCCTGTCCTTGTGCACAGCGACTTTTCTAATCCGCATTCCCTCACACGATTCTGAGGAATTACATAAATATCAACATTTATATTTTAATTTTGATTTTCTATATTTTAATTTGGATTTTCTATATTTTAATTTGGATTTTCGAATCTTTGCCGTTCCGTGCAGGTTCACGCCGAGTACTCCCGCTTTGTGAACCAGATCACCACCGCCGTTCCCTTGGCAGGTACCAACCCCTCTGAGCCTCCAGCCTTTGTTCCATTGAGAATGAGCGATTAATTAATTACTAATAGTTAATTAATGAATTAGAACGAACGAATTCATGGTTTGGTGGCTGTGGCAGAGCTCAGATTCCTTTTGTCCTGTCTCTGGCCAGGTTTCACCCAGCCAGCCGCCATCAGCAGCGTCCCCTCGCAGCCCTCCTACTACCCCTCCAACGGGTACCAGTCTGCCTACGCGGTGGTGCCGCCCCCGCAGCAGCCGCTGCAGCCGCCCTACGCCGTGCCGGGCATGGTGCCCCCGGCCGTGCCCCTGGGCCCCGGCGTGCTGCCGGCGCTGCCCACGGCCGTGCCGCCCGTGCCCACGCAGTACCCCATCGCGCAGGTGCAGCCGCCGGCCAGCACGGGCCAGGTACGTCACCCGTCCGTCCATCGTCTGTCCGTCCATCCATCTGTCCATCCATCTGTCCATCCATCGTCCATCCATCCATCATCCATCCGTCTGTCCATCCATCATCCATCCATCCATCCCTCCATCCATCCATCATCTGTCCGTCCATCCGTCCATCCATCCGTCCATCCATCCATCCATCCATCCATCCATCCATCCATCCATCCATCATCCATCCATCCATCCATCATCCATCCATCATCCATCCATCATCCATCCATCATCCATCCATCCATCCATCCATCCATCATCCATCCATCCATCCATCATCCATCCATCATCCATCCATCATCCATCCATCCATCCATCATCCATCCATCCATCCATCCATCCATCCATCCATCATCCATCCATCCATCATCCATCCATCCATCATCCATCCATCCATCATCCATCCATCATCCATCATCCATCATCCATCCATCCATCCATCCATCATCCATCCATCCATCATCCATCCATCATCCATCCATCCATCCATCCATCCATCCATCCATCATCCATCCATCCATCATCCATCCATCCATCCATCATCCATCCATCATCCATCCATCCATCCATCCATCCATCCATCATCCATCCATCCATCATCCATCCATCCATCCATCATCCATCCATCCATCCATCCATCCATCATCCATCCATCCATCCATCATCCATCATCCATCCATCATCCATCATCCATCCATCCATCATCCATCATCCATCCATCCATCCATCCATCATCCATCCATCCATCATCCATCATCCATCCATCCATCCATCCATCATCCATCATCCATCCATCCATCATCCATCCATCCATCTTCTGTCCATCTGTCCATCCATCCATCCATCCATCCATCCATCATCCATCCATCATCCATCCATCCATCCATCCATCCATCCATCCATCATCCATCCATCCATCATCTATCTGTCCATCAATCCATCCATCCATCTTCTGTCCATCTGTCCATCCATCCGTCCGTCCATCCATCATTGTGTACATTTTTTGTGTACTTCACATGTAGATAATTACAATTTTTTTTGTCTTTTCTCTCTGCCTTGTGCCCAGCAGAGTCCTCTGAGTGCTGAATGAATACTCATATACTTTACATGCATATAATGACATTTTTTGTGTACTTCACATGCATAGAATGACATTTTTTTGTGTTTTCTCCCTGCCTTGTGCCCAGCAGAGTCCTCTGAGTACTGAATGAATACTTACATACTTTACATGTATATAAATGTATTTTTTGTGTTTTCTCCCTGCCTTGTGCCCAGCAGAGTTCTCTGAGTACTGAATGAATACTTATATACTTCACATGTATATAATGACATTTTTTGTGTTTTCTCTCTGCCTTGTGCCCAGCAGAGTCCTCTGAGTGCTGAATGAATACTTTACATGTATATAAATGTATTTTTTGTGTTTTCTCCCTGCCTTGTGCCCAGCAGATTTCTCTGAGTACTGAATGAATACTTATATACTTCACATGTATATAATGACATTTTTTGTGTACTTTACATGTATATAAATGTATTTTTTTGTGTTTTCTCCCTGCCTTGTGCCCAGCAGAGTTCTCTGAGTACTGAATGAATACTTACATACTTTACATGTATATAAATGTATTTTTTTTGTGTTTTCTCCCTGCCTTGTGCCCAGCAGAGTCCTCTGAGTGCTGAATGAACACTTCACATGTATATAATTACATTTTTTTATGTTTTCTCCCTGCCGTGTGCCCAGCAGAGTCCTCTGAGCGCTCCTTTCCTTCCTGCTGCCCCAGTGAAAGCCAGCATGCCGGCTGGGAGCCAGCCCCCGGTGCAGCCCCATCCCCAGGGCCAGAAGCGACGCTTCACCGAGGAGCTGCCGGATGAGAGGGAGTCAGGACTGCTGGGCTACCAGGTGGAATAAAATCTGCAATTTCCCTTCCCTCTCCAGGCACAGATTGGGTGTTGGTAGCCCAGGTTGTTGGAGCAGGACAGAGGGCAGCGCTTGTCCCAAAACGCAGAACTCCCGTTTTGGTGTCTCTGAGTGGATGCACTGCTCTATAAATCTATAAATCTATTAATTCATTAATTAATTCCAGCTGCTTTCCATACCCTCAGCCCTTCCCAAACTTGAGTGCTGCATCCAGCTCACAGACATGACAAGAGTGTGGGACTGCTTGGCCTAAAGAGAAATTATTTGGGGCTTTATTGGAAGTTTTTTGGGGGTCTTTAGGTGGGAGGGAAATGTAATAACTTTTAGTTTTTCCCATTTACCTTGCAGGTTACACTTGAGAGGATTTCAAGAAGCCTAGTTTAGAAAGCTTATTTATTTAGGTAGTTAGATGGCTTTAAGAAAAATAATTTTTAGGGAGTTAGATGGCTTTAAGAAAAATAATTTTTAGGTAGTTAGGTGTCTTTAAGAAAAATAATTTTTAGGGAGTTAGATGGCTTTAAGAAAAATAATTTTTAGGGAGTTAGGTGGCTTTAAGAAAAATAATTTTTAGGGAGTTAGGTGGCTTTAAGAAAAATAATTTTTAGGGAGTTAGATGATTCTAAGAAAAATAATTTTGAGTTTTTCCCGTTTGCATGAGAGCAAAGGGAGGGTCTGTAAATGTTTCTCGGGTGCTGTGCCACAGGCTGAGCCCTTAATAAAAGCTTTGCCTGGAGGCAATGAGGAACTGCCCGTGTGGTAGAGCTGATATTAAAATCTCAAACAGATTCCTTAATAAAAGCTTTGCCTGGAGGCAGTGAGGAGCTGCCCGTGTGGTAGAGCTGATATTAAAATCCCAAACAGATTCCTGTTCAGGGCTCAGAATTAGCTGCTTGAGGAGCTCACAGGTGATCATGAAGGGAGCAGCTCTCCTTATTGCCCTGAAGTGCTGACAGGGTGGAGTTGGTGGTGAGGAATTTTCCAGAGTGCTGCTCGGAGCTGTTTCCCACCACTCAGCTATTTTTTTTAGGAGAAAGCCGCCCTCAGATATTTTTAGGAGAAAGTGGTGCTTAGACATTGCTCCTGCTAGTTGGCTCTGGAAGGTTGGGTTTCCTAACAGTATCATTAAGGAGCTGGAGCTTTGGTTGTAGTTGTAGATTTGCTAATGCCGTGTGTTTTTCTGCTCATAGCATGGACCCATTCATATGACTAATTTAGGTACAGGCTTCTCCAGTGCGAGCGAAATCGAGGGAGCCGCGGCGAAGGCAGCGAGTTCCTCAGGAAAGGAGAGAGAGAGGGACAGGTGAGTGAGGAGCCACAGGCAGGTTCTGGTGCAAAGCTTATTTCTGACACGTGTTTGGTGTTATCTCCTCTGATCTGGGGGTTGTTTGGTTGTGGGTGGGTTTTTTTCCCAGATGTGTTTGGTGTTCTCTTCTCTGATTTGGGATTGTTTGGTTGTGGGTGGGTTTTTTTCCCAGATGTGTTTTGTGTTCTATTCTCTGATTTGGGGTTGTTTGGTTGTGGGTGGGTTTTTTTCACAGATGTGTTTTGTGTTCTCTGATTTGAGATTGTTTGGTTGGGGGTGGGTTTTTTTCCCAGATGTATTTGGTGTTATCTCCTCTGATTTGGGGATTGTTTGGTTGTGGATAGGTTTTTTTTCCCAGATGTGTTTTGTGTTCTCTTCTGGGATTTGGGAATTATTTGGTTGTGGGTGGGTTTTTTTCCACATACGTGTTTTGTGTTCTCTTCTCTGATTTGGGAATTATTTGGTTGTGGGTGGGTTTTTTTCCCACATGTGTTTGGTGTTATCTCCTCTGATTTGGGATTGTTTGGTTGTGGATGGGGTTTTTTCCCAGATGTGTTTTGTGTTATCTCCTCTGATTTGGGAATTATTTGGTTGTGGGTGGGTTTTTTTCACAGATGTGTTTGGTGTTCTCTTCTCTGATTTGGGAATTATTTGGTTGTGGGTGGGTTTTTTTCACAGATGTGTTTGGTGTTCTCTTCTCTGATTTGGGGTTGTTTGGTTGTGGGTGGGTTTTTTTCCCACATGTGTTTTGTGTTCTCTTCTCTGATTTGGGATTGTTTGGTTGTGGATGGGTTTTTTTCCCAGATGTGTTTTGTGTTCTCTGATTTGGGATTGTTTGGTTGTGGGTGGGTTTTTTTCCCAGATGTGTTTGGTGTTATCTCCTCTGATCTGGGGGTTGTTTAGTTGTGGGTGGGTTTTTTTCCCAGATGTGTTTGGTGTTATCTCCTCTGATTTGGGAATTATTTGGTTGTGGGTGGGTTTTTTTCACAGATGTGTTTGGTGTTCTCTTCTGGGATTTGGGATTGTTTGGTTGTGGATGGGTTTTTTTTCCCAGATGTGTTTGGTGTTATCTTTTCTGATTTGGGGATTATTTGGTTGTGGGTGGGTTTTTTTCCCAGATGTGTTTTGTGTTATCTCCTCTGATTTGGGAATTATTTGGTTGTGGGTGGGGTTTTTCCACAGATGTGTTTGGTGTTCTCTGATTTGGGATTGTTTGGTTGTGGGTGGGTTTTTTTCCCAGATGTGTTTTGTGTTATCTCCTCTGATTTGGGGTTGTTTGGTTGTGGGTGGGTTTTTTTCCCAGATGTGTTTTGTGTTCTCTGATTTGGGATTGTTTGGTTGTGGGTGGGTTTTTTCCCAGATGTGTTTTGTGTTCTCTTCTGGGATTTGGGGTTGTTTGGTTGTGGATGGGTTTTTTTCACAGATGTGTTTTGTGTTATGTTCTCTGATTTGGGATTTATTTGGTAGTGGATGGGGTTTTTTTTCCCAGATGTGTTTGGTGTTATCTCCTCTGATTTGGGAATTATTTGGTTGTGGGTGGGTTTTTTTGTATTTTGGGTTTGGTTTCTTTAAGGAGAAGGGATGCAAGGGTTGCCTTTTGATGCTGCAGAATGAAAATTGCTGCGTTTCCACTCCTGAGTCTTGGTGTGGGTCTGGTGTTTTGCCACTGTCACACATTGCATTGTGCTGGCCCAGCACAGATCCTTGAGGGCCACCACTTGTTGATGGTTTCAGCTTGGACATTGAGCTGGGGTTGTAATTCTTGGGACATGGGCATGCAGCCAGTTCCTTACCCTCTGATTGTCCATTCCATCCATCATCCATCATCCATCCATCATCCATCCATCCATCATCCATCCATCCATCCATCCATCATCCATCCATCCATCATCCATCCATCCATCCATCCATCATCCATCCATTCATCATCCATCCATCATCCATCCATCATCCATCCATCCATCCATCATCCATCCATCCATCATCCATCCATCATCCATCCATCATCCATCCATCATCCATCCATCCATCCATCATCCATCATCCATCCATCCATCCATCATCCATCCATCATCCATCCATCCATCCATCCATCCATCCATCCATCATCCATCCATCCATCCATCCATCATCCATCCATCATCCATCCATCATCCATCCATCCATCCATCCATCATCCATCCATCCATCATCCATCCATCCATCCATCCATCCATCCATCCATCCATCCATCCATCCATCCATCCATCCATCAGCCATCATCCATCCATCATCCATCCATCCATCCATCCATCCATCCATCCATCCATCCATCCATCCATCCATCCATCATCCATCCATCATCCATCCATCATCCATCCATCCATCCATCCATCCATCCATCATCCATCCATCCATCCATCCATCCATCCATCCATCCATCATCATCCATCCATCCATCCATCATCCATCCATCCATCATCCATCCATCCATCCATCCATCCATCCATCCATCCATCATCCATCCATCCATCCATCCATCCATCCATCCATCATCCATCCATCCATCCATCCATCCATCCATCCGTCCATCATCCATCCATCCATCCATCCATCCATCATCCATCCATCATCCATCCATCATCCATCATCCATCCATCATCCATCCATCCATCCATCCATCCATCATCCATCCATCATCCATCCATCATCCATCCATCCATCCATCCATCCATCCATCCATCATCCATCCATCATCCCTCCATCCATCCATCCATCATCCATCCATCCATCATCCATCCATCATCATCCATCATCCATCCATCCATCCATCCATCATCCATCCATCCATCATCCATCCATCCATCCATCATCCATCCATCATCCATCCATCCATCATCCATCCATCCATCCATCCATCATCCATCATCCATCCATCCATCCATCATCCATCATCCATCATCCATCCATCCATCCATCATCCATCCATCCATCCATCCATCATCCATCCATCATCCATCCATCATCCATCATCCATCATCCATCCATCATCCATCCATCCATCCATCATCCATCCATCCATCCATCATCCATCATCCATCATCCATCCATCCATCCATCATCCATCATCCATCCATCCATCCATCATCCATCCATCCATCCATCCATCCATGCACAGTCACTGGAAGAGTCAGGGAATTTAAAATCCAACTCCTCATTGCAAGATCTGAGTTACAAATTTGATTTTTTATTACTTTTGACTCTTAGCTTGGGTTGATGGCTCCAGGTAGGGCCCACCAGTCACTGCATGAGTCGGGGAATTTAAAAATTCAACTCCTCAGCCCAAGATCTGAGTTAGAAATTTGATTTTTATTACTTTTGACTCTTCGCTTGGTTTCAAAAAGAAAAAAAATCTTGTTTTAAACAGGCAGTTGATGCCTCCACCAGCTTTTCCTGTCACTGGAATGAAATCAGAATCGGAGGAAAGAAAAGGTGCGGGGTCTTTGCCAGGCAGCCATGGTGAGTGCAGAGGGTCAAACACCCTCCCAAGTCCAGTTTCCTCTCCCAAACACCCTCCCAAGTCCAGTTTCCTTTCCCAAACACCCTTCCAAGTCCATTTTCCTTTCCCAAACACCCTCCCAAGTCCATTTTCCTTTCCCAAACACCCTCCCAAGTCCAGTTTCCTCTCCCAAACACCCTCCCAAGTCCAGTTTCCTCTCCCAAACACCTTCCCAAGTCCATTTTCCTTTCCCAAACACCCTCCCAAGTCCATTTTCCTTTCCCAAACACCCTCCCAAGTCCAGTTTCCTCTCCCAGGTGGTGCTGGTTTTAACACTTGCCTAAATTGATGGGGTTTTTTTGGCTGTTGGGTGTTGAAGTGCAAAGCAGGTGATGCTGCACTGCTCTAAAATCACTGGTGCTTGCTGTGGTTGTACACACGGGGGGCTTCTCAAAGCTTTAATTAATATCTGTATGAAATGAGGGAGTTTAATCAAGTGAGGGACTAAAACCAGGGAAATTTGGCCCATCCGGCAGCACAGAATATTTGGGGTTATTTTGTAGCTTTGCATTGTTATACACACAGGTGACTTAAAGCTTTAATTAATATCTGTATAAAATGAGTGAGTTTGATTAGGAGGGACTAAAACCAGGGAAATTTGACCCATCAGACAGCACAGAATATTTGGGGTTGTTTTGTAGCTTTGCGTTTTTATACACACAGGTGCTTCTCAAAGCTTTAATATCTGTATGAAATGAGGAGAGTTTCATCAAGTGAGGGACTAAAACCAGGGAGTTTTGGCCCATCAGATACCACAGAATGTGGTGGGGTTGTTTTGTAGCTTTGCATTTTTATACACACGGGTGGCTTCTCAAAGCTTTAATTAATATCTGTATGAAAAGAGGGGAGTTTAATCAAGTGAGGGACTAAAACCAGGGAAATTTGGCCCATCCGGCAGCACAGAATATGGTGGGGTTATTTTGTAGCTTTGCATTGTTATACACACAGGTGACTTAAAGCTTTAATTAATATCTGTATGAAATGAGGGAGTTTGATTAAGAGGGACTAAAAACAGGGAAATTTGGCCCATCCGGCAGCACAGAATATTTGGGGTTGTTTTGTGGCTTTCATTTTTATACACACAAATAGCTTCTCAAAGCTTTAATTAATATCTGTATGAAATGAGTGGGTTTGATTAAGAGGGACTAAAAACAGGGAAATTTGGCCCATCAGGGAGCACAGAATGTGATGGGATTGTTTTGTGGCTTTCATTTTTATACACACAGGTGACTTAAAGCTTTAATTAATATCTGTATGAAATGAGGGAGTTTGATTAAGAGGGACTAAAAACAGGGAAATTTGACCCATCAGACACCACAGAATATTTGGGGTTGTTTTGTAGCTTTGCATTGTTATACACAGAGGTGCTTCTCAAAGCTTTAATATCTGTATGAAATGAGGGGAGTTTCATCAAGTGAGGGACTAAAAACAGGGAAATTTGGCCCATCAGGCACCACAGAATATTTGGGGTTGTTTTGTAGCTTTGCATTATTATGTACACAGGTTGCTTCTTAAAGCTTTAATTAATATCTGTATGAAATGAGTGAGTTTGATAAGAGGGACTAAAAACAGGGAAATTTGGCCCATCCGGCAGCACAGAATATTTGGGGTTGTTTTGTAGCTTTGCATTTTTATACACACAAGTAGCTTCTTAAAGTTTTAATTAATATCTGAATGAAATGAGGGAGTTTGATTAAGAGGGATTAAAACCAGGGAGTTTTGGCCCATCAGACAGCACAGAATATTTGGGGTTGTTTTGTAGCTTTGCATTTTTATACATACAGGTGACTTAAAGCTTTAATTAATATCTGTATGAAATGAGGAGAGTTTGATTTAAGAGGGACTAAAAACAGGAAAATTTGGCCCATCAGGGAGCACAGAATGTGGTGGGGTTGTTTTGTGGCTTTGCATTTTTATACACACAGGTGCTTCTCAAAGCTTTAATTAATATCTGTATGAAATGAGAGAGTTTGATTAGGAGGGACTAAAACCAGGGAAATTTGGCCCATTCGGCAGCACAGAATATTTGGGGTTGTTTTGTGGCTTTCATTTTTATACACACAAATAGCGTCTCAAAGCTTTAATTAATATCTGTATGAAATGAGTGAATTTGATTAAGAGGGACTAAAAACAGGGAAATTTGGCCCATCAGGCAGCACAGAATGTGATGGGATTGTTTTGTGGCTTTGCATTTTTATACACACAAGTAGCTTCTTAAAGCTTTAATAAATATCTGTATGAAATGAGGGAGTTTGATTAAGAGGGACTAAAAACAGGGAGTTTTGGCCCATCAGGGAGCACAGAATATTTGGGGTTGTTTTGTAGCTTTGCATTGTGAGCAGCTGCCTCAGAGGCTGCTCAGGTGGGGATTTACACCCATTGACACACATTTACACCCACTTACACACATTTACACCCATTGACACACACTTACACACATTTACACACACTTACACACATTTACACACATTTCTGCCAGGATTTCACCTTTCCTGTCCCTCAGCAAGGTTTGAACCTGTCAGACCTGCAGCTGACGTCCCTCAGCTCTGCAGGGCCATCACCCAGCCTGGTTTAACCTTAGTTCTTCTGCAGTCTTGCTCCCAGACATTGCTCTCCTGTTTAGCTTCCTTTTGAGCAAAATTTCCACTTTTCTTTACGTGTTGATCTCTTTAACGGTGAAATTGCCCTCCCTGAGAGCCATTTGCTAACTTTGCCTTTTCTGTGTGTTTCTTTCTTGTTTCTGTGTTCTCTTACATGGTTCTGATGGATCACATGGCTGTTGCTGGTGCTGTTTCCTGTGGCCTTCGACCTTGGATGACCATTGGCCTTGTGACCTCAAAATGGTGTCCAACTAACAATTTACAATTAACATCTTTTTTTATTATGATTAACTCGTTTCGGGGCATTTTATCTCTTTTGATTTGTTTTGTTGTTTTTTTGTTTTTTGTTTTTTTTTTTCCTTCTTGGGGGTGCTGGGGGGGTTTGTTTTGTTTTCCCTTCCTAGATCATCAAGCCAAGAAGATGAAAACTGCAGAGAAGGGCTTTGGATTAGTGGCCTATGCTGGAGATTCTTCAGATGAAGAGGAGGAACACGGTGGCCATAAAAACGCAAGTACTTTTTCACAGGGCTGGAGTTTGGGGTACCAGTACCCATCCTCACAACAACGAGCTAAACAACAGATGCCTTTCTGGATGGCACCATAAAAACAAAAAAACAAACTAAACTGCACAAGAGTTTTCATTCATCTGGTTTTTCCCCCCTCTAGCAATAATGCATGTATATTCCAGAATGAACTTGGCAAAGAGGCGTTGTTTTTACATTTGCAGAAAAGGCAATTTCCCCTTGGAAGGGCTCCATTGTTTTTTAAAGAAATCTTCATTTTTGGCAGTGTATTTGTCAATTTTAAAAAGGAGTATTTGGAGTAGCATCCTGACTGGCCTAGTCCCTTGTAAAGAGGAACCAGGGGAGCCTCTTGGGCCTTATTTTCAGTTCCTCCCAGATAAAGGGAAGAGTCAGTGCCACTGACTTCACTCTGCGTTTGCATTTTTGGAGTGCTCCTGCTGTCAGCCCCAGTGATCTGCTGGTGACTCAGCCTCAATTTTGGACTTTGACCAGAGGGAAGAAACACCCAGCAGTCATGAAAACCTTGAGCATCACGTTTGGAAAACTCTTGGTTTTATTTCAGACATCTCCTGTAACTCAGCTTGGTTTTATTTTGAAATGTGATTTTACCAATCCCACAAATTCTCATTCTGGCCAGATGTTGGGGTGGGGGATGCTCAGGTTTTTGGACAGCTCCACTTTGCTCCAGGTGGACTTGGCACTGTAGCCCTAGTGCTGAATTGTTTCCAGGACTCCAAGTCAGCAGGAATTCCTTTTCCAGAGGCTCAGCCCCATCTCCTCCCTCACTCACCGGATTCCACCAGAGCCAGAAGGTTCCACAGTGGTTTCCCAAAGGGCAGCAGCTCCTGCCCCACGTGCAGAACCTGGGAATGAGCTTTTGGACTGTTGTTTTTGGACTGTTTTGGACACGAACTGAGTGGGGTGAGCTGCTGCAGCCAGAACTCCTGCACGGAGCAGTGACACAGGGACTGCTCCAAGGCACCGGGCAGCTTTTGGGCCAGGAGTTTTGAGAAGGGGCTGTGTCACTGCTGCAGCCAGGGATGCCTCACCTGTACAAACCTCGGCTTCCCCATGTGTTGTAAATAATTAGAACCATACTTTCATTATAAATAAATGTATAAATATTCTGCTTCCTGCTGCTGATTTGGGTGGGGTTTGGAACTTGTGATAAGGGTAGAGGGGATGTGGGGCTGGGGGATCCCTGAGGCTGTGGGGAAGTTCTGGGGCTGGGGGAGCCCTCAGGGATGGGAGGGGGTTCAGGGTTGGGGGTCCCCAAGAATCGGGGGATCCCCGAGGTTTGGAGCCTGTGATAAGGGTAGGGGGGATGCGGGGCTGGTGGAGCCCTCAGGGATGGGAGGGGGTTCAGGGTTGGGGGTCCCCAAGAATCGGGGGATCCCCGAGGTTTGGAGCCTGTGATAAGGGTAGAGGGGATGCGGGGCTGGGAGGGCGTTCGGGGTCCCCAAGGACCGGGGGATCGCCGGAGGTGGAGGGGCTTGGAGGGGAATTCGGGCTGGGGGGACCCGAGGGACTGAGGGGATCTGAGGCTGGAGAGGGGGTCCCCAAGGATTGGGGGTCCCCAAGGATTGGGGGACCCTAAGGATTGGGGGATCGCCGGAGGTGGAGGGGCTGGGAGAGGGGTTCGGGCTGAGGGGGAACCGAGGGGCTGAGTGGGACCTGGGGCTGGAGAGGGGGTTCGGGGCTGGGGGGAGTCCCTGGGTGCTGGGGATGGGAGTGCAGGCTGGGAGGGGACCCCGGAGATGACAGAAACCCCGACATCGGGGAGGGGAGTCCCGGGGCTGCGGGTCCCGAGGGCAGTGCCATGTCCCGCTATGTCCCGTTGTGTCCTCGCCGTGTCCCCGCCGTGTCCCGTCCTGTCCCGTTGCGTACCCGCTTTGTCCCATCCTGTCCCCGCCGTGTCCCGTCCTATTCCGTTGTATCCCCGTTGTGTTCCCCGTTGTGTTCCCCGTTGTGTTCCCGTCCTGTCCCTGCCGAGCCGCCGTCGGGCCCCGCCCGCTGCGCTTCCCGGCCGGGGCGGGCCCGGGCGGGCGCTGAGGCGGAGGAGCCGCCGCCATTTCGGTGTCGCTGCGAGCGGGGCCGGGGCAGCGCTCAGGGGGCGGCGATGGATCCCGCAGCCCGCCCGGGCGGCGGCGGCGCCCCGGGGCAGTCCCGCGAGTACAAACTGGTGATGCTGGGCGCGGGAGGCGTCGGCAAGAGCGGTGAGTGCGGGGCTGCGGCCGCCGGCGGCCCCGGGACGCGGCGGGGCCGGGGGGAGCCGCGTTCGCTGACCGGAGCCCCGTTCTGGGCGCGGTGCCGCCGCTCCCGAGGTGCCCCGGCCCATCCCGGGGTGTCGCGACCTCTCCCGAGGTGCCCCGGCCCATCCCGGGGTGTCGCGACCCCTCTTGAGGTGTCTAGGCCCATCCTCGACCCTCCCGGGCTGTCCCCGCTGGGCTGTCCCGACCCCTCCGAGATCTCCCGGCCCATCCCGGGCTATCCCCGCCGCCCTGTCTCGACCCCTCCCGAGAAATCCTGGCCCATGCCGGAGTGTCCCCGCCTGGTTGTTCGGACCCCTCCCGGGCTATCCCGGCCCCTCTCGGAACAACACGGCTTCTCCATCCCGAGGTGTCCCGGCCCATCCCGGGGTGTCCCCGCCAGGCTGTCCCGGCCCCTCCTGAGGTGTTCCGGCCCATCCCGACCCTCCCGGGCTGTCCCAGCTGGGCTGTCCCGGCCCCTCCCGAGGTGTCCCGGCCCCTCCCGCGGTGTCCCGGCCCCTCCCGAGGTCTCCCGCTCATCGCTTTCCGTCTCCGGCCGCGTCCCGGAGCTGGTCCCGCCTTTGGACACGGGCGGAGCGTCCCCGGGCCGAGGGCAGCGCCGCGCTCGGTGTGGGCCGTGCTCGGTTTGGGTCCGTGCGATAACGATGTGATGATCTGCGGAGTTGGGGGCTGAGCTGCTGAGTTGTTCCCTGGTTTCTGCTTCCAGCCATGACCATGCAGTTCATCAGCCACCGCTTCCCTGAGGATCACGATCCCACCATCGGTGAGGAAAATCTCTTTTCTGTTCATTCATTCCCTTGGCAGGTCAAGCTGTAACGGTCCGTTGGTTTAAAGCATTCAATTCAGAGATATTTGTAAATCTGCCTGTGGATTGATCTTGGGTCATTTATCAACAGGAGCATTCCCAGCAGGTCAGGGAGTGCTGCGGGCAGTGCTGACCCTCTGCAGGGCCGTGCCCAGCTCTGGCACCCTCAGCACAGCAGGGACAGGGAGCTCCTGCAGGGTGACAAAGGTGCTGAAGGGCCTGGAGGGTCCCTGCCAGGAAAGGCTGAGGGAGCTGGGGCTGCTCAGCCTGGAGAGGAGCCCCAGTGAGAGAGGCCTCAGCCCTGGGTGTGCCTGGGTGTCCCTGTATGGCTGTCTTTGGGTGTCCCTGGGTGTTCCCAGGTGTCCCTGGGTGTCCATGTGTGTTCCTGGGTGTCCCTGTCTGTCCGTGAATGTCCCTGAATGTCTCTGAGTGTCCCAGGGTGTCCCCAGGTGTCCTGTGTGTGTCCCTGGCTGTATCTGAATGTACCTGAGTTTCCCTGTCTGTCCCCAGTCTGTCCCTGGGTCTGTCCCCAGTCTGTCCCTGTGTCTGTCCCAGTCTGTCCCAGTCCATCCCAGTGTGCAGAGGTCAGGGCAGCCCCAGGCTCTGCTCCAGGCCCAGCAATGGCCCCAGAGCCACGGGCAGGGCCTGAGCCCAGGAGCTGCCCCTGCCCAGGAGGCAGAACTGCTGCCCTGGGCAGTGCCAGCCCTGAGCAGAGCCCAGAGAGGCTGTGGGGGCTCCGTGCCTGGGGACCCCAGAGGCACCTGGAGCAGCCCTGAGCCCTGGGGTGTCCCTGTTTAGGGACCCCAGACCCACCTGGAGCAGCCCTGAGCCCTGGGGTGTCCCTGTTTAGGGACCCCAGACCCACCTGGCCCCATCCTGAGCCCTGGGGTGTCCCTGCCTGGGGTCTGCTGTGGTCCCTTCCCGCCTGAGCCCTCTCTGTGTTTCTGTGGTTTGAGAGTTCTGAGAGTGGGGTGTGAATTCTGAGTTTCAGCCCTTTAATCGTTTTCCATCCATCCATTCAGGGCATGCCCTGTGTCTGTGTGTGTGGGTCTGAAGCTGCTGCTCAGCCGTTTTTAGTTCTCTGTTCACAAAATCCAAACTTGGTGCTGTGATCAGCTCTTTGCTGTTCGCTCGCCAGGCCAAATTGTTCTCTGTGGTTGAGAAATTGGGAGGGGTGAAACAACTCAGGTGCTGTCGAACCTCAGCAGCTTCTCCAGGAGGAGAGAGAATTATTTAAATTTATCTGATATTCTAACCTGAACCAAACCAGTGGAAGGAAAAGTGGAGGGAAAAAAGCCAAAATCTTGCTGAGAATTGGTTCCTAAAGTGTGGCAGTGCTGACTGAGAGGGACAGAATATTTGTGTATTTATATATTTATAGACAGATTATTTATTTATTATTTATATATTTATAGACAGATTTATTTCATTTTTATATGGTGTTTATAATATAATATATATATATATTATATATATAATATATGTTTATAATATATGGTGTTTATAAGTAATATTTACATGTATAATATATATAATTTACATATACAGTATCTATAATTATATAATATATATAGATAATGTATAATATATAATTATATTACATGTCATATACAATAATATATAATATATAGTGTATACTATGTGTGCATATATTACATATAATATATGATAAATATTATATATTTATAATTATATATATTTATTGTATGTATAATTATATACATATATAATATGTATATATTATATTATATTATATTATATTATATTATATTATATTATATTATATTATATTATATTATATTATATTATATTATATTATATTATGTTATATTATGTTATATTATGTTATATTATGTTATATTATATTATATCATATTATATCATATTATATCATATTATATCATATTATAATTATAGAATATTTACATATATAATATATAGGTAATATTTACACATAGAATATATATAATATATATAATATAATATAATATAATATAATATAATATAATATAATATAATATAATATAATATAATATATTACATATAAATAATATTTATAAATATATTATAAATATATGAATATCTTTATAAATATATATTAATATATATAAATGGAATCATTACATATATAAATAGATAATGTTTATATTAATATATAATATGTCTTTATTATATATAGAGGTATAATATATTTTTATATCGAATATATTTATATATAGACATATTTGTAATATATTTATATATATAAATATATATAATCTCTTTATGTAAGATATATAAATACATTTACATATATAATGTTTAATATATTTTGCTGATACATATTATAATTCTAAGAAATTATACATTCTAAGAAATCAGCACTTGGTGAGCAGTTCTTCCCTTGAATCACAGATATTTTCTGGCTTTGAGGAAAGCAAAGTGTTAATTCTCTGTGTTTTCCACCAAGGTGACCAAAATGAATTTCTGGGCTGTGTGCCCCCGATTTTTGCACATGAAATGTTAAATCCCAGCAGCAAAAAATAGAAATTTACCTTGATTTAATGGAAACAAAGCTCAGGCTGAGGTAGTGCAGTCTCCTGGCAGGCTGGCTGCTTCTGGGGGAGCGTTTTCTCTGGGAGCTGATGAATTTTGTGCTTTTATCCCAATTTTTTGGTGTCCTGGGGATGCAGAGGACGCCTATAAAATCCGGATCCGCATCGATGACGAGCCTGCCAACCTGGATATTCTGGACACAGCAGGACAGGTATGTGAGCAGTGCCAGGAGAGCTGAGAGCCTGGGAAGCAGCCTGGAATCATCAGCTGGTGGGACAGAAATCATGCAGAAAGAAAACATTCTATGTTTTATTTTATTGGTTTGGTTTTATTGCAAACTGGGGGGTTGGAGCTCTGTCACTTCTCAGCACTGGAGCTGCGGCTCTGCTTCACCTAAAGAACTAAAGATCAACAAAATCCTAAAAACCATGAAACATCTATGACCTAAACTTCCTTCTCTTTCATTAATTCCATGAAAATAACCTCTTGTTATCATCAACTTTAAAATGTTTTTTTCAACATTAAAAAATCCTCCTCAATTTACCTGTTCAGTTCCAACCATCAATAAAAGAGAATTCATTTTTCCAACTATAAAAATAACAACTCAAATTATAACTACAGCCAGAATGAGCTTGCTGACTATAACAAACCAAAACTTTGCAATTAGCTATTTACCTTAAAAAAAAAGATTACCTTAATTAAGCTCTACAAAATTCAAAATATTTACAGAACACATTATTAAATTATTCAAGTGTTTATTCGTTATCGACGTCTCAAATTGTTGCAAACAAAATTTCACACCTGAAACAGCCCAGCCACCCTGAATGACATAAAATTAGCAGGATGGGTTCTGAGGTAGTGTTGGAAACAGAAGAAGGTTTAATAAAAAGCAAAATAAAAAAGCTCTTGCAGAGAAAAACCAAGCCAGGGGAAAGAGGTCCTTGCTCCTGCTGAAACACCCCACAAAAGGGATTATTTCCTTTGTTTTATTCTTTTTTTTTAGTGAATTATCTAGGTGGGACCTCGAATCAGGCAGCCCCAGGTCTGAGGTGAAGTCCCAAAGATTCTGTGAGGTGTCTTTGTACCAAATTGAGGAGGGAAACTTCTGGACCTTTTTCCTTTTTAAGCAGACAAAGAATAATTGAAGGTGTCACTCCAAATGTCCTGTGAGGTGTCTTTGTACCAAATTGAGGAGAGAAAGTTCTGGGCTTTTTGCCTTTCTAAGCAAAGAATAATTGAAGTTATTCCAAAGATCCTATGATGTGTCTTTCTACCAAAGAGGGAGAGAAACTTCTGGGCTTTTTCCTTTTTAAGCAGACAAAAAATAATTGAAGATGTCACTCCAGAGGTCATAAGAGGTGTCTTTGTACCAAATTGAGGAGAGAAAGTTCTGGGCTTTTTGCCTTTCTAAGCAAAGAATAATTGAAAAAGTCACTCCATCAACAGGGAGCAGATCCCTACAATCCCACTTCTAATTGAAAATTTCAAAACACAAACTCAAATACCACTGGAGCCGTATGGAGCTAAAATGCCATTTTGGGTTTGTAGGCAGAGTTCACAGCCCACAAAAGGGATTATTTCCTTTGTTCTCTTCTTTTTTTAATGAATTATCTAGGTGGGATCTCCAATCAGGCAGCCCCAGGTCTGAGGTGAAGTCCCAAAGGTCCTGTGAGGTGTCTTTGTACCAAATTGAGGAGAGAAAGTTCTGGGCTTTTTTTTTTTTAAGCAGACAAAAAATGATTGAAGATGTCACTCCAGAGGTCATAAGAGGTGTCTTTGTACCAAATTGAGGAGAGAAAGTTCTGAGCTTTTTTCCTTTCTAAGCAAAGAATAATTGAAGTCACTGAAAATTTGAAAACACGAACTCAAATACCACTGGAGCTGCATGGACCTAAAATACCACTGGAGCCGTATGGAGCTAAAATGCCATTTTGGGTTTGTAGGCAGAGTTCACACCACAAAACAGCCCACAAAAGGGATTACTTCCTTAGTTCTTCCCTTCTTCTAGTGAATTATCTAGGTGGGATCTCCAATCAGGCAGCTCCAGGTCTGAGGTGAAGTCCCAAAGGTCCTGTGAGGTGTCTTTGTACCAAATTGAGGAGAGAAACTTCTGGGCTTTTTGCCTTTTTAAACAAAGAATAATGGACATCACTCCAAAGGTCCTGAGAGTTGTCTTTGTACCAAATTGAGGAGAGAAACTTCTGGACCTTTTCCCTTTTTAAGCAAAGAATAATTGAAGTCATTCCATCAACGGGGAGCACATCCCTACAATCCCATTTATAACTGAAAATTTCAAAGCACGAACTCAAATACCACTGGAGCTGCATGGACCTAAAATACCACTGGAGCTGTATGGAGCTAAAATGCCATTTTGGGTTTGTAGGCAGAGTTCACACCACAAAAGGGATTATTTCCTTTGTTCTCTTCTTTTTTTAGTGAATTATCTAGGTGGGACCTCGAATCAGGCAGCCCCAGGTCTGAGGTGAAGTCCCAAAGATTCTGTGAGGTGTCTGTACCAAATTGAGGAGAGAAACTTCTGGGCTTTTTGCCTTTTTAAGCAGACAAAAAATGATTGAAGATGTCACTCCAGAGGTCCTGTGAGGTGTCTTTGTACCAAATTAAGGAGAGAAAGTTCTGGGCTTTTTGCCTTTCTAAGCAAAGAATAATTGAAGTCACTGAAAATTTCAAAACACAAACTCAAATACCACTGGAGCTGCATGGACCTAAAATACCACTGGAGCCGTATGGAGCTAAAATGCCATTTTTGATTTGCAGGCAGAGTTCACACCACAAAACAGCCCACAAAAGGGATTACTTCCTTAGTTCTTCCCTTCTTCTAGTGAATTATCTGGGTGGGACCTTGAATCAGGCAGCTCCAGGTCTGAGGTGAAGTCCCAAAGATTCTGTGAGGTGTCTTTGTACCAAATTGAGGAGAGAAACTTCTGGGCTTTTTCCTTTCTAAGCAAAGAAAAATTGAAGTCACTCCATCAACAGGGAGCACATCCCTACAATCCCACTGCTAATTGAAAATTTCAAAACACGAACTCAAATACCACTGGAGCTGTATGGAGCTAAAATGCCATTTTGGGTTTGTAGGCAGAGTTCACACCACAAAACAGCCCACAAAAGGGATTATTTCCTTTGCTCTCTTCTTTTTTTAATGAATTATCTAGGTGGGATCTCCAATCAGGCAGACCCAGGTCTGAGGTGAAGTCCCAAAGATTCTGTGAGGTGTCTTTGTACCAAATTGAGGAGAGAAACTTCTGGGCCTTTTCCCTTTTTAAGCAGACAAAAAAATAATTGAAGATGTCACTCCAAATGTCCTGTGAGGTGTCTTTGTACCAAATTGAGGAGAGGAACTTCTGGGCTTTTTGCCTTTTTAAGCAAAGAATAATTGAAGAAGTCATTCCATCAACAGGGAGCAGATCCCTAAAATCCCATTTCTAATTGAAAATCTGAAAACACAAACTCAAATACCACTGGAGCTGCATGGACCTAAAATACCACTGGAGCCGCATGGAGCTAAAATGCCATTTTTGATTTGCAGGCCGAGTTCACAGCCATGAGGGACCAGTACATGCGGGCAGGGGAAGGTTTCATCATCTGCTACTCCATCACGGACCGGCGCAGCTTCCACGAGGTGCGCGAGTTCAAGCAGCTCATCTACCGCGTGCGCCGCACCGACGACACGCCCGTGGTGCTGGTGGGCAACAAGTCCGACCTGAGCCAGCTGCGCCAGGTGAGGAGCCCTCCCCGAGGGGCTGCTCCTGGGGGACGTGGGCGAGCACCAGGGGTTTGTCCTGTCCTGGCTGTTTGTTTGCTTGGGGTTTGCGTCCGTGGTGGGAGCGGCGCTGGTTTCGTGTAAAACGTGATGGGAAATAGCAGTGCCAGAAACAAAGTGTGTTCCTTGTTGGGAGTCTGGTTACTGAGGATTTTAGACTTTTTGTGCTCATAAAACAAGGAAGATTGCATTTGACCTGAAGACTTCCAAAATTAAATTATAAAACTGAGATTAGGAGTTTATAGTTTGAATAGAAGTGTGTAATATCACATGGTAAAGAGCTCAGAGTTTAAGAGAAACAAAGTCTGTTGGAACTCTGGATTCTGAGGATTTTACACTTTCTGTACTCATAGAACAAGGAAGATTGCATTTGACCTGAAGCCTTCCAAAATTAAATGATAAAACTGAGATTAGGAGTGTGCAGTTTGAGTAGAAGTGTGTAATAATACATGGTGGAAAACTTAGAGTTTAAGAGAAACAAAATCTGTTGGAACCCTGGTTACTGAGGATTTTGGACTTTCAGTGCTCACAGAACAAGAGAACATTGCATTTGACCTGAAGGCTTCCAAAACTGAATGATAAAACTGAGATTAGGAATGTATAGTTTGAATAGAAGTGTGTAATACCACATGGTGGAAAACTCAGAGTTTAAGAGAAACAAAGTCTGTTGGAACCCTGGTTACTGAGGATTTTACTTTCTGTGCTGCCAGGCACTGACTTCCAACAGAACATTGCATTTGACCTGAAGACTTCCAAAATTAAATGATAAAACTGAGATTCGGAGTGTGCAGTTTGAATAGAAGGGTGTAATATCACATGGTAAAGAACTCAGAGTTTAAGAGAAACAAAGTCTGTTGGAACTCTGGATTCTGAGGATTTTGGACTTTCTGTGCTCATAGAACAAGGAACATTGCATTTGACCTGAAGCCTTCCAAAACTGAATGATAAAACTGAGATTAGGAATGTATAGTTTGAATAGAAGTGTGTAATACCACATGGTGGAAAACTTAGAGTTTAAGAGAAACAAAGTCTGTTGGAACCCTGGTTACTGAGGATTTTACTTTCTGTGCTGCCAGGCACTGACTTCCAACAGAACATTGCATTTGACCTGAAGACTTCCAAAATTAAATTATAAAACTGAGATTAGGAGTGTGTAGTTTGAATAGAAGTATGTAATAATACATGGTGGAAAACTTAGAGTTTAAGAGAAACAAAGTCTGTTGGAACTCTGGATTCTGAGGATTTTACACTTTCTGTACTCATAGAACAAGGAACATTGCATTTGACATGAAGGCTTCCAAAATTAAATGATAAAACTGAGATTAGGAGTGTGTAGTTTGAATAGAAGTGTGTAATACCACATGGTGGAAAACTTAGAGTTTAAGAGAAACGAAATCTGTTGGAACCCTGGTTACTGAGAATTTTGGACTTTTTGTGCTGACAGAACAAGAGAATACTGCATTTGACCTGAAGGCTTCCAAAATGAAGTGATAGAACTGGGATTATGGGTGTGGAGTTTGAATAGAAGTGTGTAATATCACATGGTGGAAAACATAGAGTTTAAGAGGAAAAAAAACTTCAAAAGTTTTTCTTTTAAACTTAGAGTTTCAAAGGAAAAAAGAGAACACTGCATTTGACCCGAGGCCATGGAGAAGGCTTCCAAAATTGAAGGGTAGAACTTGTGTGAGTGTGTAGTTTGAATAGAAGGGTGTAACATCACATGGTGAAGAGAACTGAGAGTTTAAGAGAAACAAAATCTGTTGGAACCCTGACCAAGGTGTGCACTCATTTTCCAGGTGTCCAAGGAGGGAGGTTCTGCCTTTGGGTCTGGGTGGAATCAATCTGTGCTTGGAGCACAAAACAGGGAAAGGTAAAGGAGTAAACTCCTGGGGTTTGGCTCCCTGACCAGGATGTTCACTCATTTTCCAGGTGTCCAAGGAAGAAGGCTCTGCCTTAACAAGGGAAACCTTTGGGTCTGGGTGGAATCAATCTGTGCTTGGAGCACAAAACAGGGAAAAGCAAAGGAGTAAACTCCTGGATTTTGCCTCCCTGAGCAGGCTGTGCTGCTGTTTTGCAGGTGTCCAAGGAGGAAGGCTCTGCCCTGGCCAGGGAATTCAGCTGCCCCTTCTTTGAGACCTCGGCCGCCTTCCGCTACTACATCGACGACGTTTTCCACGCGCTGGTGCGCGAGATCCGCCGCAAGGAGAAGGAGGCCGTGATGGCCATGGAGAGGAAATCCAAGCCCAAAAGCAGCGTCTGGAAAAGACTCAAGTCCCCCTTCAGGAGGAAGAAGGATTCAGTCACTTGAACAGCGCGTTGCTCCGCAGAGCAGGACAAAAGCTGTGACCTTTTGTAGCCAGAGGAGCTCGGTGGCGGCGCTGAGGGGACGTGTGGCGCCTGAGGGGGTTTGTGAGGGAGGGAACGCCTCGCCCTGCCAGTTGTTTTTGTTTAGAACCATGTTGCCTTGATTCTGGGGGTTGAACTTCACACCCAGTGCCAGTTGTACTTTGTTTGTTGTCGTTTTATTTTCCTGGACCCAGCAGGTCACCAAAGCCCGTGGGTTGGTGGCCCTGCACTTTGGAGTGTTTGTCCTTGGTCACAGCAAAGGAGCTGAACTGTGCAAAACATTGCTGGGGTTGGACCCAGCCTCACTGAATCTGGGGTTTTTCCTGGTGGAAAAGAGGATTTTGCTGCTCCCCACAGTGTGAGAGGCTGAGCAAAGTGTCATGGCCTTGGAGGCCACCAAATTTCTTGTGCCCCTCGTGGAGCAGATTTCTTTCCGGCAAAATGGAGGTGGAATCTTTGTGTGATCAGTGCTGCAGGTGGGATGTCAACAAACCAGAATAATCCCAGAATCATTTCAGCTGGAAAGATCTCTGGGATCAGTGACCCAGCACCATTTTGTCACCACATCCAGTCCTTCAAACACCTCCAGGTGGGTTGGTGGCCCTGCACTTTGGAGTGTTTGTCCTTGGTCACAGCAGAGGAGCTGAACTGTGCAAAGCATTGCTGGAGTTGGACCCAGCCTCTCTGAATCTGGGTTTTCCTGGTGGAAAAGAGGATTTTGCTGCTCCCCACAGTGTGAGAGGCTGAGCAAAGTGTCATGGCCTTGGAGGCCACCAAATTTCTTTTGGGACAGATTTCTTTCCAGCAAAATGGACCTGGAATCTTTGTGTGATCAGTGCTGCGGGTGGGATGTCAACAAACCAGAATAATCCCAGAATCATTTCAGCTGGAAAGATCTGTGGGATCAGTGACCCAGCCCCACCCTGTCACCACATCCAGTCCTTCAAACACCTCCAGGGACAGCGACACCTGTGCAGGTGACCCAGACTTTGTGAAGCTCATAAAGAATGATTTTGATGCTCTAAAGAAGAATTTTGATGCTCTAAAGAAGGATTTGATGCTCTTAAGAAGGATTTGTTGCTATAAAGAATGATTTTGATTCTCTAGGGATTGATTACCTGGCAAAATAATGGAACAGTTTATATTACGTGGCAAAATAATGGAACAGTTTATATTACGTGCCATCATGCAGAATTTGCAGGATGGCCAGGGTGTCAGACCCAGCCAGCACGGATTTAGGAGGGGTAGATCATGTCTGACCAACCTGATCACCTTTTATGACCAGGTGGACGCAGGGAAGGCTGTAGATGTTGTTTTTCTGGATTTCAGCAAGGCCTTCGACGCCGTTTCCCACAGCATACTCCTAGATAAACTCGCTGGCCGCGGTCTGGACAGGAGCACCCTTTGCTGGGTTCAGAACTGGCTGCACGGCCGGGCCCAGAGGGTGGTGGTGAATGGTGTCACATCCAGCTGGCGACCAGCCACCAGTGGTGTCCCTCAGGGGTCTGCGTTGGGGCCAGTTCTGTTCAATATTTTTATTGGTGGTATGGACGAGGGCTTAGAGTCTTTTATTCGTAAATTCGCTGACGACACCAAATTGGGAGAGTGTAGAACTGCCAGAGGGGTCGAGGGCTCTGCAGAGAGATGTGGAACGGTTGGACGCATGGGCAGAATCAGACGGGATGAACTTCAATGAGTCCAAGTGCCGAGTCCTGCACTTCGGCCACAATAACCCCTGCACCGATATGAGCTGGGGATGGAATGGCTGGACAGTGCTCAGGTGGAAAGGGACCTGGGGGTGCTGGTGACAGGCGGCTGAACATGAGCCAGCAGCGTGCCCAGGTGGCCAAGAGGGCCAACGCCATCCTGGCCAGTATCAGAAAGTCGATTGAACATGAGCCAGCAGCGTGCCCAAGTGGCCAAGAGGGCCAACGCCATCCTGGCCAGTATCAGAAAGTCGATTGAATATGAGCCAGCAGCGTGCCCAGGTGGCCAAGAGGACCAATGGCATCCTGGCCAGTGTCAGAAAGTCGATTGAATATGAGCCAGCAGCGTGCCCAGGTGGCCAAGAGGGCCAACGCCGTCCTGGCCAGTATCAGGAACGGTGTGGCCAGCAGGAGCAGGGAGGTCATTCTTCCCCTGTGCTCGGCACTGGTGAGGCCTCACCTGGAGTATTGCATCCAGTTCTGGGCCCCTCACTTCAGGAGGGACATCGAGTTGCTCGAGCGTGTCCAGAGGAGGGCAGCGAGGCTGGTGAGGGGCTTGGAGCACAAACCGTACGAAGAGCGGCTGAGGGAGCTGGGGTTGTTCAGCCTGGAGAAAAGGAGGCTCAGGGGCGACCTCATCGCTCTCTACAACTCCCTGAAGGGTGGCTGTGGTGAGCTGGGGGTCGGCCTCTTGCTCCGGGCGACAACAGACAGGACAAGAGGACACGGTCTCGAGCTGCGTCAAGCGAGATGTAAGTTAGAATTGAGAAGGAAATATTTCACAGAAAGAGTGGTCAGACACTGGAATCATTTACCCAGTGAGGTGGTGGAGTCATCATCCCTTGAAGAATTCAAAAAAAGACTGGATGTGGCACTTGCTGCCATGATCTGGTTGAACATTCAGAATATCGGCTGGACTCGATGATCTTATAGGGCTCTTCCAGTCTAGAATTTCTGTGATTCTGTGATTCTGTGATTTTGATTCTCTAAAGAAGGATTTGATGCTCTTAAGAATCATTTTGATGCTCATAAAGAATTATTTTGATGCTCTAAAGAAGGATTTGATTCTCTAAAGAAGGATTTTGATGCTCTGAAGAAGGATTTTTGTGCTCTGAAGAAGGATTTGATGCTCTAAAGAAGGATTTTGATGCTCTAAAGAAGGATTTGATGCTCTGAAGAAGGATTTTGATGCTCTAAAGAAGGACTTGATGCTCTGAAGAAGGATTTGATGCTATAAAGAATGATTTTGATTCTCTAAGGAATGATTTTGATTCTCTAAAGAAGGATTTGATGCTCTTAAGAATCATTTTGATGCTCATAAAGAATTATTTTGATTCTCTAAAGAAGGATTTGATTCTCTAAAGAAGGATTTTGATGCTCTGAAGAATGATTTGATGCTCTAAAGTAGGATTTGATGCTCTAAGGAAGATTTTTGATGCTCTGAAGAAGGATTTCATTCTCTAAAGAAGGATTTGATGCTCTAAAGAAGAATTTGATGCTCTGAAGAAGGATTTGATGCTCTGAAGAATGATTTTGATTCTCTAAAGAAGGTTTTGATGCTCTGAAGAAGGATTTGATGCTCTGAAGAAGGATTTGATGCTCTTAAGAATCATTTTGATACTCATAAAGAATTATTTTGATGCTCTAAAGAAGGATTTGATGCTCTAAAGAAGAATTTGATGCTCTGAAGAATGATTTTTATGCTCTAAAGAAGGATTTTGATGCTCTGAAGAAGATTTTGATGCTCTAAAAGTTGATTTTCAGGCTGTCAGAAGCTCCACACCCGAGGGACTCTGCCCTGGAGCTGATGGATTTTACAGCAATTTTGGGATCAGGTCCTGGGTCCTCCTTTGGGTTTTGCTGTTTAATGAGCAGAATTAACAGCTGGGTCACTCAGATACGGATAAAAGAAATTTCTCTGAGGAAAGTTCAGAGAAAAATTACAGAAAATTCTCTGGAATCATTGATTGTGAGAGTTAAAAAGCTGATGATGCTTCATAATCATCTCTCAGCTCTGTGCTGCACTGTCAGTGCCATCCAAACTGAAAAAGGGTTGGTAAAATAAATATTAAAAAAAAAAAAATCTATATGTAAAAAATTCTTATTACCTAAAAAATCCTGTGCCTGTTGGTTTGGAGAATTTTTATTTTCTTTGTGGAAAACTTCAACAGAAGGGAAGTGTGGCCGGGCAAATTTGATATTTGCTGAATATTTAAATTTATTTCCATTTATTTCTCATCTCCTCCCTGCTGTGCTGCTCTGGCAGCAATCACAGAGTCCAAAAAATGGTTTGGAAAATTCAGATTGAAGCAAAAAACGCCTGAAGAAAATTCAGAATTTCTGACTCCTGTATGAACAGCCATCAGCCATTTTCTCATTTTTGGATTAAAATCTGCCTAAAATTCAAATAAAAAGCCAAAAACTGGAGGAAGAGGAGGAGGAATCACCCCTAAAAAATGGAATTTTGTGCCTTACCTGAGTCCTGCAGTGCAGTTCAGCTGTTTACTAAAATTCTGTTGCTTCTAGAATTCATAGAATTCACAGTTTCCTGTAGAACAGCAGCCAGCACTTTTTTTGTTTTTATTTTATTTTATTTTTTTTTTTACACAGTGTTATTCAAAGAGTTTTATTTTTTGGCATGTATAAATTTGTACACAGAACAACGGCTTTATTTGACACAATATAAATAATTTTGAATACAAAAATACAAACTTTTGCATTGGATGTCTCAGTCTGTGGTGGGGTTGCTCAAAGAGGAAAATTCATTGCGGGCTTGGAAATTTGGGGGGAAAAAATGGGATTTAAGTGGTGCAAAAGCTGAAAATTCAGTGAGGTTGGTGCTAAATTGTTGAAATATGAAAATTTTCCAAGGAAATAATTTGTCAGATTTTGCCTTTTTCTGACCCAGAGATGGGAAAACTGAGAGGAGTTTGAAAAACTTTTATTCCATTTTTAGTCTCATGTGAAAGGTGAGACAATACAAATATTCTAATTTACACCATCGTAATCAAAACCAACTATTAATTAATTAATATACATTAGAAGTGTTTCTTAATCTATCACCTTTTACTACTCTATATTAAAATTACCTCAAAACTAATAATCTGAAATTATCTCTGATAAATCCTGCTACAATCCATCTTTCATAATTATATTTTTCTAAAATAATATAATATAATATAATATAATATAATATAATATAATATAATATAATATAATATAATATAATATAATATAATATAATATAATATAATATAATATAATATAATATAATATAATATAATATAATATAATATAATATAATATAATATAATATCTCTTTATAGTTATATATTTGTATTTATAAATATTGTTTGTTTACATATCTATATAAAATCTATATTATATTAATATATAAATGATGTATATATAAAAATATATTAAATATACACACATATGTATACACTACATACACATTTTTATATTTATATATACACATTGTATAGATAAACATTATTTTTTAATATTATATATACATTACATAGACATTTAAATATTTTATACATATGTGCACATTAGATATATACACACATTATTTAACCTGTATATATAAAATACACACACATTATATCTACATTTTAATATTTTATATATACACATATATCTACATAATTATTTTAATAATATATATGCACATTATATATATACATTATGTATATATAATGTAGATAAACATTATATACATGTTTATATATATTATTGTTCTTACATTATATATGCTTATTTATATTAATATATTTATATTGTATATATACATTATAGATATTATTCTGATATTATATATACATTATATACACATATATGTGTATATATATTATATATATGTATATATGTATACACATTATTGTAACATATATTTTTATATATATGATAATGATTATACACATAATATAATATAGTATAATATAATATAATATAATATAATATAATATAATATAATATAATATAATATAATATAATATAATATAATATAAATAATATAATATATATTTGTATTTATAAAATAGTGTTCATTTACATATCTATATATAATCTATAGTACATAAATATATAAATTTTGTATATACATAAAAATGTAAAATATACACACATTATATATATAATATAATATAATATAATATAATATAATATAATATAATATAATATAATATAATATAATATAATATAATATAATATAATATAATATAATATAATATTATATTATATTATATTATATTATATTATATTGCATTGCATTACATTACATTACATTACATTATATTACATTACATATACACAAATATGTTACAATAATAATGTGCATACACATTTTTATATTTAAAACATAAAATATGTGGAATATTTCTGCTTGCTAAAAACATCTCCCTGTTTGGGGTGGGTTTATCCTTTGCTCCAAGCCATGAAACCCTTTCTGAATTAACATAAAATATCCTTTGGCTCCTTGGTTATCCAGCCAGACTCTCAGCAATTCTTTATTCTATACCAACACCTGCTTTCATTCCTATTTCATTTTCAGGTTCCACATTCAGAGCAGACACCTCTGAGATTTTCTTGTGAGATTTTCTTGTCCCACTTCCGTCCCTCCCAGCAGTGGGAAGGGAGCGGGGGCCACAAAACCATTTATTTCTCTTTTCACGCCTTGTGCAACCCATTCTGTTGACGCTTTTTTCTTTGGGTTTTTTCCCTCTTTTTATGATGCAAATCTTTCCTTTTTCCTGTAAGAACCTGAAACGCAGCGGGTTGTGAGAGGCTGCACGCAGGAATCCAGCAGAGAAGGGTGAAGGGAAATTCCCTTTCACATCCTGCAGATCCTCGGGGACTGAATGGCCTCGGCCAACTGCTCAAGAACTCCGATTATCCCCCTGATAAACACACGATCCTGATCGGTGGTGAAATCCCAAAACTCTGAAAAAAGTATCCCAAAACTCTACAAAAAAATAATCCAAAACTCTAAAAAAGAAATCCAAAAACTCTGGAGTGGTTTGGGTTAAAATAGAGCCAAAACCTCATCCAGTCCCACCTCGCACCATCCAAACCTTGTCCAGCCTGGCCTTGGGCACTGCCAGGGATGCAGGGGCAGCCACAGCTGCTCTGGGAAATCTCTTTTCATTAATTTAATCCCAAACATCCAAAAATTGGGGAGCTCAGGAGTTTCAGATCCCCACCCCCTCAGTTCAGGTGCAAGGGGATTTTTGGGCAAAGTTCTCATTGAACCGTGGAATGGTTTGGGTTAAAATAAACCCAAAAATTAAAACAGTCCCACGGGCAGGGACATTTTCCACCAGCCCAGGGTGCTCCCAAGTGTCCAACCTGGCCTTGGACACTCCCAGGAGCAGCCACAGCTTCCCTGAAAAATCTGATTTCATGAATTTAATCCCAAACATCCAAAGATTTCTGAGCTCAGGAGTTAAGAGTCAGATCCTCATCCCCCATTTTGGGTGCACGGGGATTTTTGGGCAGTGTTCCCATAGAACCATGGCATGGTTTGGGTTAAAATAAACCCAAAAATTAAAACAGTCCCATGGCAGGGACATTTTCCACCATCCCAGGATGCTCCCAAGTGTCCAACCTGGCCCTGGGCACTGCCAGGAGCAGCCACAGCTTCTCTGGGAAATCCATTTTAATTCTTTTCATCCCAAATGTCCATAGTTAAACTCAGAAGTTTCATCTCCATTTGCAGCTTCTCGCTCCCCCAGTTCAGGTGCAAGGGGATTTTTAGTGAGGGGAATTCTTCTGGGCGATGTTCCCACAGAACCATGGAATGGTTTGGGTTAAAATAAACCCAAAAACTCATCCAGTGCCATGGGCAGGGACATTTTCCACCATCCCAGATTGATCCAAACCCTGTCCAACACTGCCAGGGATGCAGGGGCAGCCACAGCTTTCCTGAAAAATCTGATTTCATGAATTTAATCCCAAGCATCCAAAGATTGGGGAGCTCAGGAGTTTCAGCTCCTCACCCCCTCAGTTTGGGTACAAGGGGATTTTTGGGCAATATTCCCAAATATTGCCCAAAAATATAAAAATATTTGGGTGTGGAATGGTTTGGGTTAAAATAAACCCAAAATCTCCTCCAGTGCCCCCTCCCACCATCCCAGCTTGTTCCAAGCCTTGGACATCTCCAGGGATCAATTCCTGCCCAAAATCCAACCCAAACCCGGCTCTGCCACCTTGAAGCTGCTCCCCCCTTGTCCTGTCTCTCCATAATAAATAAACCAACAAAATAATTTATTTTTATCAACAAATAAACCCAATAAATAATTTATTTTTGTCAGTAATCTCTGTCCATCGACTCTTGCTTGGCTGCGTGGCCACCCTGAATCCTCCTCTCTTCCAGCCCTGCTTTAATTCGATATTTAATTCAATATTTAATTCAATATTAACATTATTTTCCACCGAGCTTTATTCTGTGGGTGCTTTTCCTGCCAATTAAATGCACTTTTCTCAGCAGAAATTCGAATTTCCAGAAGCAAACCCTGGGAGTTTCCAGCGTTGCTCACACACGAGGCAAAGGCAGCGAAATTAAAGTGATTTAATTTTTATTTGCACGCTCGATGTGCCTTAACAAATTCAACATACAAGGTAGCGTTACAGAATGTAGGTTAGCTTACAGCGTTATGCACTTTCACACAGGTTGAGTTCGGTTTTTTTGCCTTTTATTCTTTTTTATTATTATTATTTTATTTTATTTTTATTTTTATTATTTTTTCCACACAAAGTTGTAACTGCTCCAAGTTCATTTTACAACAGAAGACACAAGGTAAAGAATAAAACCACACCTGGGAGATTTTACAGTGAGTCTGCTGTCACTTTTCCTGTCTCTTTTTTTAATGTTTTAAAAAATAGAAATCTGCACATTTTTCAGTTCCCTATTATTCCAGAAGAGTGTTGGAGCTTCTCCTACCTGCCCGACAGCCTAAATCTATTTACCCTGAGCTTGTTTCCTTGACAAAAAATTCATTTTATTTATTTTTAGTTTTTTTTTCCTTTCAACCAAAGGAAATTTTAAGATCATCGCTGTGAAAAGTCACACCAAAGGGAAAAAAAAGGGAATTTTTGTTGCTGCTGCTTTTAGTCCTGGTCACATCTTTGGAGTGGTGTTGGAAAGGATTTTCTGAGGGAAAAAATGGTGGGAAATGGTGGAAAATTGCAGCAACGCAATTGCTTAGTGCAAAAAATAAAAATAAAAATCAGCATTTCAAGAGATTTTTTACAGCAATTTCCAAAGGGGGGGAATTATGTGGAAAAGAGTTTTTAAGACATTGAGAAAATCCAGAAATCCTCAGGCAGAAATCCTGGTCCTGGGGATGGGGAAAATCCAATTTGGGAAAGGGAGGCACAGCCGGGGAGAGAGCTCAGAAAGTGAGAAAAATCAGATTGGTAAAAATCAAAAAAAAAAAGAGAAAAATCAGGTTGGAAAAAATCAAATAAAATGAGAAAAATCAGTTTTCAAAAATCAAATCAAAGTGAGAAAAATCAGGTTGGGAAAAATAAATAAAAATGAGAAAAATCAGGTTGGTAAAATCAAAATAAATGAGAAAAATCAGGTTGGAAAAAATAAAATAAAAATGAGAAAAATCAGTTTTCAAAAATCAAATCAAAGTGAGAAAAATCAGGTTGGGAAAAATCAATAAAAATGAGAAAAATCAGGTTGGGAAAAATAAAATAAAAATGAGAAAAATCAGATTGGGAAAAATAAATAAAAATGAGAAAAATCAGCTTGGCAAAAATCAAAATAAATGAGAAAAATCAGGTTGGGAAAAATCAAAAAAAATGAGAAAAATCAGGTTGGGAAAAATCAAAATAAATGAGAAAAATCAGGTTGGGAAAAATCAAAATAAAAATGAGAAAAATCAGATTGGGAAAAATCAAAATAAATGAGAAAAATCAGATTGGGAAAAATAAAATAAAAATGAGAAAAATCAGGTTGGGGAAAATAAAATAAAAATGAGAAAGATCAGGTTGGGAAAAATCAAAATGAGAAAAATCAGATTGGCAAAAATCAAATAAAAATGAGAAAAATTAGCTTGGCAAAAATCAAAATAAATGAGAAAAATCAGATTGGGAAAAATCAATAAAAATGAGAAAAATCAGGTTGGCAAAAATGAAATAAAAGTGAGAAAAATCAGGTTGGTAAAAATAAATAAAAATGAGAAAAATCAGTTTTCAAAAATCAAATCAAAGTGAGAAAAATCAGGTTGGGAAAAATCAAATAAAAATGAGAAAAATCAGTTTTCAAAAATCAATAAAAATGAGAAAAATCAGGTTGGCAAAAATCAAAATAAATGAGAAAAATAAAAATAAAAAATAAAATCAAAATGAGAAAAATCAGCCTGGGGAGAACCTGGCTCAGTTATTTCCATTTCAGGGCAGAAAAGGTGAAAAATTCTCATTTTTCCAACAGGGATCTCAAATTCAGCAGCTGAGTCCTGTAAGCAGTTAAATGATTTTAATTTTTCAAATTTTTTAAATGATTTCAATATTTTCAAATGTTTCAAAATTTTAATTATTTCAAATTTTTTCAACATTTTTCAAGAATTTTCATCTGTAATTTGCATTTCTGGTCGCATCCCAGAGGGCTCGGAGCAGCCTTGGCTGCTTGGGAACAACCAAAAATTGGAAAATTTTTTTTGAATTTCCTTCCCTGCAAACCTTTACAAAGGCTCTTGGTAAAGCCAGGAACAATTTGAATGATAATAATTTGTATAATTTTAATTAGAATTATTTCTAATGATTGGCTGCCGGATTTCTGGGAGCAGAATTCCCAAATCCAAATCCTGCGTCCAAACTTCAGCAAAGAGCCCCGAAAATTCTTCAAATTTCAGCGTCAAATTTCAGAATTCTCCCTCTCAAAATTCAGAATTTTTAGGGCCAAATTTTGGATCATTTCTGATCCAAACTGAGCCCAGCCTGGAGGAAAAGAAGATTTTTGTCATTTTGTGGAAAATCAGATTTTTCACCTTTTCATGGAGCAGCTCTGCCTGCAGGACCTTTCCTGGCTCGGCTTTGAAACAGAAATGATCAGAATTTAAACAGAAATTATCAGAATTTAAACAGAAATGATCAGAATTTAAACAGAAATTATCGGAATTTAAACAGAAATTATCGGAATTTTAAACAGAAATGATCGGAATTTAAACAGAAATGATCAGAATTTGAAATTTCCTTATCAATCGTTGACACATCAGTGTTTGGGTTTTCTTGGAGGAAAGAGAAGATTAAATCAAATGAAAATGAGCAGGATTAAATGTACAGAGAGGATTAAATAAAATAAAATGAGCAGGATAAAATCAAATTAAAATGAGCAGGATGAAATCATGAAAATGAGCAGGATTAAAAAATGAAAATAAACAGGATTAAATAAAATTTAAATGAGCAGGATTAAATAATGCAAATGAGCAGGATGAAATGCACAGGAAGGATTAAATCAAAATAAAATGAGCAGGATTAAATGCACAGAGAGGATTAAATCAAATTTAAATGAGCAGGATTAAATCATGAAAATGAGCAGGATTAAATCAAATTTGAAAATGAGCAGGATTAAATCAAATAAAACTGAGCAGGATTAAATAATGGAAATGAGCAGGATTAAAGGCACAGGAAGGATTAAATCAAATAAAATGAGCAGGATTAAATAATGAAAATGAGCAGGATTAAATCAAATGCAAATGAGCAGGATTAAATAATGCAAATGAGCAGGATTAAATCAAATTAAAATGAGCAGGATTAAATCAAATTAAAATGAGCAGGATGAAATGCACAGGAAGGATTAAATCAAATGCAAATGAGCAGGATTAAATAATGAAGATGAGCCGGATGAAATGCACAGAGAGGATTAAATCAAATTAAACTGAGCAGGATTAAATCAAATAAAACGAGCAGGATGAAATCCAATAAACTGAGCAGGAGCTCCCCAGTTCCTGCAGCCTGTGTGAGCCCCCAAAAGCAACGGGGTCTGAGCAGGATTAAATGCACAGAATGGATTAAATCAAATGCAAATGAGCAGGATTAAATCAAATTAAAATGTGCAGGATTAAATAATGAAAATGAGCAGGATGAAATGCACAGAGAGAATGAAATCAAATGAAAATGAGCAGGATTAAATAATGAAAATGAGCAGGATTAAAGGCACAGGAAGGATTAAATCAAATGAAAATGAGCAGGATTAAATAATGAAAATGAGCAGGATTAAATCAAATGCAAATGAGCAGGATGAAATGCACAGAGAGAGGATTAAATAAAATAAAATAGAATAGAATAAAATAAAATGAGCAGGATGAAATCAAATAAAACTGAGCAGGATTAAATCAAATTAAAATGAGCAGGAGCTCCCCAGTTCCTGCAGACTGTGTGACCCCCCAAAAGCAACGGGGTCTGAGCAGGATTAAATGCACAGAGAAAATTAAATCAAATGCAAATGAGCAGGATGAAATGCACAGGGAGGATTAAATCAAATTAAAATGAGCAGGATTAAATCAAATTTGAAAATGAGCAGGATTAAATCATGAAAATGAGCAGGATTAAATGCACAGGGAGGATTAAATCAAATGAAAATGAGCAGGATTAAACGCACAGAATGGATTAAATAAAATTAAAATGAGCAGGATTAAATAATGAAAATGAGCAGGATTAAATCAAATGCAAATGAGCAGGATTAAATGCACAGAGAGAATTAAATCAAATGAAAATGAGCAGGATGAAATCAAATGCAAATGAGCAGGATGAAATGCACAGGGAGGATTAAATAAAATCAAACAAACGGAGCAGGAGCTCCCCATTTGCTGCAGCCGGTGTGACCCCGGATCCGCGGGGTCGCCTTGTTGGGGTTTGGATTTTGGGACCTCGTGAGCCCAGGAAGCCCCGAGGACGAAGATTTCAGTCCCTGGCACAGAATCCTTGAATTCTTCCACGATTTCGTTTCCTGGCGGCCGGAGCCGTTCCCTGCATTTCCCTCTTGGGCCAGTGCAGAAAATTCTGCCCCAAATTTGGGGTTTGGGGCTCCCGAAGCGGCTCCGAGCCCGTGGGCAGGCAAGGAACCAGCGAGGAACCAACAGCAGAACTGAGGAACCCGGAGGAGGCAGCAACGACACAAACACAACTCCAGAGTGACAGAAAAGTCATTAACCCGGTCATTAATTATCGCGGTAAAACCTGCACCTCGATATTAGACTAACTGCAGTTTGTAGTAGGCATGCAATAGTGAGTACACTGGTATATATAGTTGTGGTACTTCTTATTTTTATTTATTTCTTCCTTTCTTCTCTTTTTTAGTCCCATTTTTTTAAAGGGTTTCGGTGCCCTGCAGAACCCACATCACCTAAAGAGAACCTTTGTAAAAAATTCCTTTATTTCTTCTCATTTATTCCCCATTTTATTGGATTTTCTGTAGAATTTAGTCCCCATTTTTTAAAGGATTTCAGTGCCCTGCAGAACCCACAGCAACTCAAGAGAACTTTTAAAAAATTATTTTTCTTATCATTCATTCCCCATTTTTTTAGAATTTCAGTGCCCTGCAAAACCCACATCAACTAAAGAAAACAAATTTTTTAAAATTATTTCTTTCTCCTAATTTATTCCCCATTTTTAAAGGGTTTCAGTGCCCTGCAAAAACCACATCAACTAAAGAGAACTTTTATTTTTAATTATTTCTTCCTTATAATTTATTCCCCATTTTTTTTGCAGAATTCATTCCCCATTTTTAAAACCCTTTACTACCTTGCGAAACCCACTTGAACTAAAGAGAACTTTTATTTTGAATTGTAGAATCCAATTTATTCCCCATTTTTTTGCAGAATTCATTCCCCATTTTTAAAACCCTTGACTACCTTGCGAAACCCACTTGAACTAAAGAGAACTTTTATTTTTAATCACGTCTTCCTTACAATTTATTCCCCATTTTCTAAACACTTGAGTGCCTTGCAAAACCACGTTAACTAAAGAGAATTTATTTTTTGAACTATTTCTTCCTTAGAATTTATTCCCCATTTTATTTATTTATTTTTGTAGAATTCATTCCCCATTTTTAAAACCCTTTACTTCCTTGTGAAACCCACTTGAACTAAAGAGAACTTTTATTTTGAATCACGTCTTCCTTATAATTTATTCCCCATTTTTTTGCAGAATTCATTCCCCATTTTTGAAACCCTTTACTACCTTGGGAAACCCACTTAAACTAAGGAGAACTTTTATTTTGAACTGTAGAATTCAATTTATTCCCCATTTTTTTGCAGAATTCATTCCCCATTTTTGAAACCCTTTGCCACCTTGTGAAACCCACTTGAGCTAAAGAGAACTTTTATTTTTAATCACGTCTTCCTTACAATTTATTCCCCATTTTTTTGCAGAATTCATTCCCCATTTATTTATTTTTGCAGAATTCATTCCCCATTTTTGAAACCCTTGACTACCTTGCGAAACCCACTTGAGCTAAAGAGAACTTTTATTTTGAATCGTAGAATTCAATTGATTCCCCATTTTTTTGCAGAATTCATTCCCCATTTTTGAAACCCTTTACTTCCTGGCGAAACCCACTTGAACTAAAGAGAACTTTTATTTTGAATTACGTCTTCCTTATAATTTATTCCCCATTCTTTTGTACAATTCATGCCCCATTTGATTTATTTATTTTTGTAGAATTCATTCCCCATTTTTGAAACCCTTGACTACCTTGCGAAACCCACTTGAGCTAAGGAGAACTTTTATTTTCAATTACGTCTTCCTTATAATTTATTCCCCATTTTTTTGCAGAATTCATTCCCCATTTTTGAAACCCTTTACTACCTTGCGAAACCCACTTGAGCTAAAGAGAACTTTTATTTTGAATCGTAGAATTCAATTTATTCCCCATTCTTTTGTAGAATTCATTCCCCATTTTTGAAACCCTTTACTTCCTGGCGAAACCCACTTAAACTAAGGAGAACTTTTATTTTTAATTACGTCTTCCTTATAATTTATTCCCCATTTTTTTGCAGAATTCATTCCCCATTTGATTTATTTATTTTTGCCGAATTCATTCCCCCTTTTTAAAACCCTTGACTACCTTGGGAAACCCACTTGAACTAAAGAGAACTTTTATTTTGAACTGTAGAATTCAATTTATTCCCCATTTTTTTGCAGAATTCATTCCCCATTTTTAAGACCCTTTACTACCTTGCGAAACCCACTTGAGCTAAGGAGAACTTTTATTTTGACTTGTAGAATTCAATTGATTCCCATTTTTTTTGCAGAATTCATTCCCCATTTTTGAAACCCTTTACTTCCTGGCGAAACCCACTTAAACTAAGGAGAACTTTTATTTTGAACTGTAGAATCCAATTTATTCCCCATTTTTTTGCAGAATTCATTCCCCATTTGATTTATTTATTTTTGCAGAATTCATTCCCCATTTTTAAAACCCTTTACTACCTTGGGAAACCCACTTGAACTAAAGAGAACTTTTATTTTTAATCACGTCTTCCTTATAATTTATTCCCCATTTTTTTGCAGAATTCATTCCCCATTTTTGAAACCCTTTACTACCTTGGGAAACCCACTTGAGCTAAAGAGAACTTTTATTTTGAATCGTAGAATCCAATTTATTCCCCATTTTTTTGCAGAATTCATTCCCCATTTGATTTATTTATTTTTGCAGAATTCATTCCCCATTTTTGAAACCCTTGACTACCTTGCGAAACCCACTTGAACTAAAGAGAACTTTTAATTTCAATTACGTCTTCCTTATAATTTATTCCCCATTCTTTTGTAGAATTCATTCCCCATTTTTGAAACCCTTTACTACCTTGCGAAACCCACTTGAGCTAAAGAGAACTTTTATTTTGAATCGTAGAATCCAATTGATTCCCCATTTTTTTGCAGAATTCCCCATTTTTAAACCCCTTGGCCACCTCACAAAACCCACTGGCGCTGAAGCCAAGCTCCCATTTCCCAACCATTTCCCCTCACCCACACCCCATAATTTCCCCACTTTCCCACCCAACCCAACCCAACCCAACCCAACCCAACCACAACCAACCAGCTGCTGCTGCTTCTTCTCTCAACCCAACTCTCAACTCAACTCCACTCCAGTCCCAGCGCCAACCCGACGTGGTGGCACAGCCCAGGCTGGCGTTTAGTACTCGCTCAGGCTGTGCCACTTGGCCACGCTCTTGCCGGGGCCGTCGCACACCTGGCGCCAGTGCTCGGCGCCCGCGGCGCTGGCGCTGTGCGCGCCCAGGATCAGCCGCCCCACGGCCTCGTTCTTGGTGGTGCGCTCGAAGTCGATCACCAGGAACTCGACGCTGACGTCGGGCAGCAGCTCGGCCGGGATGTCGTAGCTGAAGGACTCGTTGAACACGGGGTTCAGCGTGCACTTCTTGACGTGCGTCTTCTTCTTGGCGATGCGCTTGCGGCCGTAGTAAACGTTCACCTTGACGTAGGGGTCTGCAAAGAGGGGGGAGAGGGCGGCCAGTGACACGGCCCAGGGGGCTCCAGCACGGCCTGGGGGCGCTGGGATGAACTGGTTTGGGGACTTCAACTCCCATTCTACCCATCCCTGCCCCATTCCACACCTTCATCTACCTCAGGTAGAGATTGGGGCTGGCAGGGACTTCAAAATCCCATTCTACTCATCCCCATCCCATTCCAGACCTTCATCTACCCCAGATGGAGGTTTGAGCTCTGGTTTGGGCTGGGAGGAACCTGAAAATCCCATTCCACACCTTTCTGTACCCCAGGTAGTGCTTTGGGCTGGCAGGGACTTAAAAATCCGATTCCACTCCTGCCCATCCCATTCCACACCTTCCTCTACCTCAGGTAGAGATTTGGGCTGGGAGGGACTTCAAAATCCCATTCCACACCTTCCTGTACCCCAAGGTAGAGGTTTGGGCTCTGGTTTGGGCTGGGAGAAACCTGAAAATCCCATTCCATTCTTGCTCATCCCTTTCCACACCTTTGTCTACCCCAGACAGAGATTTGGGCTGGCAGGGACTTAAAATTCCCATTCCATTCCTGCTCATCCCATTCCAGACCTTCTACTACCCCAGGCAGAGGTTTGGGCTCTGGTTTGGGCTGGGGGGACTTAAAATCCCATTCTACTCCAGCCCCATCCCATTCCACACCTTCCTGTACCCCAAGGTAGAGCTTTGGGCTCTGGTTTGGGTTGGGAGGAACCTCAAGATCCCATTCCATTCGTGCTCATCCCTTTCCACACCTTCGTCTACCCCAGACAGAGATTTGGGCTGGCAGGGACTTAAAAATCCCATTCTACTCATCCCCATCCCATTCCAGACCTTCTACTACCCCAGGCAGAGGTTTGGGCTCGGAAGGACTTAAAACTCCCATTCCACTCCTACCCATCCCATTCCACACCTTCAGCTACCTCAGGTAGAGATCTGGGCTCTGGTTTGAGCTGGGAGAAACCTCAAAATCCCATTCCACTCATCCCTGCCCCGTCCCACACCTTCATCTACCCCAGGTAGAGATTTGGGCTGGGAGGGACTTCAAAATCCCATTCTACTCATGCCCATCACATTCCAGACCTTCCTCTACCGCAGATGCAGGTTTGAGCTCTGGTTTGGGCTGGGAGGGACTTCAAAATCCCATTCCACACCTTTCTGTACCCCAAGGTAGAGGTTTGGGCTCTGGTTTGGGCTGGGAGGAACCTCAAAATCCCATTCTACCCATCCCTGTACCGTTCCAAACCTTCATCCACCCCTGGAAGAGGTTTGGGCTGGGAGGGACTTCAAAATTCCTGCCCATCACATTCCAGACCTTCTACTACTCCAGGTAGAGGTTTGAGCTCTGGTTGGGCTGGGAGGAACCTCAAAATCCCATTCCACACCTTTCTGTACCCCCAGGTAGAGATTTGGGCTCTGGTTTGGGTTGGGAGGAACCTCAAGACCCCATTCCATTCGTGCTCATCCCTTTCCACACCTTCGTCTACCCCAGGCAGAGATTTGGGCTGGCAGGGACTTAAAAATCCCATTCTACTCATCCCCATCCCATTCCACACCTTCTACTACCCCAGGCAGAGGTTTGGGCTCTGGTTTGGGCTGGGGGGACTTAAAATCCCATTCCACACCTTTCTGTACCCCAGGTAGTGCTTTGGGCTGGCAGGGACTTAAAAATCCCATTCTACTCATCCCCTTCCATTCCACACCTTCCTGTACCCAAGGTAGAGGTTTGGGCTCTGGTTTGGGCTGGGAGGAACCTCAAAATCCCATTCCACTCATCCCCCTCCAATTCCACACCTTCCTCTACCTCAGGTAGCTCCAGGCTGGCCTTGAGCACTGCCAGGGATGCAGGGGCAGCCACAGCTGCTCTGGGAAATTTCTTTTCATGAATTTAATCCCAGGCATCCAAAGATTGGGGAGCTCAGGAGTTTCAGCTCCTCACCCCCCCAGTTTAGGTGCAAGGGGATTTTTGGGCAATGTTCTCATGGTTTGGGTTAAAAATAGAATTTAAAACTCATCCAGCGCCAAGAGCAAGGACATTTTCCACCATCCCAGGTTGATCCAAACCCTGTCCAACACTTGAGGGGCACCCACAGCTGCTCTGGGCACCTGCCCACCCTGCCAGGGAGCAATTCCTGCCCAAAATCCCACCCAGGGTAAAGCCATTCCCTGTGTGCTGGCACTCCCCATCCATCCCTCTCCCTGCAGCCCTGGAAATCCACCCTGAGCTCACCCCAAATCCCTCTCTGAGCACCCCAGCCTTGCTCAGGAGCCCAACAAAGGCTCGAGGCACTTCCAATTAATTTGCAATAATTTGCTGCCAGCAGAAGTTACTGGGAAAGAAAAAATTTAAAACAAAGCAACAAAGGCTCCCTTTTCCCCCAGCTGCTCTTTATGCAAGCACTGGATTACAATCAAGCTACCAGGCACTGAGGGAATTTTTATTTTCATTCCACACAAGTTCTGAAGGCCCTTGCTTGGCTGGCACTGCCTCATTTTCACCTTTTTTTTTTTTTCTTTTCACCCAGCTGGAATGAGTTTATGCATAATCCAAAGATCATATAAATAAACAGTGTGAGTCACAAGGTTGTGCAGGTAGAACATCACTGAAAATTTTATTCTGTGCTTGGAGACTACACAAGCACAGATTTTTATTTTCTTTTTTTTTCCCTTAAAGAGTAAAATGCAGGGCCTACAACAACTCAGCCTAGTCTGCATCCCTCTGAGGAGAAAGCTGCAAAACCAGGCCTAGGTTTGAATCTCAACTTGATCCCAACCATTTCCCCACGATCCTGAGGGAATTGTGCAAAAACCAGGGAAAAGCTGCAAAACCAGGCCTAGGTTTGAATCTCAATTTGATCCCAACCATTTCCCCACGATCCTGAGGCAGAATTGTGCAAAAAACCAAGGAAAAGCTGCAAAACCAGGCCTAGGTTTGAATCTCAACTTGATCCCAATCATTTCCCCACGATCCTGAGGCAGAATTGTGCAAAAACCAGGAAAAAGCTGCAAAACCAGGTCTAGGTTTGAATCTCAACTTGATCCCAACCATTTCCCCACAATCCTGAGGCAGAATTGTGCAAAAACCAGGGAAAAGCTGCAAAACCAGGCCTAGGTTTGAATCTCAACTTGATCCCAACCATTTCCCCACGATCCTGAGGCAGAATTGTGCAAAAACCAGGGAAAAGCTGCAAAACCAGGCCTAGGTTTGAATCTCAATTTGATCCCAAACATTTCCCCACAATCCTGAGGCAGAATTGTGCAAAAACCAGGGAAAAGCTGCAAAACCAGGCCTAGGTTTGAATCTCAATTTGATCCCAATCATTTCCCCATGATCCTGAGGCAGAATTGTGCAAAAACCAGGGAAAAGCTGCAAAACCAGGCCTAGGTTTGAATCTCAACTTCATCCCAACCATTTCCCCACGATCCTGAGGCAGAATTGTGCAAAAACCAGGAAAAAGCTGCAAAACCAGGCCTAGGTTTGAATCTCAACTTGATCCCAACCATTTCCCCACGATCCTGAGGCAGAATTGTGCAAAAACCAGGGAAAAGCTGCAAAACCAGGCCTAGGTTTGAATCTCAATTTGATCCCAATCATTTCCCCACTATCCTGAGGGAATTGTGCAAAAACCAGGGAAAAGCTGCAAAACCAGGCCTAGGTTTGAATCTCAACTTGATCCCAACCATTTCCCCACAATCCTGAGGCAGAATTGTGCAAAAACCAGGGAAAAGCTGCAAAACCAGGCCTAGGTTTGAATGTCAATTTGATCCCAACCATTCCCCCACGATCCTGAGGCAGAATTGTGCAAAAACCAGGGAAAAGCTGCAAAATCAGGCCTAGGTTTGAAACTCAACTTGATCCCAACCATTTCCCCATGATCCTGAGGGAATTGTGCAAAAACCAGGGAAAAGCTGCAAAACCAGGCCTAGGTTTGAATCTCAATTTGATCCCAATCATTTCCCCACGATCCTGAGGGAATTGTGCAAAAACCAGGGAAAAGCTGCAAAACCAGGCCTAGGTTTGAATCTCAACTTGATCCCAACCATTTCCCCACGATCCTGAGGCAGAATTGTGCAAAAACCAGGGAAAAGCTGCAAAACCAGGCCTAGGTTTGATTCTCAACTTGATCCCAACCATTTCCCCACGATCCTGAGGCAGAATTGTGCAAAAACCAGGAAAAAGCTGCAAAACCAGGCCTAGGTCTGAATCTCAACTTGATCCCAACCATTTCCCCACGATCCTGAGGGAATTGTGCCAAAACCAGGAAAAAGCTGCAAAACCAGGCCTAGGTTTGAATCTCAATTTGATCCCAATCATTTCCCCACGATCCTGAGGCTGAATTGTGCAAAAACCAGGGAAAAGCTGCAAAACCAGGCCTAGGTTTGAATCTCAACTTGATCCCAACCATTTCCCCACAATCCTGAGGCAGAATTGTGCAAAAACCAGGGAAAAGCTGCAAAACCAGGCCTAGGTCTGAATCTCAACTTGATCCCAACCATTTCCCCACGATCCTGAGGGAATTGTGCAAAAACCAGGGAAAAGCTGCAAAACCAGGTCTAGGTTTGAATCTCAACTTGATCCCAACCATTTCCCCACGATCCTGAGGGAATTGTGCAAAAACTGGGGAAAAGCTGCAAAACCAGGCCTAGGTTTGAATCTCAACTTGATCCCAACCATTTCCCCACGATCCTGAGGCAGAATTGTGCAAAAACCAGGGAAAAGCTGCAAAACCAGGCCTAGGTTTGAATCTCAATTTGATCCCAAACATTTCCCCACAATCCTGAGGCAGAATTGTGCAAAAACCAGGGAAAAGCTGCAAAACCAGGCCTAGGTTTGAATCTCAACTTGATCCCAACCATTTCCCCACGATCCTGAGGCAGAACTGTGCAAAAACCAGGGAAAAGCTGCGAAACCAGGCCTAGGTTTGAATCTCAACTTGATCCCAACCATTTCCCCACGATCCTGAGGCAGAATTTGCTGAGGGGACTCAGGAGTGGGAAAATCTGTGAAACAGCAAAGGCACAACAGCTGCTCTGCTGCTCTCCTCTCTGCAAACAGCACCACAAAAATGAAAACAACCAAAATCAGAATTTCTGGGGGCAGAGCTTGACCCCTCCTGGCTGTCCCCGCCTGGCAGGAGCTTTGCAGAGCCACAAGGGCCCTCCTGAGCCTCCTTTGCTCCTTCCCAGCTCCCCCAGGAATTTTCCATTCCCTTCCCAGCTCCTTCAAGAATTCTCCAACCCCTTTCCAGCTCCCTCAGAAATTCTCCAGCCCTTTCCCAGTTCCCTCAGGAATTATCCAGTCTTTTTTCCAGCTCCCTCAAGAATTCTTCAGCCCCTTCCAGCTCCCTCAGGAATTCCCAGCTCCCTCAGGAATTTTCTAACCCCTTCCCAGCTCCCTCAGGGATTCTCCATTCCCTTTCCAGCCCCTCAGGAATTCTCAGCTCCCTCAGGAATTCTCCATTCAATTTCCAGCTCCCTCAGGGATTCCCAGTTCCCTTAGAAATTCTCCAGTCCCTTTTCCAGTTCCCTCAGAAATCTTCCAGCCCTTTCCCAGTTCCTTCAAAAATTCCCAGCTCCTTCAGGAATTCTTCAGCTCCTTCCCAGCTCCCTCAGGGATTCTCCATTCCATTTCCAGCTCCCTCAGGAATTCTCCAACCCTTTCCCAGCTCCTTCAAGAATTCTCCATTCCCTTCCCAGCTCCCTCAGGGATTCTCCAGCCCTTTCCCAGTTCCCTCAGGAATTATCCAGTCCTTTTTCCAGCTCCCTCAAGAATTCTTCAGCCCCTTCCAGCTCCCTCAGAAATTCCCAGCTCCCTCAGGAATTCCCAGCTCCCTCAGGAATTTTCTAACCCCTTCCCAGCTCCCTCAGGGATTCTCCATTCCCTTCCCAGTTCCCTCAGGAATTCTCCATTCAATTTCCAGCTCCCTCAGGGATTCCCAGTTCCCTTAGAAATTCTCCAGTCCCTTTTCCAGTTCCCTCAGAAATTTTCCAGCCCTTTCCCAGCTCCTTCAGGAATTCCCAGCCTCTTTCAGGAATTCTCCAGCTCCTTCCCAGCTCCCTCAGGGATTCTCCATTCCATTTCCAGCTCCCTCAGGAATTTCCCAGCCCTTTCCCAGCTCCCTCAGGAATTCTCCAACCCCTTCCCAGCTCCTTCAAGAATTCTCCATTCCCTTCCCAGCTCCCTCAGGGATTCTCCAGCCCTTTCCCAGTTCCCTCAGGAATTATCCAGTCCTTTTTCCGGCTCCCTCAAGAATTCTTCAGTCCCTTCCCAACTCCCTCAGGAATTCTCAGCTCCCTCAGGGATTCTCCATTCCCTTTCCAGCCCCTCAGGAATTCTCAGCTCCCTCAGGGATTCTCCATTCAATTTCCAGCTCCCTCAGGGATTCCCAGTTCCCTTAGAAATTCTCCAGTCCCTTTTCCAGTTCCCTCAGAAATTTTCCAGCCCTTTCCCAGCTCCTTCAGGAATTCTCCAGCTCCTTCCCAGCTCCCTCAGGGATTCTCCATTTCATTTCCAGCTCCCTCAGGAATTTCCCAGCCCTTTCCCAGCTCCTTCAAGAATTCTCCATTCCCTTCCCAGCTCCCTCAGGGATTCTCCAGCCCTTTCCCAGTTCCCTCAGGAATTCTCCAACCCCTTCCCAGCTCCTTCAAGAATTCTCCAGCCCTTTCCCAGTTCCCTCAGGAATTATCCAGTCGTTTTTCCAGCTCCCTCAAGAATTCTTCAGCCCCTTCCCAACTCCCTCAGGAATTCTCAGCTCCCTCAGGGATTCTCCAACCCCTTCCCAGCTCTCTTAAGAAATTCTCCAGCCCCTTCCCAGCTCCTTCAAGAATTCTCCATTCAATTCCCAGCTCCCTCAGGAATTCCCAGCTCCCTCAGGAATTCTCCAGGATGTTCTGGATCCAGCACAGAGCTGCTGCCTCCACAAAGCCCTGCCTGCATGAAGAGCTCCCAGCAGAAAGAATTTGGGTCTGCACAACCATTCCACTCCAATTCCACTGATTTTTTGTGGATTTTCAGCACCTGAGCCCCTCAGGCTCTTCAGGAGTGTCCTGAAGGTCTCATCAAGGCTGCCTTGGGGGATCTGGGGGTTTAGGAGCTCAATTTCCACTGATTTTTGGTGGATCTTTGGTAACTGAGCCCCTCAGGCTCTTCAGGAGTGTCCTGAGGTCTCACCAAGGCTGCCTTGGGGGCTCTGAGGGGTTTAGGAGCTCAAATTCCACTGATTTTTTTGTGGATTTTCAGCACCTGAGCCCTTCAGGCTCTTCAAGAGTGTCCTGAAGATCTGAGGGGTTTAGGAGCTCAATTTCCACTGATTTTTGGTGGATCTTTGGTACCTGAGCCCCTCAGGCTCCTCAGGAGCGTCCTGAAGATCCCACCAAGGCTGCCTTGGGGAATGGAGAAGTTTAGGAGCTCAATTTCCACTGATATTTTTTTGGATTTTTAGCACCTGAGCCCTTCAGGCTCTTCAGGAGTGTCCTGAAGATCTGAGGGGTTTAGGAGCTCAATTTCCACTGATTTTTGGTGGATTTTCAGCACCTGAGCCCCTCAGGCTCTTCAGGAGCTCAATTTCCACTGATTTTTGGTGGATTTTCAGCACCTGAGCCCCTCAGGCTCTTCAGGAGTGTCCTGAAGGTCTGAGGGGCTTAGAAGAACCAATTCCACTGATTTTTTGTGGATTTTCAGCAACTGAGCCCCTCAGGCTCTTCAGGAGTGTCCTGAAGGTCTGAGGCGCTTAGAAGAACCAATTCCACTGATTTTTGGTGGATTTTCAGCAACTGAGCCCTTCAGGCTCCTCAGGAGCGTCCTGAAGATCCCACCAAGGCTGCCTTGGGGGATGGAGAAGTTTAGGAGCTCAATTTCCACTGATATTTTTTTGGATTTTTAGCACCTGAGCCCTTCAGGCTCTTCAAGAGTGTCCTGAAGATCTGAGGGGTTTAGGAGCTGAAATTCCACTGATTGTTGGTGGATCTTTGGTACCTGAGCTCCTCAGGCTCTTCAGGAGCTCAATTTCCACTGATTTTTTGTGGATTTTCAGCAGCTGAGCCCCTCAGGCTCTTCAGGAGTGTCCTGAAGGTCTGAGGGGCTTAGAAGAACCAATTCCACTGATTTTTTGTGGATTTTCAGCAACTGAGCCCTTCAGGCTCCTCAGGAGCGTCCTGAAGATCCCACCAAGGCTGCCTTGGGGGATGGAGAAGTTTAGGAGCTCAATTTCCACTGATATTTTTTTGGATTTTTAGCACCTGAGCCCTTCAGGCTCTTCAGGAGTGTCCTGAAGGTCCCACCAAGGCTGCCTTGGGGGATCTGAGGGGTTCAGGAGCTCAAATTCCACCGATTTTTGGTGGGTCTTAAGTAGCTGAGCCCTTCAGGCTCTTCAAGAGTGTCCTGAAGATCTGAGGGGTTTAGGAGCTGATTTTTGGTGGATCTTTGGTACCTGAGCCCCTCAGGCTCTTCAGGAGCTCAATTTCCACTGATTTTTTGTGGATTTTCAGCAACTGAGCCCTTCAGGCTCTTCAGGAGTGTCCTGAAGATCTGAGGGGTTTAGGAGCTGAAATTCCACTGATTTTTGGTGGATCTTTGGTACCTGAGCCCCTCAGGCTCTTCAGGAGCTCAATTTCCACTGATTTTTTGTGGATTTTCAGCAACTGAGCCCTTCAGGCTCTTCAGGAGTGTCCTGAAGGTCTGAGGGGCTTAGAAGCTCCAATTCCACTGATTTTTGGTGGATTTTCAGCAACTGAGCCCTTCAGGCTCCTCAGGAGCGTCCTGAAGATCCCACCAAGGCTGCCTTGGGGGATGGAGAAGTTTAGGAGCTCAAATTCCACTGATTTTTTTGTGGATTTTCAGCACCTGAGCCCTTCAGGGTCTTCAAGAGTGTCCCGAAGATCTGAGGGGTTTAGGAGCTCAATTTCCACTGATTTTTGGTGGATCTTTGGTACCTGAGCCCCTCAGGCTCTTCAGGAGTGTCCTGAGGTCTCACCAAAGCTGCCTTGGGAGATCTGAGGGGTTTAGGAGCTGAAATTCCACTGATTTTGGGGGATCTGTTACCAAAGGGCTCTGAGGGGGTTTGGAGCTCAAATTCCACTGATTTTTTTGCGGATTTTCAGCACCTGAGCCCTTCAGGCTCTTCAAGAGTGTCCTGAAGATCTGAGGGGTTTAGGAGCTGATTTTTGGTGGATCTTTGGTACCTGAGCCCCTCCGGCTCTTCAGGAGCTCAATTTCCACTGATTTTTTGTGGATTTGCAGCAACTGAGCCCCTCAGGCTCTTCAGGAGTGTCCGGAAGATCTGAGGGGCTTAGAAGCTCCAATTCCACTGATTTTTTGTGGATTTTCAGCAGCTGAACCCTTCAGGCTCTTCAGGAGTGTCCTGAAGATCCCACCAAGGCTGCCTTGGGGGATGGAGAAGTTTAGGAGCTCAATTTCCACTGATATTTTTTTGGATTTTTAGCACCTGAGCCCTTCAGGCTCTTCAGGAGTGTCCTGAAGGTCCCACCAAAGCTGCCTTGGGGGATCTGAGGTGTTCAGGAGCTCAAATTCCACCAATTTTTGGTGGGTCTTTAGTAGCTGAGCCCTTCAGGCTCTTCAAGAGTGTCCTGAAGATCTGAGGGGTTTAGGAGCTGATTTTTGGTGAATTTTTGGTACCTGAGCCCCTCAGGCTCTTCAGGAGCTCAATTTCCACTGATTTTTTGTGGATTTTCAGCAGCTGAGCCCCTCAGGCTCTTCAGGAGTGTCCTGAAGATCTGAGGGGTTTAGGAGCTGAAATTCCACTGATTTTTGGTGGATCTTTGGTACCTGAGCCCCTCAAGCTCTTCAGGAGCTCAATTTCCACTGATTTTTTGTGGATTTTTAGCACCTGAGCCCTTCAGGCTCTTCAGGAGTGTCCTGAAGGTCTGAGGGGCTTAGAAGAACCAATTCCACTGATTTTTGGTGGATTTTCAGCAACTGAGCCCCTCAGGCTCTTCAGGAGCTCAATTTCCACTGATTTTTTGTGGATTTTCAGCACCTGAGCCCCTCAGGCTCTTCAGGAGCTCAATTTCCACTGATTTTTTGTGGATTTTCAGCACCTGAGCCCCTCAGGCTCTTCAGGAGTGTCCTGAAGGTGCCACCAAGGCTGCCTGGGGGATTGAGGGGTTTAGGAGCTCCATCACAACTGAGAGTGATGCAGCACTCAGAGCAATCCAAAAACCCTTAAGAAGAATTTGAAGGGGAAAAAAAAAAAATTATTAAAAAATATATTTTATATTTATACCTATAAAATCTATATAAAATATCAAATCTTCAGCTAAACCAAAGGAAGAGCCCTGCAGGTGAATTTGGGGATTTTTTTTCTGCTTTTCCCACCCACTCCAAGGTGGAGAAAATAGCTTCTACCTGAGAGGCCAGTGATGTCCATCTTTGGCAAATGCCTGGCCTTCAGCACCACCACAGTCATCCTCTGTGCCACGGGCTGGTAGGACAGGGACACCTGCAGCTCCCCTCTGCTGATGCACTTCTGCCAGAAAAACACACACAGCTCCTCAGGACAGGCTGCTCCTCCTCACTGGGAGGTGCCCAGAATTTCCTTTCCTTGTGTTCAATGGATAAAAAGCAGGGAAATGAGCCCCAGGTGTCTCAGGTGCAAAAATGTGAATTTGTGGAAAAAACCAGAATTTGTGGTTGAGGATCTGCATTGTTCCTGCTTGATAAACCATGGAGGGTTGTGGATCAAAAGCTCTGGGGTCAAACACAGCCATAAGACACAAAAAATATGAAATTGTGGAAAAAATAGAATTTATGGTTGAGAATCTGCATCATTCCTGTTTGTAGAACCACTGAGGGTCCCAGATCAAAATCTCTGGGATAAAACACACTAAAAATATGAATTTGAGGAAAAAACAGAATTTATGGTTGAGGATCTGCATCATTCCTGTCTGTAGAACCACTGAGGGTCCCAGATCAAAATCTCTGGGATCAAACACACCAAAAATATGAAATTGTGGAAAAACCAGAATTTATGGCTGAGGATCTGCATCCTTCCTGATCTGAAGGTTCCAGATCAAAAGCTCTGGGATAAAACACACTAAAAATATGAATTTGGGGAAAAAACAGAATTTGTGGTTGAGGATCTGCATTGTTCCTGTTTGTAGAACCACTGAGGGTCCCAGATCAAAATCTCTGGGATCAAACACACCAAAAATATGAAATTGTGGAAAAACCAGAATTTATGGCTGAGGATCTGCATCATTCCTGATCTGAAGCTTCCAGATCAAAAGCTCTGGGATCAAACACACCAAAAACATGAATTTGGGGAAAAACCAGAATTTATGGTTGAGGATCTGCATCATTCCTGTCTGTAGGACCACTGAGGGTCCCAGATCAAAATCTCTGGGATCAAACACACCAAAAATATGAATTTGGGGAAAAACCAGAATTTATGGTTGAGGATCTGCATCCTTCCTGTTTGTAAAACCACGAAGGCTTCCAGATCAAAATTCCTGGAGCAAACACAGACCCAAGAGTCCCCCCCACATGGACTGGGGGTGCACACACCCACCTGGATGTTCCTTTTGAGGATCTCGCGGGTGAGCTGCACCTTGCCCGTGCTGGGATCCACCCCTGCAAGGTGGATATATCACCAAAAACATGGATTTGTGGAAAAAAACCCAAAATTTATGGCTGAGGATCTGCATCACTCCTGTTTGTAGAACTACTACGGAGAGGATTTTGAGGGTCCCAGATTAAAAGGTTTGGGGTCAAACACAGCCATATCACACCAAAAAAATGAAATTGGGTAAAAACCAAAATTTATGACTGAGGCTCTGCATCATTCCTGACCTGAAGCTTCCAGATCAAAATCTCTGGGATCAAACACACCAAAAATATGAATTTGTGGAAAAACCAGAATTTATGGCTGAGGATCTGCATCATTGCTGATCTGAAGCTTCCAGATCAAAATCTCTGGGATCAAACACACCAAAAATATGAAATTGTGGAAAAACCAGAATTTGTGGCTGAGGATCTGCATCACTCCTGCTTGTAGAACCACTGAGGGTCCCAGATGAAAAGCTCTGGGATCAAACACACCAAAAATATGAATTTGGGGAAAAACCAGAATTTATGGTTGAGGATCTGCATCCTTCCTGTTTGTAAAACCACGAAGGCTTCCAGATCAAAATTCCTGGAGCAAACACAGACCCAAGAGTCCCCCCCACATGGACTGGGGGTGCACACACCCACCTGGATGTTCCTTTTGAGGATCTCGCGGGTGAGCTGCACCTTGCCCGTGCTGGGATCCACCCCCGCCAGGGGCACCATCACCTCGCCGATCACGTCGTCGCGGGAGAAGCGGTCGAAGCTGAGCACGAGGAAGTGCAGCACCAGGTCCTGCAGGTGGCTGTAGGGGATGCCGTAGAAGGTGAAGGTCTCGTCGAAAACGGGCTCCAGGCTCTTGCGCAGCACGCGGGTCTTGACGCGGTGCCTCTTGTCGGGCAGGATGGTCATCTTGATGTAGGGGTCGGAGCTCTGCGTGTGCTCGTCCATCACCGGCAGCCCGCGGGCCTCCTGGATGGTGACCACCAGGGCTTTTTTGGGGAAGTTGTAGTCCACGGAGAAAGTCAGCTCTCCCAGCATCACGTCGTCGCCCGGAGAGGAGGGAGAGGAGGTTTTGCTTCCTCCCGGAGTGAGGCTTTGATCTGGGCTGAGTTCATCTCCATAATCCACCTTGATGGGGAGCTGCTCCACCTGCGGGGGTCCATCTGGCGCCTTGCCGGGGCCCCCCAAGCCGGCCTCAGCAGCATCCAGCAGGAGGTTGCCGCCGCTGCCGCCCTCCCCGGCCGCGCCGCTCTTGTCGCGGCGGATCCGCTTGATTTTCTTCTTGTTGCTCAAGGTCTCCGGGTAGATGCTGATGCCTTTCAGCATGTGGATGAATTTGTAAGGGGGGGTTTTGTGCTTCTTTTCTGCTTGCTGGTGACAGCATGTCCACACAAAGACTGTGACTGAGACGGAAACCACCAGCACGGTGGCGCCGATGAGTCCGGCCACCACGGGGGACACATCTGTGGGGAGACAGGGCAGTGAGGAGCAGCACGCCTGGTCACGCTTAATGCTGGCATTTGAGAGTCACAGCATCCCCAAAATTTATTTCTCACACTCCTAAGGCATCCCTGGCTTGTGTTCCATGAGCTAAGGAAGGATCTCTGTCCTGCCACCATGAGGGACACATCTGTGGGCAGGGAGGAGCAGCACACCTGGCTGAAGATTTACACATTCCTGTCGTGTTTTAATGATGGAATCTGCTTATCACAGCTTCCCCAAACATCATTTTTATCTCTAAATTTATTTCTCACACCCTAAGGCATGCCTGATCCATTTTCCATGAGCTAAGGAAGGATCTGTGTCCTGCCACCATGAGGGACACATCTGTGGGCAGTGAGGAGCAGCACACCTGATGCAGATCCACACACTCCTGTCGTGCTTTTAATTCTAAGATCTGCCTATCACAGCTTCCCCAAACATCATTTTTTATCTCTAAATTTATTTCTCACACTCCTAAGGCATGTCTGACCTGTTTTCCATGAGCTAAGGAAGGATCTCTGTCCTGACACCATGAGGGACACATCTGTGGGAGCACAAGGCAGTGAGGAGCTGAGACCTGGCTGCAGATCCACACACCCCTGTCATGTTTTAATTCTAAGATCTGCGTATCACAGATTCCTCAAACATCATTTTTATCTCCAAATTTATTTCTCACACCCCTAAGTCATGCCTGATCCATTTTCCATGAGCTGAGGAAGGATCTCTGTCCTGCCACCATGAGGGACACATCTGTGGGCAGTGAGGAGCAGCACACGTGATGCAGATCCACACACTCCTGTCGTGTTTTAATTATGGAATCTGCCTATCACAGCTTCCCCAAACATCATTTTTTATCTCCAAATTTATTTCTCACACTCCTAAGTCATGCCTGATCCATTTTCCATGAGCTGAGGAAGGATCTCTGTCCTGCCACCACAAAGGACACATCTGTGGGCAGTGAGGAGCAGCACACCTGATGCAGATCCACACACTCCTGTCGTGCTTTTAATTCTTGGATCTGCTTATCACAGATTCCTCAAACATCATTTTTTATCTCTAAATTTATTTCTCACACCCTAAGTCATGCCTGACCCGTTTTCCATGAGCTAAGGGAGAATCTCTGTCCTGCCACCATGAGGGACACATCTGTGGGAGCACAAGGCAATGAGGAGCAGCACACCTGGCTGCAGATCCACACACTCCTGTCGTGTTTTTAATTCTAAGATCTGCCTATCCCAGTTTCCCCAGACATCATTTTTTTTATCTCTAAATTCATTTCTCACACTCCTAAGGCATGTCTGACCTGTTTTCCATGAGCTAAGGAAGGATCTGTCCTGCCACCACAGGGGGAAATCAAGGCAGTGAGGAGCAGCACACCTGGCTGCAGACCTACGCATTCCAGTCGTGTTTTAATTCTAAGATCTGCCTATCACAGATTCCCCAAACATCATTTTTATCTCTAAATTTATTTCTCACACCCTAAGTCATGCCTGATTCATTTTCCATGAGCTAAGGAAGGATCTCTGTCCTGCCACCATGAGGGACACATCTGTGGGAGCACAAGGCAGTGAGGAGCTGAGACCTGGCTGAAGATTTTCACACTCCTGTCGTGCTTTAAATTCTGGGATTTGCCTATCAGAGCATCCCCAAAATTTATTTCTCACACTCTCAAGTCATGCCTACATCACTGCTATCTCTAAATTTATTTCTCACGTTCTTAGGACATGTCTGACCTGTGTTCCATGAGCTAAGGAAGGATCTCTGTCCTGCCACCACACACCTGCTGCAGATCCACACACTCCTGTGTGCTTTTAACTCTGGAATTTGCCTATCAGAGCATCCCCAGACATCATTTTTTTTATCTCTAAATTTATTTCTCACACCCTAAGGAATGCCTGATCCATTTTCCATGAGCTAAGGAAGGATCTCTGTCCTGCCACCACAGGGGGAAGTCAAGGCAGTGAGGAGCAGCACACCTGGCTGCAGAACTACGCATTCCTGTCGTGTTTTAATTCTAAGATCTGCCTATCACAGCTTCCCCAAACATCATTTTTATATCTAAATTTATTTCTCACACCCTAAGGAATGCCTGATCCGTTTTCCATGAGCTAAGGAAGGATCTCTGTCCTGCCACCATGAGGGACACATCTGTGGGAGCACAAGGCAGTGAGGAGCCTAGACCTGGCTGCAGATCTGCACATTCCTGTCGTGTTTTAATTATGGAATCTGCCTATCACAGCTTCCCCAAACATCATTTTTATCTCTAAATTTATTTCTCACACCCTAAGGCATGCCTGATTCATTTTCCATGAGCTGAGGAAGGATCTGTGTCCTGCCACCACAAAGGACACATCTGTGGGCAGTGAGGAGCAGCACACCTGGCTGAAGATTTACACATTCCTGTCGTGTTTTAATGATGGAATCTGCTTATCACAGATTCCCCAAACATCATTTTTATATCTAAATTTATTTCCCACATTCTTAAAGCATGCCTGATCCATTTTCCTTGAGCTGAGGAAGGATCTCTGTCCTGCCACCCCACACCTGATGCAGATCCACACACTCCTGTCGTGTTTTAATTCTAAGATCTGCCTATCCCAGTTTCCCCAAACATCATTTTTTATCTCTAAATTTATTTCTCACACTCCTAAGTCATGTCTGATCCATTTTCCATGAGCTGAGGAAGGATCTCTGTCCTGCCACCATGAGGGACACATCTGTGGGCAGTGAGGAGCAGCACACCTGGCTGAAGATTTACACATTCCTGTCGTGTTTTAATTATGGAATCTGCTTATCACAGCTTCCCCAAACATCATTTTTTATCTCCAAATTTATTTCTCACACTCCTAAGTCAAGCCTGATCCATTTTCCATGAGCTGAGGAAGGATCTCTGTCCTGCCACCACACACCTGATGCAGATCCACACTCTCCTACCACACTCTCAATTCCAATATCTGCCTATCAGAGCCTCCCCAGACATCATTTTTATCTGTAAATTTATTATTTTTTTATCTCTAAATTTATTTCTCCCACCCCAAGGCATGCCTGACCTGTTCCCTGAGCTCAGGATCTCAAACTGTTGCTTGCCTCATCTTGCCAAGCCCAGCTCCTGCCTCACCACATCTCCATAGGAACGCTGCTCTCCATCTGCAGGCAACATTTGCTTTTATTTTATTTTTTATTTTTTGAATGCCCTGCTCAGGAACGTTACACAATTCCATTTTCACAACAGGGAGGGAGTTATAAATATGGCCAAAATGCTGGATTTGAGATATCCTTTATTAACAATATTGAAAATTTCCTTTGGTCCTGAATTGGGTGTTTTGTCCTGGATTTTGTGGTTAAATCCAGAGGTAAACATGAAATCCCCCATGGAAATGCAGTGTCCAAAAACAGACAGAAAATCCTCCTGTTATAAAATAATAAAGTTCTTTTATTCTGCCTTGGATTTAGGGATGAGCTGATATTTTCTAGTTTTTCATACCAACTGTGTTAATCAGTAATGGCAAGGCAGAAATAAAAAAATAATTTAAAAAAATTTAAAAAAACCCTCAAAAAACGTTCATTTTTATTTGTTTCTTTGCTGCTGGAGAAGTTTTAAAAATGAACCCAGAGGGGCTGAGGTCCCCAGGGAGGCTTTAGGAAGGTTTAAGTTTCATGTAAATTATTTATATATATATATATATATATGGGTTTTGTATATATATATATACATATATATATATATATATATATGTTTTTTATATATATATCTATGGTTTATATATATTTATATATGGTGTTTATATATATATATGGTTTACATATATATATGGTTTTTATATATATATATATATATATATATATATATATATATATATATATATATGGGTTTTATGTATATATGTGGTTTATATATATATGGTTTTATATATATGTACGGTTTATATATATTTATATATGGTTTTTATATATGTATATGGTTTTTATATATATGGTTTTTATATATATGGTTTTTATATATATATCTATGGTTTATATATATTTATATATGGTGTTTATATATATATATGGTTTACATATATATATGGTTTATATATATATATATATATATATATGGTTTTTATGTATATATGTGGTTTATATATATATGGTTTTATATATATGTACGGTTTATATATATTTATATATGGTTTTATATATATATATGGTTTTTATATATATGGTTTTTATATATATATGTGGTTTATATATATATATGGGTTTTATATATATATATTTATATATGGTTTTTATATATATGTATGGTTTTTTATATATATATGGCTTATATATATATATATACACATATGGTTTATATATATACATATGGTTTATATATATATATATGTTTATATATATATGTTTTTTATATATATAAATGGTTTATATATATATATATATGGTTTGTTTATCTATATATATGGTTTTAATGCAATTTTCTTTTCTTTTTTGGCAGCCAGCAAACAAACAAATAAATAAATCAAAAGCCACCTCACCCCATTTTTTGGTGTATATATATATATATATATATATATATATATGTTTTTTATATATATATATATATGGTTTAAATATATGTATATATATGGTTTATATATATTTTTATATGGTGTTTATATATATATGGTTTTTTTAATATATATATATATATGGTTTTATATATAATATATGGTTCATATATATTTATATATGGTGTTTATATATACATGGTTTACATATATATATATATGGTTTTTATATATTTATATATGGTTTATATATATTTTTATATGGTGTTTATATATATATGGTTTATATATATATATATGGTTTTATATATAATATATGGTTTATATATATTTATATATGATTTATATATATATGTGGTTTTTATATATATATATGTTTTTTATATATATATATATGGTTTATATATATATATGGGTTTTATACATATATATGGTTTTATATATAATATATGGTTTATATATATATATGGTTTATATATATATATATTTATATATGGTGTTTATATATATATATATATGGTTTTATATATATGGTTTTTATATATTTATATATGGTTTATATATAGATATATGGTTTGTTTATATATATGGTTTATATATATATATGGTTTATATATATATATTTTTTATATATATATGTTTTTTATATTTATATATATGGTTTATATATATATATATATATATATTTATATGGTTTGTTTATATATATATGGTTTTAAAGCAATTTTCTTTCATTTTTTGGCAGCCAGCAAACAAACAAACGAATCAATCAGAAGCCACCTCACCCCATTTTTATTCTGTCCCCAATTGTCCAAACCACTCCTTTACCAAAACCTTCACCATGCCAATTGGGCAGTACCCAGATGAGCCAGATGATTAAAAAATATAAATTTATCTCATTTTCCTCTTCATTCTGTACCACAAACAGGAGGAAATCATCTTCTCCCCTCACCCTTGGAGCTACAGAGAGCTCCACAATTCTGGATTTCTCTGTTCTGCCCTCATCACCACTATTGGGGCTAACAGAGCACCTGGCACACCCAGGGAAAATTACTTTGCTGCAAAAATCCCTTTTAGTTGGACAGAAACCTCTCTGAGCTGCTGCTGATTCCACAGAGAAACCTGAGCCGAGCCTGGGGATGAATGGATGGGAGCAAGAAAAATCCAGAATATTGACAAAACACCACCCAAACCCCAGTTCAGTTCGTGTTTAATGTTCCCTCCCCAGTGTGAGAGAAATGGTCTGAACAGCTCCTCTGGAGAGAGCTCGGCCTGAAAGGCTTTGGGGGATGTGCAAACAATGCTGAAACCCCATTTTTATTAATTTTTATTTATTCTTATTCTTTTATTCTTATTCTTATTATTACTCTTATTATCTTATTCTTATTCTTTTATTCTCTGATTCTTATTATTCTTATTTTTTATTCTTATTCTCTTATTCTTATTTTTATTCTTATTCTTATTATTTTATTTTTTTATTCTCTTATTCTTATTCTTATTTTTACTCTTATTCTTATTCTTACTCTCATTCTTTTATTCTTATTCTCTTATTCTCTTATTCTTATTCTTATTCTTTTATTCTTATTCTTTTATTCTTATTCTTTTATTCTTATTCTTTTATTCTTATTCTTATTTTTATTCTTATTCTTATTATCTTATTCTTATTCTTCTTTTATTCTTATTCTTATTCTTATTCTTATTCTTATTCTTATTCTTATTCTTATTCTTATTCTTATTCTTATTCTTATTCTTTTATTCTTATTCTTATTCTTATTCTTTTATTCTTATTCTTATTTTTACTCTTATTTTTATTCTTATTCTTATTATCTTATTCTTATTCTTCTTTTATTCTTATTCTTATTCTTTTATTCTTATTCTCATTCTTATTCTTATTCTTATTCTTATTCTTATTCTTTTATTCTTATTCTTATTCTTATTCTTATTCTTATTCTTATTCTTATTCTTATTCTTATTCTTATTCTTATTCTTATTCTTATTTTTATTCTTTTATTCTTGTTCTTATTTTTACTCTTATTTTTATTCTTATTCTTATTATCTTATTCTTATTATCTTATTCTTATTCTTTTATTCTTATTCTTATTCTTTTATTCTTAATCTTATTCTCATTCTTATTCTTATTCTCATTCTTATTCTTATTCTTAATGTTATTCTTATTCTTATATTCTTATTCTTATTCTTTCATTCGTACTCTTATTCTTATTCTTATTTTTATTCTTATTCTTTTATTCTCATTCTCATTCTTATTCATATTCTCGTTTATTCCCATTTTTGCTTTTATTTCTGTTGAGTCCTCACAGGATCAATTCTTCACCTTCATTTCTTGCACCTCCGATGGGACAATTCCAGGAGCAGAACCCGGCAGCCACACCAGGAATGACCAAAGAAATCTTTGCTCTCACCGAATTCTTGTAAACCTAAAAATTCTTTCAGTTCTGGAAATGATTTCAGCTCTGAACATTATTTTAACTCTGAAAATTATTTGAACTCTGAATATTATTTCAATTCTGAATATTATTTTAACTCTGAATATTACTTTAACTCTGAATATTATTGCAATTCTGAATATTATTTCAATTCTGAAGATTATTTCAATTCTGAAGATTATTTCAATTCTGAATATTATTTCAATTCTGAACATTATTTTAACTCTGAAAATTATTTTAACTCTGAACATTATTTGAACTCTGAATATTATTTTAACTCTGAAAATTATTTTAACTCTGAACATTATTTGAACTCTGAATATTATTTTAACTCTGAAAATTATTTTAACTCTGAACATTATTTGAACTCTGAATATTATTTTAACTCTGAATATTATTTCAATTCTAAATATTATTTCAATTCTGAATTTTATCTCATCCTCAGTGACTCCCAATCCCCCTTGTCCTGCCTGAAGGCTTTAATGTCATTTATGTAATTTATGTCATTTATGTAATTTATGTAATTTATGTAATTTATGTCATTTATGTAATTTATGTAATTTGTGTAATTTTTCCATCCATCCTTCACTCCTGTATCCATAATCTCTGAAAACTGCACTGATCTAAAGCTGCCCAAACCAAATTTTAGTCAAGTTTTGCACTTTCAGAGCATTCCCCCCCCTCAATGTCCACTTGAAATGGCAGCACAGCCTCCCTCCAACACAGCAGAACTTTGGTTTTTTAGCCAAAAAAACCAAATTATTTTTATCCAAAGTTTTTTTTTTTTTTTAACTTTATTTTTGTGACCTTTATGATTCAAATGTGACCTTATAATTTGACCAAAAGAAAATCAGAAATCACCAAAAATCTCCTTTGAAACCTGATTTTTGCTAAGGATACCCCAATGGGTAAATGGTGGATGTCAGGAAACTCAAGGTGAGAGGGAAGTGGGGTTTGTTTTTAACAAGATAAATGGTGCTGGGTGGAAAAAAAACCCGAAATAATTTGGGATTTAGGGGAAATGCAGCAGCCAGGCATGGCCAGGGAATGGAGGGTGGGAGGGGAAGGGCAGAGGGGGCTGCAGGACAGGAGGGAGAGGATGGAGGAGCCTTCACACTGCTCACCTGGGCTGCACAAAAACATCCCAAACCCAGCGGTTCTGGGCCCCAAAACATCCCAAATTCTCACCCCAAAAACATCCCAAACCCAGCGGTTCTCAGCACCAAAAATATCCCAAATTCTCACTCCAAAAACATCCCAAATTCTCACCCCAAAAACATCCCAAATTCAGCGGTTCTGGGCCCCAAAACATCCCAAACCCAGCGGTTCTCAGCACCAAAACCATCCCAAATTCAGCGGTTCTGGGCCCCAAAACATCCCAAATCCAGCAGTTATCAGCCCAAAAACATCCCAAACCCAGCGGTTCTGGGCCCCAAAACATCCCAAACCCAGCGGTTCTGGGCCCCAAAACATCCCAAATTCTCACCCCAAAAACATCCCAAACCCAGCGGTTCTGGGCCCCAAAACATCCCAAATTCTCACCCCAAAAACATCCCAAACCCAGCGGTTCTGGGCCCCAAAACATCCCAAACCCAGCGGTTCTGGGCCCCAAAATATCCCAAATCCAGCAGTTATCAGCCCAAAAACATCCCAAATTCTCACCCCAAAAACATCCTAAACTCCAGCAGTTCTGGACCCCAAAAACATCCCAAACTCCAGTGGTTCTCAGCCCCAAAAACATCCCAAACCCCAGCGGTTCTCTATCCTGAAAAACATCCCAAACCCCAGCGGTTCTCTGTCCTGAAAAACCATCCCAAACCCAGCGGTTCTGGGCACCCAAAACTATCCCAAACTCCAGCAGTTCCCAGCCCCAAAATATCCCAAACCCCAGTGGTTCTCTGTCCTGAAAAACATCCTAAATTCTCAGCCCCAAAACCATCCCAAACCCAGCGGTTCTGGGCCCCAAAAACATCCCAAACCCAGCAGTTCTGGGCCCTAAAACCACCCCAAACCCTGCGGTTCTGGGCCCCAAAACCATCCCAAACCCAGCGGTTCTCGGCCACCAAAACCATCCCAAACCCAGCGGTTCTGGGCCCCAAAACCATCCCAAACCCAGCGGTTCTCAGCCCCAAAACCATCCCAAACCCAGCGGTTCTCAGCACCAAAACCACCCCAAATCCCAGCGGTTCTGGGCCCCAAAACCATCCCAAACCCAGCGGTTCTCGGCCCCAAAAACATCCCCAAACCCCAGCGGTTCTGGGCCCCAAAAACATCCCAAACCCAGCGGTTCTGGGCCCCAAAACCATCCCAAACCCAGCGGCTCTGGGCCCCAAAACCATCCCAAACCCAGCGGTTCTCAGCCCCAAAACCATCCCAAATCCAGCGGTTCTCTGCCACCAAAACCATCCCAAACCCAGCGGTTCTCTGCCACCAAAACCATCCCAAACCCAGCAGTTCTGGGCCCCAAAACCATCCCAAACCCAGCGGTTCTCGGCCCGCCGCCGCCGGGCAGGGCCCGCACGGATCTCAGCGGGCTTTGGCGCTTCTCCATCGCCCCCGCGGCGCTCCCGGTCCCGGTTCGCCCTCCCCTCCCCCGAGCATCCCCCGGTGCCCCGGACAGGCCCCGCCTTGTGGCGCCGGTGCCGGTGCCGCAGCCGCCCCGGGGAGCGCGAACAAAGGCCGGGGCGCGGCGCGGCCCGGCACAGACATCACGTCATCGGCCCGGGCTGCACCTGCCCCCGGGCCCCGCTCCCCCGGTACCGGCCCCGAGCCCGCGGCCCAGCGCTGGCACCGCCCCAGCAGCGGAGACCGCGGCGGGAGCGGCATCGCCCGGCCCGCGGGGGCGGAGGGGCCGCGGGATGCTGAGGGGCCGGGCGGTGCTGAGGGGCCGGGGGATGCTGTGAGGGGCCGGGGGATGCTGTGAGGGGCCGGGGGATGCTGTGAGGGCCCGGGCGATGCTGTGAGGGGCCGGGCGGTGCTGAGGGCCCGGGGGATGCTGTGAGGGGCCGGGCGATGCTGAGGGGCCGGGGAATGCTGTGAGGGACCGGGGGATGCTGTGAGGGGCCGGGGGATGCTGTGAGGGGCCGGGGGATGCTGTGAGGGGCCGGGGGATGCTGTGAGGGCCCGGGGGATGCTGTGAGGGGCCGGGGAATGCTGTGAGGGGCCGGGGGATGCTGTGAGGGGCCGGGGGATGCTGTGAGGGCCCGGGGGATGCTGTGAGGGGCCGGGGGATGCTGTGAGGGACCGGGGGATGCTGTGAGGGGCCGGGCGGTGCTGAGGGGCCGGGGGATGCTGTGAGGGGCCGGAGATGCTGTGAGGGGCCGGGCGATGCTGAGGGGCCGGGGGATGCTGAGGGACCGCGAGATGCTGAGGGGCCGCAGGATGCTGAGGGACCGGGACCGGGGGATGCTGTGAGGGGCCGGGCGATGCTGAGGGGCCGGTGGATGCTGAGGGCCCGGCGGGCGCGGAGGCCCTGGAGCGCCGCTCCCGTCCCCCTGCGCGGCCACAGCGAGGCCCGGCCCCGGGGGCGCCTCTGGGGACTCCGCCAGGACGGACGGGCCGCAGCCAGGACCGCCGCGGCCCGGCCGCACTCACCGAAGCCGGGGTGGACACTGGTGATCTCGGCCATGGCCCCGCCGAGGCCGGGGCCGCGGGGGTGCGGGCCCGGTGCGGAGGATGCTGGCGGCCGGGATGCAGGAGCTGCCGACTGGTCCCGCTGCGGCGCTCGCCCCGCCCGGCCCCGCCCCGCCCGCGGCGGCCCCGCCCGGCGGTGACTCGGCAACTGTCGGGGCTCCGGGCACGGAGCCGCGGGGCGTGTGCCCGCGGTGTGCCTGAGCCGCGCTCCCACCGGGAGCCGGCAGCACTGGCAGCACCGGGCGGCCCCGCTGTGCCCCACGGGGACACCCCCAGCGGCAGAGGCGGGCGGGCAGCGGGGTGTGTGTGTGTCTCTGTGTGTGTGAGGGGTCGCACCGGGCCCCGGCGGCGGCGGCGCCCAGCGAAGATGGCGGTGACCACACTCAGTGTGTCCCCCCCCCCACTCCCACGGGCCCCGCCTCACCGGGGCCTCACCGGGGACCGGCCCCGGTCGCGCATGCGCAGAGCGAGCTCCGGGCCCTTCCGCTTCCTGCGCGGTGAGCGGGACCGGGCGGCCCGAGCGGGGCCCGCAGCAGCCCCGGAGCGGCCCCGCCATGGCCATGGCGCTCAAGATGCTGCCCTGCAAGAAGCGCAGAGCGGCGGCGGCAGCGGCGGGGCCGCCGAGCCCCCGGGAGCGCGGGGAGGACGCGGAGCTGCCCGGAGGCTCCGGTGCTGCTGAGGGAGGCGGCTCCGCCCGGCCCGCGGGGAGGGGGCCCGGGGAGGCCTCGCCGAAGAGCGGCAGGAAAGCCCCGGTGAGGGCGGCCCCGAGCCCCGGGCAGGAGCTCCCCGCGGGGCCCGGCAGCCCGGCGGCGGCGGAAGGTACCGGCAGGGGCGGCGGCTTTGCGCCCTGGGATTTTGGGTTTGTTTTGCTTCGGGTTTATTTTCCTAAGGAAGTGTTACAGATTAAAATGAGAATGAGTTTTCCCCGCTGTTTTATCATCCCTGGAAGTGTCCGAGGCTGGGCTGGACGGTGGAAGCGTCCCTGCCATGACAGGGATGGGATTTATGTTCCCTCCCCACACGAACCATTCCGTGATTATCTGGGAAAGGGTCCGTGGGTGTTTGTGAGGCCGGAGATGAGGGGACTGGGACATGTCTGACAGGGAAAGGCTGAGGGAGCTGGGGCTGCTCAGCCTGGAGAGGAGCCCCAGTGAGAGGGACCTCAGCCCTGGGTGTCCCTGGGTGTTCCTGACTGTCCTCAGGTGTCCCCGGGTGTCTCTGAGTGTCCCGAGGTGTCCCTGGGTGTCTCTGAGTGTCCGTGGCTCTCCCCAGGTGTCCTGTGTGTGTCCCTGGGTGTCTGAGTGTACCTGAGTTTCCCAGTCTGTCCCAGTCTGTCCCTGTGTCTGTCCCAGTCTGTCCCTGTGTCTCTCCCAGTCTGTCCCTGTGTCTGTCCCAGTCTGTCCCAGTCCATCCCAGTGTGCAGAGGTCAGGGCAGCCCCAGGCTCTGCTCCAGGCCCAGCAATGGCCCCAGAGCCACGGGCAGGGCCTGAGCCCAGGAGCTGCCCCTGCCCAGGAGGCAGAACTGCTGCCCTGGGCAGTGCCCAGCCCTGAGCAGAGCCCAGAGAGGCTGTGGGGGCTCCGTGCCTGGGGACCCCAGAGGCACCTGGAGCAGCCCTGAGCCCTGGGGTGTCCCTGTTTAGGGACCCCAGACCCACCTGGAGCAGCCCTGAGCCCTGGGGTGTCCCTGTTTAGGGACCCCAGACCCACCTGGAGCAGCCCTGAGCCCTGGGGTGTCCCTGTTTAGGGACCCCAGACCCACCTGGCCCCGTCCTGTGCCCTGGGGTGTCCCTGCCCTCACAGGTGGCACAGGTCACCCTCTGTTGTCCCTTCAGACTTGATGGATTCTGTGATTCCCAGTGAGAATCCCCTCTGGTTCTCGTGCTGCTGTGATGGGATCCCTGATTTGACTGTTTTGTCAAAAAGTCAAAATTTGTCAAAATTTGACTTTTTTTGTCAAAAAGCTGGGTTTGTGGCAGGGAAGGAGCTGGAATGGGGCAATTCTCAGTTTTATGGGCCTGCCCAGACCAGGAGGGGAAGGGTTTGAAGGGTTTCTGTGGGTTCATTAGCCCATGGTGGCCATGAAAATTCATCCCAAATCTGTCTGCCCCTCCTGTGGCAGGAACGCTTGTACAAAAGTGTTACAACCACATTTTGGAGAAACCCCCCCAGGTTCTGGCTCTTGGGGTGGGTTTGATGTATTGGAATGGGAAAATCAATGGGAAATAAATGAAAAATGAATTTGTGAGGTGTCACACCCACTTTGGTGTGTTATCTTTGCTCTGTGCTGGATCTGCCTGCAGCTGGCTGTTCTGTTTGCAGGGAAGATCCCCAAGCTGTACTCAGAGGTGGAAGTGAGCTCTCAGAGGGATCTGGATCCAGGTGAGAACCCTGGGCCAGTGCCAGAATCTCCAGGCAGGAGCTCCCTGCAGCTCTCTGCTGCCAGAAATCCCAGCACCATGAGGCCACCCAAGAACAGCAGAGCTGGTGAGTGCTCCCAGGAGGAAGATTTGGATTTGGGGCTGTTTTGGATAAATCTGGCTGATACAGCAAACTCTGGAATTGTGAAGATGGTGAGGGATGTGTAGGTGCAGGGTTTTGTTTTAATTTTCATCTTGTGCTCCATAATTCAGTGCAACTTGCTGGAGTTGATCTCTGTGATTTTTGGCTGCTAAAAATCCTTCAGAGAAAATGGAGATTTTCTTTCTCTGAGCCAGCAAAGCAGGAAAACACTTTTTAAATCCTGGAAATGAACCTGTTCTTGCTGTGTGGTACCTGGAGTTTATTAAAGGTGTCAAAAGGCTGCTGAGGCCATTTTATAAATCATTCTGGAGGAGGTGGCAGCTGCACGACCTTGATGTGCTCAATTAACTCAGGTGCTGCAGAGCTTGAATCCATCATTCAAAAGAATTTCTGGTTCTCGTGGCTGCTTCTGTTTGGGTGCTTTTGCATCAGCTGATGGAATTCTGCTGTTTCTTGCAAGAATCTTTGCGAGGAGAATCTCTGCAAGAGTTTTGCAGAAGGATCTTGCAAGGGGAATCTTTGCAAGAGTCTTGGAAGGGGAATCTTTGCGAGGAGAATTTCTGCAAGGGGAATCTTTCTTCAGGAGGGGTCTTGCAAGGAGAATCTCTGCAAGAAGGGTCTTGCAAGAAGAACCTTTGCAAGGAAAATCTTGCAAGACTTGCGAGGGGAATCTTTGCAAGGGGAATCTTTGTGAGGGGAATCTTTTCAGGAAGGGTCGTGCAAGGGGAATCTTTGCAAGAATCTCTGCAAGAAGGGTCTTGCAAGGAGAACCTTTGCAAGGAAAATCTTGCAAGACTTGCAAGGGGAATCTTTGCAAGGAGAGTCTTGCAAGGGGAATCTTTTCAGGAAGGGTCTTGCAAGAAGACTTTTGCAAGAAGAACCTTTGCAAGGACAATTCTTGCAAGGAGAATCATCTTTGCAAGGAGAACCTTTCAAGAAGAATCTTTGCAAGGAAAATCTTGCAAGAAGACTTGCAAGGAGAACCTTTGCAAGGATAATCCTGCAAGGAGAGTCTTGCAAGGAGAATCTGTGCAAAGAGAATCTTTGCAAGAAGGGTCTTGTAAGGAGAACCATCTTTGCAAGGGGAACCTTTGCAAGAACAATCTTGCAAGGGGAATCTTTGCAAAAAGGGTCTTGCAAGGGGAATCTTTTCAGGAGGGGTCTTGCAAGGAGAGTCTTTGCAAGAAGGGTCTTTGAAGTAGAATCTTTGCAAGGATAATCCTGCAAGAAAACTTTTGCAAGGAGAACCTTTGCAAGTGGAACCTTTGCAAGGAAAATCTTTGCAAGGAGAATCTTTGCAAGAAGACTTGCAAGGAGAATCTGTGCCAAGAGAATCTTTGCAGGAAGGGTCTTGCAAGAGGAACCTCTGCCAGGAGAATCTTTGCAAGGGGAACCTTTGCAAGGGGAATCTTTTCAGGAAGAGTCTTGCAAGGGGAATCTTTGCAAGGAGAATCTTTGCAAGGAGAATCTTGCAAAGGGAATCGTTGCAGGAATCTCTGCAAGAAGGGTCTTGCAAGAGGAATCATCTTTGCACGGAGAATCATCTTTGCAAGGGGAACCTTAGCAAGAAGGGTCTTCCAAGGAGAACCTTTGCAAGAAGGGTCTTCCAAGGAGAACCTTTGCAAGAAGGGTCTTCCAAGGAGAACCTTTGCAAGGAGAACCTTTGCAAGTTTTTTTGCAGAATTCTATTTTGTGTTTACTTTCAAACTCGTCCTTTTTGGATGCGAAGCAGCCGAGATTCTTAGATTCCATCTCTGCTGGTTTTTCAGAGGAGCAGGACGGCGAGGACGTGGAGAGGAGGAAGAGGAGGAGGAAGGCGAGCAAAAGGAAGAGAGAGGTGAGAAGCCAGGAGGAAGAGGGCTCCTTGTGCTGTGACATCAAACTGGACGAGTCCCTGGACCGCACCCTGGAGGACGGAGCCAAGCAGCACAACCTGACCGTGGTCAACGTCAGGAACATCCTGCACGTGAGTGTGGGGACAGGCAGGCCTGGGGGCTCAGCAGAGTTCTTGGTTGGAGCTCTGGATGCTGAGAACGTTAAACTTGCTGTGCTGACAGACCCTGAGTGCCAGGAGAGCCGTGCACTCCTTGTTCTTCGTCCTTGTCCTTCGTCCTTGTCCTTCGTCCTTGTTCTTCCTCCTCGTCCTTCCTCCTCGTCTCTCCTCTTTGTTCTATTCCTTGTTTCCTCTCCTTGTTCTTCTCCTTGGTTCCCCTCCTTGTTCCCATTGTTCTTCCTCCTTGGTTTCTCTCTCCTTGGTTCCCCTCCTTGGTTCCCATTGTTTTTCCTCCTTGTTTCTTCCTCCTTGTTTCTTCCTCCTTGTTTCTTCCTCTTTGTTTCCTCCTCCTTGGTTCTCCTCCTCATTCCCCTCCTTGGTTTCCCCTCCTCGGTTTCCCCTCCTCGGTTTCTCCCTCCTCGGTTTCTCCCTCCTCGGTTTCCCCTCCTTGTTCCCATTGTTTTTCCTCTTTGTTTCTTCCTCCTTGTTTCCCCTCCTTGTTTCCTCCTCTTTGTTTCCTCCTCCTTGGTTCTCCTCCTCATTCTCCTCCTTGGTTTCTCCCTCCTGTTTCTTTCTCCCTCCTGTTTCTTTCTCCCTCCTGTTTCTTTCTCCCTCCTTGGTTTCCCCTCCTTGGTTTCTCCCTCCTTGTTCCTCCTCCTTTTTTCTCCTCTCATTCTTCCTCCTTGTTTCTCTCTCCTTGTCCTTCCTCCTTGTTCCCTCCTTGTTTTTTCCCTCCTTGTTTTCTCCCTCCTTGTTTTTTCCCTCCTTGTTTTTTCCCTCCTTGTTTTCTCCCTCCTTGTTTTTTCCCTCCTTGTTTTTTCCCTCCTTGTTTTTTCCCTCCTTGTTTTCCCTCCTTGTTCCCCTCTGTGTTTCTCCTCCTTGTTCTTCTCCTTGGTTCCCCTCCTTGTTCCCATTGTTCTTCCTCCTTGGTTTCTCCTCCTTGGTTTCTCCTCCTTGTTCTCCTCCTTGGTTCCTCTCCTTGTTCCCATTGTTTCCTCCTCTTTGTTTCCTCCTCCTTGTTTCCTCCTCCTTGTTCTATTCCTTGGTTTCCCCTCCTCGTTCCCCTCTGTGTTTCTCCCTCCTTGGTTTCCCCTCCTCGGTTTCCCCTCCTTGGTTTCCCCTCCTTGGTTTCTCCTCCTCGTTTCCCCTCCTCGTTTCCCTCCTGCCTTCCCCTATTTCTCCCAAATTTTCTGCAGTGTAGTACTGAAATCTTTTAAAGACTGAATATTATTCCACACTTTCTCCAGAGATTTACACATTCCATCTTTTCTCCAGAGATTTGGGAGCCTGTGAGTGCTTAAAAATTGAAGTTGAATCCAGATCCACTCCTCCTGTGAGTGGGCCCAGCACATTTTACTCATTCCATGACACGACTGATAACTGATATCAGACAAACTGCTGTGGCCTTTTGTTTTTTATTATTTTATTTCTCTCTGCTGGGAATCTCTTCACAGAGCATGTAGTGCAAATATTTTAATCTCTGCTGTGATTTAAATGTGAAATTCATTCATTGATTTAATTTTTTTTAAACATCCTGCTTTTGTGTGTTCCTTTAGGAGGTGATCACCAATGAGCACGTGGTGGCCATGGTGAAGGCAGCCATCAGTGAGACAGAAGATATTCCTCTGTTTGTACGTCAAAAACTCGCTCAGTTTATTTCAGTTTTGTTCCAAATGACCCAGATTGTTTGGGATGTGGGGAGAAGAGGTAGAACAAAAAAAAACGAATTTACCTGTTGTAATAATTATAATAATTGGGTTTCATTATCAGATTTACCACCTGGATGAAGTGAGTGTAAATTATAAAACAGAAATAGGAGGAGTTGTTTTTGAGTTATTTTTGAGGTTATTTTTGAGTTCTTTTTGAGTTATTTTTGAGGTTATTTTTGAGTTAATTTTGAGTTCTTTTTGAGGTTAGTTTTGAGGTTAGTTTTGAGGTTATGTTTGAGTTATGTTTGAGTTATGTTTGAGTTATGTTTGAGTTATGTTTGAGTTAATGGTGAGTTATTTTTGAGTTCTTTTTGAGGTTAGTTTAGAGGTTAGTTTAGAGGTTAGTTTAGAGGTTAGTTTTGAGTTAGTTTTGAGTTAGTTTTGAGTTAGTTTTGAGTTAGTTTTGAGTTAGTTTTGAGTTAATTTGAGTTATTGGTGAATTATTGGTGAGTTATTGGTGAGTTAGTTTTGAGGTTATTTTTGAGGTTAGTTTTGAGTTAGTTTTGGAGTTAGTTTTGAGGTTAGTTTTGAGTTCTTTTTGAGGTTAGATTTGAGTAAATTTTGAGTTATTGGTGAATTATTGGTGAATTATTGGTGAGTTATTGGTGAGTTCTTTTTGAGGTTAGTTTTGAGTTAATTTTGAGTTAATTTGAGTTATTGGTGAATTATTGGTGAGTTATTTTTGAGTTAGTTTTGAGGTTAGTTTTGGGTTAGTTTTGGGTTAGTTTTGGGTTAGTTTTGGGTTAGTTTTGAGTTAATGGTGAGTTATTGGTGAGTTTAGTTTTGAGGTTAGTTTTGAGTAAATTTTGAGTTATTGGTGAGTTATTGGTGAGTTATTGGTGAGTTATTGGTGAGTTATTTTTGAGGTTAGTTTTGAGTTAATTTGAGTTATTGGTGAGTTATTGGTGAGTTAGTTTTGAGGTTAATTTTGAGTTAGTTTTGAGTTAATTTTGAGTTAATTTTGAGTTAATTTTGAGTTAATTTTGAGGTTGGTTTTGAGGTTAGTTTTGAGTTTTTTTTGAGGTTAGTTTTGAGTAAATTTTGAGTTATTGGTGAGTTATTGGTGAATTATTGGTGAGTTATTGGTGAGTTATTGGTGAGTTATTTTTGGAGTTAGTTTTGAGTTAGTTTTGAGTTAGTTTTGAGTTAGTTTTGAGTTATTGGTGAGTTATTGGTGAGTTATTGGTGAGTTATTGGTGAGTTATTGGTGAGTTATTGGTGAGTTATTGGTGAGTTATTGGTGAGTTAATTTTGAGTTAATTTTGAGATAATTTTGAGTTAATTTTGAGTTAATTTGAGTAATTGGTGAGTTAGTTTTGGGGTTAGTTTTGGGGTTAGTTTTGAGTTAATGGTGAGTTATTGGTGAATTATTGGTGAGTTTAGTTTTGAGTTTAGTTTTGAGTTTAGTTTTGAGTTTAGTTTTGAGTTATTGGTGAGTTATTGGTGAGTTATTTTTGAGGTTAGTTTTGAGTTAATTTTGAGTTAATTTGAGTTATTGGTGAATTATTGGTGAGTTAGTTTTGGGGTCAGTTTTGGGGTCAGTTTTGGGTTAGTTTTGAGTTAATGGTGAGTTAATGGTGAGTTATTGGTGAATTAATGGTTAGTTAGTTTTGAGGTTATTTTTGAGGTTCATTTTGAGTTATGGGTGAGTTATGGGTGAGTTATATTGTCTGAAAGGGAATTAATTTAAAGGTAATGAATTCTAAAAAAGAGAAAAGCTTCATTGTAAGCTGTACTTTACTCATAGTAAATTTACTTACAATAACTTTACTCCCAGTAAAGAGTTGCTGGGAAAACCCTGTCCTTAAGGAAAGGTTTGAATTGGTTCCTGTTTTGTTTTCACCTCTCAGGAGCCCAAAATGACTCGTTCCAAGCTGAAGGAAGTGGTGGAGAAAGGAGGGGTGAGTAAATCTCTGCTCCATCTCTGCTCTGTGTGCCTGCAGCTGGGGCAGGGAGCAACAGATTCATCCCTGGAGGAAAAATTCCAGAATTCCCAGCAAGTTTGGGTGGGTTTTTGGGGTGTCTGTGCTTGGATTGATGATTTTTATCAATGCTCCTCTTGGAGGGTCACACACCAAAATCACTGAGAGAGCAACAGGAGCATCAATGTGCTTTGAGTCTTGGAGTGAAAAGGATCAATTCAAACAATGAAATGATCAATTAAATCAATGAAATGATCAATTAAAACAATGAAATGATCAATTAAAACAATGAAATGATCAATTAAATCAATGAAATGATTAATTTGGGCTGGGCAGCACAGAGCCAGGCTTGGCAAGGGCAGTGAACTCCCAGTGCCCATCCTGAATTCATTTCCTGGAGATCCCATGGGAGATCTGAAGGTTTTGTTTGAGCTCAGCAGCTCCATCTCTGCTCTGTGTGCCTGCAGCTGGGGCAGGGAGCAACAGATCCTTCCCTGGAGGAAAAATTCCAGAATTCCAAGCAAATTTGGGTGGGTTTTTGGGGTGTCTGTGCATGGATTGATGATTTTTATCAATGCTCCTCTTGGAGGGTCCCACACCAAAATCACTGAGAGAGCAACAGGAGCATCAGTGTGCTTTGGGTCTTGGAGTGAAAAGGATCAATTCAAACAATGAAATTATCAATTAAAACAATGAAATGATCAATTTAATCAATGAAATGATCAATTAAATCAATGAAATGATTAATTAGAGCTGGGCAGCACAGAGCCAGGTCAGGCTTGGCAAGGGCAGTGAATTCCCAGTGCCCATCCTGAATTCATTCCCTGGAGATCAAATGGGAATTTTGAAGGTTTTGTTTGAGCTCAGCAGCTCCATCTCTGCTCTGTGTGCCTGCAGCTGGGGCAGGGAGCAACAGATCCTTCCCTAGAGGAAAAATTCCAGAATTCCAAGAAAATTTGGGTGGGTTTTTGGGGTGTCTGTGCATGGATTGATGATTTTTATCAATGCTCCTCTTAGAGGGTTCCACACCAAAATCACTGAGAGAGCAGCAGGAGCCTCAATGTGCTTTGAGTCTTGGAGTGAAAAGAATCAATTCAAACAATTAAATGATCAATTAAAACAATGAAATGATCAATTAAATCAATTAAATGATTAATTTGGGGGCAGCACAGAGCCAGACTTGGCAAGGGCAGTGAACTCCCAGTGCCCATCCTGAATTCATTCCCTGGAGATCCCATGGGAGGTTTGAAGGTTTTGTTTGAGCTCAGCAGCTCCATCTCTGCTCTGTGTGCCTGGAGCTGGGGCAGGGAGCAACAGATTCATCCCTAGAAGAAAAATTCCAGAATTCCAAGCAAATTTGGGGGGATTTTGGGGTGTCTGTGCTTGGATTGATGATTTTTATCAATGCTCCTCTTGGAGGGTCACACACCAAAATCACTGAGAGAGCAACAGGAGCCTCAATGTGCTTTGAGTCTTGGAGTGAAAAGAATCAATTAAGACAATTAAATGATCAATTAAAACAATGAAATGATCAATTTAATCAATTAAATGATCAATTTAATCAATGAAATGATCAATTAAATCAATGAAATGATTAATTTGGGGGCAGCACAGAGCCAGACCTGGCAAGGGCAGTGAACTGCCAGTGCCCATCCTGAATTCATTTCCTGGAGATCAAATGGGAATTTTGAAGGTTTTGTTTGAGCTCAGCAGCTCCATCTCTGCTCTGTGTGCCTGCAGCTGGGGCAGGGAGGAGCAGATCCTTCCCTGGAGGAAAAATTCCAGAATTCCAAGCAAATTTGGGTGGGTTTTTGGGGTGTCTGTGCTTGGATTGATGATTTTTATCAATGCTCCTCTTAGAGAGTCACACACCAAAATCACTGAGAGAGCAACAGGAGCATCAGTGTGCTTTGAGTCTTGGAGTGAAAAGAATCAATTAAAACAATTAAATGATCAATTAAATCAATTAAATGATTAATTTGGGCTGGGCAGCACAGAGCCAGGTCAGGCTTGGCAAGGGCAGTGAACTCCCAGTGCCCATCCTGAATTCATTCCCTGGAGATCCCATGGGAGATTTGAAGGTTTTGTTTGAGCTCAGCAGCTCCATCTCTGCTCTGTGTGCCTGCAGCTGGGGCAGGGAGCAACAGATCCTTCCCTGGAGGAAAAATTCCAGAATTCCCAGAAAGTTTGGGTGGGTTTTTGGGGTGTCTGTGCATGGATTGATGATTTTTATCAATGCTCCTCTTGGAGGGTCACACACCAAAATCACTGAGAGAGCAACAGGAGCATCAATGTGCTTTGGGTCTTGGAGTGAAAAGAATCAATTCAAACAATGAAATGAACAATTAAAACAATGAAATGATCAATTCAATCAATGAAATGATCAATTAAATCAATTAAATGATTAATTTGGGGGCAGCACAGAGCCAGACCTGGCAAGGGCAGTGAACTCCCAGTGCCCATCCTGAATTCATTCCCTGGAGATCCCATGGGAAATTTGAAGGTTTTGTTTGAGCTCAGCAGCTCCATCTCTGCTCTGTGTGCCTGCAGCTGGGGCAGGGAGCAACAGATTCATCCCTGGAGGAAAAATTCCAGAATTCCCAGAAGGTTTGGGTGGGTTTGTGGGGTGTCTGTGCATGGATTGATGATTTTTATCAATGCTCCTCTTGGAGGGTCCCACACCAAAATCACTGAGAGAGCAACGGGAGCATCAATGTGCTTTGAGTCTTGGAGTGAAAAGAATCAATTCAGACAATGAAATGATCAATTAAAACAATGAAATGATCAATTAAAACTATGAAATGATCAATTAAATCAATTAAATGATTAATTTGGGCTGGGCAGCACAGAGCCAGGCTTGGCAAGGGCAGTGAACTCCCAGTGCCCATCCTGAATTCATTCCCTGGAGATCCCATGGGAGATTTGAAGGTTTTGTTTGAGCTCAGCAGCTCCATCTCTGCTCTGTGTGCCTGCAGCTGGGGCAGGGAGCAACAGATCCTTCCCTGGAGGAAGAATTCCAGAATTCCAAAAAAGTTTGGGTGGGTTTTTGGGGTGTCTGTGCATGGATTGATGATTTTTATCAATGCTCTTCTTAGAGGGTCCCACACCAAAATCACTGAGAGAGCAACAGGAGCATCAATGTGCTTTGAGTCTTGGCGTGAAAAGAATCAATTAAAACAATGAAATGATCCATTAAAACAATGAAATGATCAATTTAATCAATGAAATGATCAATTAAATCAATGAAATGATTAATTTGGGGGCAGCACAGAGCCAGACCTGGCAAGGGCAGTGAACTGCCAGTGCCCATCCTGAATTCATTTCCTGGAGATCAAATGGGAATTTTGAAGGTTTTGTTTGAGCTCAGCAGCTCCATCTCTGCTCTGTGTGCCTGCAGCTGGGGCAGGGAGGAGCAGATCCTTCCCTGGAGGAAAAATTCCAGAATTCCAAGCAAATTTGGGTGGGTTTTTGGGGTGTCTGTGCTTGGATTGATGATTTTTATCAATGCTCCTCTTGGAGGGTCCCACACCAAAATCACTGAGAGAGCAACAGGAGCCTCAATGTACTTTGAGTCTTGGAGTGAAAAGAATCAATTCAGACAATGAAATGATCGATTAAAACAATGAAATGATCAATTAAATCAATGAAATGATTAATTAGAGCTGGGCAGCACAGAGCCAGGCTTGGCAAGGGCAGTGAATTCCCAGTGCCCATCCTGAATTCATTCCCTGGAGATCCCATGGGAGGTTTGAAGGTTTTGTTTGAGCTCAGCAGCTCCATCTCTGCTCTGTGTGCCTGCAGCTGGGGCAGGGAGCAGATCCTTCCCTGGAGGAAAAATTCCAGAATTCCAAGAAAATTTGGGTGGTTTTTGGGGTGTCTGTGCATGGATTGATGATTTTTATCAATGCTCTTCTTCGAGGGTCACACACCAAAATCACTGAGAGAGCAACAGGAGCTTCAATGTGCTTTGAGTCTTGGAGTGAAAAGAATCAATTCAAACAATTAAATGATCAATGAAATCAATAAAATGATTAATTTGGGGGCAGCACAGAGCCAGGCTTGGCAAGGGCAGTGAACTCCCAGTGCCCATCCTGAATTCATTCCCTGGAGATCAGATGGGAAATTTGAAGGTTTTGTTTGAGCTCAGCAGCTCCATCTCTGCTCTGTGTGCCTGCAGCTGGGGCAGGGAGCAACAGATCCTTCCCTGGAGGAAAAATTCCAGAATTCCAAGCAAATTTGGGTGGGTTTTTGGGGTGTCTGTGCATGGATTGATGATTTTTATCAATGCTCCTCTTGGAGGGTCACACACCAAAATCACTGAGAGAGCAACAGGAGCCTCAATGTGCTTTGAGTCTTGGAGTGAAAAGAATCAATTCAGACAATTAAATGATCAATTAAAACAATGAAATGATCAATTAAATGAATGAAATGATTAATTTGGGCTGGGCAGCACAGAGCCAGGCTTGGCAAGGGCAGTGAACTCCCAGTGCCCATCCTGAATTCATTTCCTGGAGATCCCATGGGAGATCTGAAGGTTTTGTTTGAGCTCAGGACTCCTCAGCTCGGTGACCTTGGCCCTGTGACACAGCCCAGGTGTTTTTGCTGTCCCCAGGTGATTCCCACATGGAATATTTCTCCAATTAAGAAGGCAAACGAGGTGAAGGTGAGTGAGTTATGGCTGGGCAAGGGCAGATCCCACTGCAGCTTCCTGCTGAGGCTGGGGTTGTGTGCAGGGCTGGGGCAGACTTGTGTGCTAAAACAGAAAATCATTTCTGAGCTGCTCATGCCATTTCCACCACATAAATACCAGATTATTTGTGCTTGTTCTTGCCATTTCCATCACATAAATACCAGATTATTTGTGCTTGTTCTTGCCATTTCCATCACATAAATTCCAAATTATTTGTGCTTGTTCTTGCACTTTGACTTTCCTTTCCCAATCTTTCAGTAATTGCTTTCTTCAGCATTTCCTTTCTGAGCTTCAGGGTTTTTTCCTAAATTTTAAATCTTTGATCTGATTGTGAACTCCTCCTCCTCCTCCTGCCTCTTTCTCTTGTGTGCTAAAATAATTTCTGGGCTGCTCATGCCATTTCCACCATATAAATTCCAAATTATTTGTGCCTGTTCTTGCCATTTCCATCACATAAATTCCAAATTATTTGTGCTTGTTCTTGCCATTTCCATCACATAAATTCTAAATTATTTGTGCTTGTTCTTGCCATTTCCATCACATAAATTCCAAAATATTTGTGCTTGTTCTTGCCATTTCCACCATATAAATTCTAAATTATTTGTGCTTGTTCTTGCACTTTGACTTTCCTTTGCCAATCTTTCAGTAATTGCTTTCTTCAGCATTTCCTTTCTGAGCTTCAGGGTTTTTCCTAAATTTTAAATCTTTGATCTGATTGTGAACTCCTCCTCCTCCTCCTGCCTCTTTCTCTTGTGTGCTAAAATAATTTCTGGGCTGCTCATGCCATTTCCATCATATAAATTCTAAATTATTTGTGCTTGTTCTTGCCATTTCCATCATATAAATTCCAAATTATTTGTGCTTGTTCTTGCCATTTCCATCATATAAATTCTAAATTATTTGTGCTTGTTCTTGCCATTTCCATCATATAAATTCTAAATTATTTGTGCTTGTTCTTGCCATTTCCATCATATAAATTCCAAATTATTTGTGCTTGTTCTTGCCATTTCCATCATATAAATTCCAAATTATTTGTGCTTGTTCTTGCCATTTCCACCATATAAATTCTAAATTATTTGTGCCTCTTGTTGCACTTTGACTTTCCTTTGCCAACCTTCCAGGAATTTATTTCTTTGCTTTCTTCAGCATTTCCTTTCTGAGCCTCAGGGTGTTTCCTCAGTTTTAAATCTTTGCTGTGATTGTGAACTCCTCCTCCTCCTACTGTTAAGAGTGTTCACCCTCTTTCTCTTGTGTACTAAAATATGAAATAATTTCTGAGCTGCTCATTCCATTTCCACCATATAAATTCCAAATTATTTGTGCTTGTTCTTGCCATTTCCATCACATGAATTCTAAATTATTTGTGCTTGTTTTTGCCATTTCCACCATATAAATTCTAAATTATTTGTGCCTAAATTATTTGTTCTTGCACCTTGGCTTTCCTTTACCAATCTTCCAGGAATTTATTTCTTTGCTTTCTTCAGCATTTCCTTTCTGAGCCTCAGGGTTTTTCCTAAATTTTAAATATTTGCTGTGATTGTGAACTCCTCCTCTTCCTCCTACTGTTAAGAGTGTTCACCCTCTTTTCTCCTGTGTACTAAAATATAAAATAATTTCTGAGCTGCTCATGCCATTTCCACCATATAAATTCCAAATTATTTGTGCTTGTTCTTGCCATTTCCACCATATAAATTCTAAATTATTTGTGCCTGTTCTTGCCATTTCCACCATATAAATTCCAAATTATTTGTGCTTGTTCTTGCCATTTCCACCATATAAATTCTAAATTATTTCTGCTTGTTCTTGCCATTTCCACCACATAAATTCCAAATTATTTGTGCTTGTTTTTGCCATTTCCACCATATAAATTCTAAATTATTTGTGCCTGTTCTTGCCATTTCCACCATATAAATTCTAAATTATTTATGCGTGTTCTTGCACCTTGGCTTTCCTTTACCAACCTTCCAGGAATTTATTTCTTTGCTTTCTTCAGCATTTCCTTTCTGAGCTTCAGGGTTTTTCCTCAATTTTAAATATTGATCTGATTGTGAACTCCTCCTCCTCCTCCTGTTAAGAGTGTTCACCCTCTTTTCTCTTGTGTATAAAATATAAAATCATTTCTGAGCTGCTCATGCCATTTCCACCATTTAAATTCTAAATTATTTGTGCTTGTTCTTGCCATTTCCACCATATAAATTCCAAATTATTTGTGCCTGTTCTTGCACCTTGGCTTTCCTTTACCAACCTTCCAGTAATTTATTTCTTTGCTTTCTTCAGCATTTCCTTTCTGAGCCTCAGGGTTTTTCCTCAATTTTAAATATTTGATCTGATTTTGAATTCCTCCTGCTGCCTTTTTCTCTCTCTCTCGTGTGCAGCCCCCTCAGTTTGTGGACATCCCCCTGGAGGAAGATGATTCCTCTGATGAAGAATACCAGCCTGATGATGAGGAGGAGGATGAGACTGCAGAGGAGGTGAGTGCCATGTCTGATTTCCTGAAAATCTTCACATTTCTTCTTAATTTCTGAAAAACCAAAGTGAATAGAATTAGGAAATAACAGGAAAATTTCATATCCTTGTGTGAAGCATTTCTGATCAAGCAGAAAAAGAGATTTACCTTGTCCTTGGAAATTCCTGTGCTGAATAAAACCTTTAATTAGGAAATAACAGGAAAATTTCATAGAACATCTTCCAAATGTCTGATTTCCTGAAAATCTTCACCTTTCTTCCTCATTTCTGAAAAGCAAAGTGAATAGAATTAGGAAATGTAACAGAAAATTTCATAGAACATCTTCCAAATGTCTGATTTCCTGAAAATCTTCAGGTTTCTTCCTCATTTCTGAAAAACCAAAGTGAATAGAATTAGGAAATAACAGGAAAATTTCATAGAACATCTTCCAAATGTTGAATTTCCTGAAAATCTTCACCTTCCTTCCTCATTTCTGAAAAACCAAAGTGAATAGAATTAGGAAATAACAGGAAAATTTCATATCCTTGTGTGAAGTTTTCTCCCATTTCTGATCAAGAAGACAAATTCACTCTGCCCTTGGAAATTTCTGTGCTGAATAAAACCTTTAATTAGGAAATAACAGGAAAATTTAATGTAACATCTTCCAAATGTTGAATTTCCCTGAAAATCTTCACGTTTCTTCCTCATTTCTGAAAAGCAAAGTGAATAGAATTAGGAAATAACAGGAAAATTTCATATCCTGGTGTGAAGTTTTCTCCCATTTCTGCTCAAGCAGAACAAGAAATTCACTCTGCCCTTGGAAATTCCTGTGCTGAATGAAACCTTTAATTAGGAAATAACAGGAAAATTTCATAGAACATCTTCCAAATGTTGAATTTCCTGAAAATCTTCACCTTTCTTCCTCATTTCTGAAAAGCAAAGTGAATAGAATTAGGAAATAACAGGAAAATTTCATAGAACATCTTCCAAATGTTGAATTTCCTGAAAATCTTCCCATTTTTTCCTAATTTCTGAAAAGCAAAGTGAATAGAATTAGGAAATAACAGGAAAATTTCATATATTTGTCAAGCATTTCTGCTCAAGCAGAACAAGAAATTCACTCTGCCCTTGGCAATTCCTGTCCTGAATAAAACCTTTAATTGGGAAATAACAGGAAAATTTCATAGAACATCTTCCAGATGTTGAATTTGCTGAAAATCTTCACATTTCTTCTTAATTTCTGAAAAGCAAAGTGAATAGAATTAGGAAATAACAGGAAAATTTCATATATTTGTGAAGCATTTCTGATCAAGCAGAAAAAGAGATTTACCTTGTCCTTGGCAATTCCTGTCCTGAATAAAACCTTTAATTAGGAAATAACAGGAAAATTTCATAGAACATCTTCCAAATGTTGAATTTCCTGAAAATCTTCAGGTTTCTTCCTCATTTCTGAAAAGCAAAGTGAATAGAATTAGGAAATAACAGGAAAATTTCATATCTTGGTGTGAAGTTTTCTCCCATTTCTGCTCAAGCAGAACAAGAAATTCACTCTGCCCTTGGAAATTCCTGTCCTGAATAAAACCTTTAATTGGGAAATATCAGGAAAATTTCATATAACATCTTCCAAATGTTGAATTTCCTGAAAATCTTCACGTTTCTTCCTCATTTCTGAAAAGCAAAGTGAATAGAATTAGGAAATAACAGGAAAATTTCATATCTTGGTGTGAAGTTTTCTCCCATTTCTGCTCAAGCAGAACAAGAAATTCACTCTGCCCTTGGCAATTCATGTCCTGAATAAAACTTTTAATTGGGAAATATCAGGAAAATTTCATATATTTGTGAAGCATTTCTGCTCAAGCAGAAAAAGAGATTTACCTTGTCCCTTGGAAATTTCTGTGCTGAATAAAACCTTTAATTGGGAAATAACAGGAAAAATTCATAGAACATCTTCCAAATGTTGAATTTGCTGAAAATCTTCACGTTTCTTCCTCATTTCTGAAAAGCAAAGTGAATAGAATTAGGAAATAACAGGAAAATTTCATATCATTGTGTGAAGTTTTCTCCCATTTCTGCCCAAGCAGAACAAGAAATTCACTCTGCCCTTGCAAAAAAGGCAGAAAAACAAAATTTATTTTAACCCATGGACACCTAAAATCTTCAACAATCATTTTTCACTTCTCTACTATTCATTTAGCTGGAAGAGAGGCTTTGAAATATTATTTGGGGCAGGATGATTTTGGAGAATTTTTGATTTTTGGGAGGTTTTTTTTTGCGGTTTTTTTGGCGCTTTTTGCCCTGCAGAGCTTGCTGGAGAGCGATGTGGAGAGCACGGCTTCTTCTCCTCGCGGCGCCAAGCGGTGCAGGACACGGCGCTCGTCTGATGAGGAGGGAGGGACCCTCTGTGAGGTAAAAACTGGAGGCAAAAAATCCCAATTTATTCATCCAAATCCCCTGAAAAATCCCCTAAAAATTCCCTGAAAAATTCCCTAAAATCCCCTAAAAATTCCCTTAAAAATTCCCTAAAATCCCCTAAAAAATTCCCTTAAAAATTCCCTAAAATCCCCTAAAAAATTCCCTTAAAAATTCCCTAAAATCCCCTAAAAAATTCCCTAAAAAATTCCCTAAAAAATTCCCTTTAAAATCCCCTAAAATCCCATAAAAAATTCCTTTAAAAATTCCCTAAAATGCCCTAAAAAAATTCCCTTAAAAAATCCCTAAAAAGCCCTAAAAAATTCCCTTAAAAAATCCCTAAATCCCCTAAAACATCCCTTAAAAATCCCTAAAATTCCCTTAAAAATTCTCCTAAAATCCCCTAAAAAATTCCCTTAAAAATCCCTAAAATCCCCTAAAAAATCCCTAAAATCCCCTAAAAAAATCCCCTAAAAAATCCCTAAACATCCTAAAAAATCCCTAAAATACCCTAAAATCCCCTAAAACAATCCCCTAAAAATTCCCTTAAAAATCCCTAAAATCCCTAAAAAATCCACCTAAAAAATTCCCTAAAAACCCCTAAAATCCCTAAAAATTCCCTTAAAAATTCCCTAAAACAATCCCCTAAAAAATTCCCTAAAAAATTCCCTTAAAAATTCCCTAAAATCCCCCTAAAAAATTCCCTTAAAAATCCCCTAAAAATTCCCTAAAAAATTCCCTTAAAAATTCCCTAAAATCCCCTAAAAAAATTCCATAAAATCCCCTAAAAAATCCCTTAAAAATTCCCTAAAATGCCCTAAAAAATTCCCTTAAAAATTCCCTAAAAAATCCCCTAAAAAATTCCCTAAAAAATTCCCTTAAAAATTCCCAAAATCCCCTAAAAAATTCCCCTAAAAATCCTAAAAATCCCCTAAAAATCCCTTAAAAATTCCCTAAAAATCCCTAAAAATCCCTTAAAAATTCCCTAAAAATCCCCTAAAAATCCCTAAAAAATTCCCTAAAAATCCTAAAATCCCCTAAAAAATTCCCTGAAAAATTCCCTAAAAACCCCTAAAAAATTCCCTTACCAAAAATTCCCTAAAAATCCCTAAAAAATTCCCTTAAAAAATCCCTAAAAATCCCCTAAAACAAAATTCCCTAAAATCCCCTAAAAAATCCCCTAAAAATTCCCAATCCCTAAAAAATCCTAAAAATCCCTAAAAATTCCCTAAAATCCCTAAAATTCCCTAAAAATCCCCTAAAAATTCCCTAAAAATCCCCTAAAAAATTCCCTTAAAAATTCCCTAAAAATCCCCTAAAAAATTCCCTTAAAAATTCCCACCTAAAAATCCCCTAAAAAATCCCTAAAAATCCCTAAAAAATTCCCTTAAAAATTCCCTAAAATCCCCTAAAAAATTCCCTAAAAATTCCCTAAAATCCCCTAAAAAATCCACCTTAAAAATTCCCTAAAAAATCCCCTAAAAAATTCCCTTAAAAATCCCCTAAAAAATTCCCTAAAAATCCCTAAAATCCCCTAAAAAATTCCCTAAAAATCCCTTAAAAAATTCCCTAAAATGCCCTAAAAAATCCCTAAAAAATTCCCTTAAAATTCCCTAAAAATCCCCTAAAAAATTCCCTACAAAAATCCCTAAAAATCCCCTAAAATCCCTAAAAAAATCCCTAAAAACATTCCCTAAAATCCCCTAAAAATCCCCTAAAAAATCCCTAAAAATTCCCTTAAAAAATCCCCTAAAAATCCCCTAAACATCCCTAAACATTCCCTTAAAAATCCCTAAAATCCCCTAAAAAATTCCCTTAAAAACTCCCTAAAATCCCCTAAAAAATTCCCTTAAAAATTCCCTAAAATCCCCTAAAAAATCCCTTAAAAATCCCTAAAATCCCTAAAAACCCTAAAATCCCCACCCCTAAAAAATTCCTAAAAACCCACAAACCCCTAAAAATCCCTACCCAACCCCTAAAAAATTCCCTAAAAACATCCCCTAAAAATCCCCTAACCTAAAAATCCCCTAAAAACACCCTAAAATCCCCTAAAAAAATTCCCCACCCTAAAAATCCCCTAAAATCCCCTAAAAAATTCCCTAAAAATCCCACCTAAAAACATCCCTAAAAAATCCCTAAAATCCCCTAAAAAATTCCCTAAAAAATCCCCTAAAAATTCCCTAAAAAATCCCCTAAAAAATCCCAAAACCCCTAACCCAAAAAATCCCTAAAAATCCCCTAAACAATCCCCTACAAAAATTCCCTTAAAAATTCCCTAAAATCCCCTAAAAAATTCCCCTTAAAAAACCCTAAAATCCCCTAAAAATCCCTTAAAAATCCCTAAAATCCCCTAAAAAATCCCTAAAAATTCCCTAAAATCCCCTAAAATTCCCTAAAAATCCCCTAAAAAATTCCCTTAAAAATCCCCTAAAAATCCCCTAACCTAAATTCCCTAAAATCCCCTAAAAAATTCCCTAACAAAATCCCCTAAAATCCCCTAAAAATTCCCTTAAAATCCCCTAAAAAATTCCCTTAAAAATTCCCTAAAATCCCCTAAAAAATTCCTTAAACATCCCCTAAAATCCCCTAAAAAATTCCCTTAAAAATATCCCCTAAAATCCCCTAAAAATTCCCTTAAAAATCCTAAATCCCTAAAAAATCCCCTAAAAAATTCCCTTAAAAACTCCCTAAAAATCCCCTAAAAAATTCCCTAAAAATTCCCCTAAAATCCCCTAAAAATTCCCTAAAAATCCCTTAAAAATCCCTAAAATCCCTAAAAATTCCCTTAAAAATCCCTAAAATCCAAAATTCCCCTTAAAAATCCCCTAAAATCCCCTAAAAAATTCCCTTAAAAATTCCCCTAAAATCCCCTAAAAAATCCCTAAAAAATCCCCTAAAAAAATCCCCTAAAAATCCCCTAAAAATCCCTAAAAATTCCCTATCAAAATTCCCCTAAAAATCCCCTAAAAATTCCCTAAAAAATTACCCCTTAAAAATCCCTAAAATCCCCTAAAAATTCAAAATTCCCTAAAAATCCCCTAAAAAATTCCCTTAAAAATCCCCTAAAAATCCCCTAAAAATTCCCTATAAAAATTCCCTAAAAATCCCCTTAAAAATTCCCTAAAATCCCCTAAAAAATCCCTTAAAAACTCCCTAAAATCCCCTAAAAAATCCCCTAAAAAAATTCCCTAAAATCCCCTAAAAATCCCCTAAAAAATTCCCTAAAAAATTCCCTAAAATCCCCTAAAAAAATCCCTAAAAAATTCCCTAAAATCCCCTAAAAAATTTCCCTTAAAAATTCCCTAAAATCCCCTAAAAAATTCCTTTAAAAATTCCCTAAAATCCCCTAAAAAATTCCTTTAAAAATTCCCTAAAATCCCCTAAAAAATTCCCTTTAAAAAATTCCCTAAAATCCCCTAAAAATCCCCTAAAAATTCCCTTAAAAATTCCCTAAAATCCCCTAAAAAACTCCCTAAAAATCCCCTAAAAAAATGCCTAAAAAAATCACCAAAAAATCACCAAAAAAATCACTGAAAAATCACCAAAAAATCACCAAAAAAATCACCAAAAAAATCACCAAAAAATCACTGAAAAAATCACCGAAAAATCACCAAAAAATCACCAAAAAATCACCCAAAAAATCAACGAAAAATCACCGAAAAATCCACCAAAAACTCACCAAAAAATCACCAAAAAAATCACCGAAAAATCACCAAAAATTCACCAAAAAATCACCGAAAAATCACTGAAAAATCACCAAAAATCACCCGAAAATTCACCAAAAATCACCGAAAAATCACCCAAAAACCACCAAAAAATCACGAAAAAATTCACCAAAAAATTACCAAAAAAATCACCAAAAATCACAAAAAAAAAAAAACCAAAAAATCACCAAAAAATTCACCCCAAAAAATCACCAAAAAATCACCAAAAATTCATCAAAAAAATCACCAAAAATCACTGAAAAAATCACCAAAAAATCACCCAAAAATCACCAAAAAAATTACCAAAAATTCACCAAAACTCCCCAAAACCCCACCGAAACCTCCCCAAACCTCCCCTGTTGTTCCCAACCCACTCTGACGTTTCCCTCAGACGGAGGCGCCCCCAGCCCCCCTCAGACACGTCAGGGCCGAGGTGGCGCCCATGGGGCCGCCCCCGCCCCCCAGGGCCAGCAGGGACAGCTCCTTCATGGAGAAGCTGCACGCGGTGGATGAGGAGCTGGCCTCGAGTCCCGTCTGCATGGACGCCTACCAGGTACTGCTGCCTTTTCCCCTTTTTTCCCCTTTTTTCTCCTTTTTTTCCCCTTTTTTCCCCCTTTTTTCCCCTTTTTTCCCACTTTTTTCCCCTTTTTTTCTCCTTTTTTCCCCTTTTTTTCCCACCTTTTTTTTTCGTCTTTTTCCCGCCTCTTTTCTTCCCGCTCTTTTTCCTCCCGCTTTTCCACCCCCCCTTTTTTTCCCCCTTTTTCCCTCCATTTTTCCCCCCTTTTTTCCCCCTTTTTTCCCCCTTTTTCCCCCCTTTTTTCCCCCTTTTTTCCCTTCTGTTTTTTCCCGCCTCTTTTCCCCCCCCTTATTCCCCCCCTTTTTCCCCCCTTTTCCCCCCTTTTTCCCCCCCTTTCCCCCCTTTTTTCCCCTTTTTTTCCCCTTTTTTTCCCCTTTTTTTCCCTTTTTTTTCCCCTTTTTTTTCCCCTTTTTTCCACTTTTTTCCCCTTTATTCCCCCCTTTTTCCCCCCTTTTCCCCCCTTTTTTTTCCCCTTTTTTCCCCCTTTTTTTCCCCCCTTTTTTCCCCCATTTTTCCCCTTTTTTCCCCCTTTTTTCCCCTTTTTTCCCCCTTTTTTCCCCCTTTTTTCTCCTTTTTCCCTTTTTTTTCCCCCTTTTTTTCCCCTTTTTTCCCCTTTTTCCCACTTTTTTTTTTTCCCCCCCTTTTCCCCCCCCCTTTTTCCCCCCCTTTTTTTCCCCCTTTTTTCCCTTCTGTTTTTTCCCTTCTGTTTTTTCCCGCCTCTTTTTTCCCGCCCTCTTTTCCCCCCCCCTTTTTTCCCCCCTTTTTCCCCTTTTTTCCCACTTTTTTCCCCTTTTTTCCCCTTTTTTCCCTTTTTTTCCCCTTTTTCCCCTTTTCTCCCCCTTTTTTCCCCTTTTTTCCCCCTTTTTCCCCCCTTTTTTTCCCCTTTTTTTCCCCTTTTTTTTCTCCTTTTTTCCCCTTTTTTTGCTTCCTTTTTTTTTCCCCTTCTTTTTTTTTCCCCTTCTTTTTTTTCCCCTTCTTTTTTTTCTCTTTTTTTTCCCTTCTTTTTTTGTCCCTTCTTTTTTTTCCCTTCTTTTTTTTCCCGCCTTTTTTTTCCCGCCTTTCTTTTCCCGCCTCTTTTTTTCCCGCCTCTTTTATCCCGCCTCTTTATTTCCCGCTCTTTTTCCTCCCCTATTTTCCCCCTTTTTTCCCCTTTTTTCCCCCCTTTTTCCTCCCCTTTTTTCCCCCCTTTTTTCCCCTTTTTTCCCCCCTTTTCCCCCTTTTTTTC
>JAKDEW010000850.1:0-106365 GCA_021963965.1 Artemisiospiza belli
CCTTGACTTTTTCCCCTGCTTTTGCAACATCTGTGAGCTTAGTTTTGGCATCTTTTGGTCCTTTGCACTGCACCTGATATAAACCCAGGCCATTTTCTTAGAGTCACTAAATTTCCAAAATTTTCTTTTTTTCTCCTCCAATTGCAATTCCTTTGATGTTGACTCCTTTCCGGCGTGTTTGTAAGTCCTTCTTTTCTGTTTTGCCTTCAGTGGGGATCAATTTTGGCAAGCTTTGCTTCATGTGCCTGCCCTTGGTGGCGTATGGCCTGCCTGCATTTTGATGGCTTTGACTTTGGGAAAGATTTTTTATTTTTTTTTTCTATTTTGTTTTAAGTATTCATGCCATGTCCCTCATATCTTGCCCCCTAAGTTGTGTCTTCCTCCTTGACTTTTTCCCCTGCTTTTGCATCATCTGTGAGCCTATTTTTTGCATGTTTTGGTCCTTTGCAATGCAGCTGATTTCCTCACAGCCTATTTTTTGAAGACATTAAAATTACTGATTTTCTGCTTTTTTCAATTGCATTTCATTTGAACTTATCTCCTTTCCAGAGTGTTTGCAAGCCTTTCTTTTGGGATTCACAAGATTCCTTTTCCCTTCCCGAAAGGAAATTTCATTTCCTTTCGGGAAGGGAAAAGAAATCTTGTGATTTCAATGGGGACGAATCGAAGAATCATTGGTGCATTTCCCTGCCTTGATGGCATGCCATGCCTTTTGGTGGCTTTGACTTGGGGAAAGATTTTTTTCATTTTTTGGTTGATTTCTGAAGTGTCCATGCCATGTCCTCATATCTTGCCACCTAAGTTGTGTCTTCCTCCTTGACTTTTTCCCCTGCTTTTGCAACATCTGTGAGCTTAGTTTTTGCATCTTTTGGTCCTTCGCACTGCACCTGATATTATCCCGGGCCATTTCCTTACAGTCACTAAATTTCCCAAAGTTTCTTTTTTTCTCCTCCAATTACAATTCCTTTGATGGTGTCTCCGCTCCAGCCTGTTTGTAGGCCCTTATTTTCTGTTTTGGCCTTCAGTGGGGATCAGATTTGGCAAGCTTTGCTGCATGTGCCTGCACTTGCTGGCGTATGGCCTGCCTGCATTTTGAAGGCTTTGACTTTGGGAACGATTTTTTCTTGTTTTTCTTTTTTCTTGTTTTAAATATTCATGCCATGTCCCTCATATCTTGCCCCCTAAGTTGTGTTTTCCTCCTTGACTTTTTCTGCTGCTTTTGAAATATCTGTGAGCTTTGTTTTGGCATCATTTAGTCCTTCGCACTGCACCTGACATAATCCCGGGCCATTTTCTTACAGTCACTAAATTTACCAAATTTACATTTTTACTTTTCCTAATGCAATATTTCCGATGCTGTCTCCATCCACCGCCCCTCACTGCCTGAAGCCCTGCCCCTCACACAGGGAGCCCCAGCCATGACTGCCTAGTGCCCCGCCCCGCACTGACTGGATCCCCACCCCTGAAAGCCTGGAACCCCGCGCCTCACTCATGGGGCCTTGCCCTTCATAATTGGAGCCTCGCCCCTCAAATATGGAGCCTTGCCCCTGACTGCATGGAGCCCTGCCCATCCCTCATGGATCCCCGCCCATCACTGGCTGGAGCCCTGCCCCACAAACATGGAGCCCTTTCCCTCACACATGGAGCCTTGCCCCTCTCTGGCTGGAGCCCTGCCACTAACACAAAGAGCCCCGGCCATCACTGCCCCTGAGCCCCGCCCCTCACTGACTGGATCCCCACCCCTGAAAGCCTGGAACCCCGGCCTTCACTCATGGGGCCTTGCCCTTCATATTTGAAGCCCCGCCCCTCAAATATGGTGCCCTATACCTCACTGCATGGAGCCCTGCCCATCCCACATGGAGCCCCGCCCATCACTGGCTGGAGCCCCGCCCCACACACATGGAGCCTTTTCCCTCACACATGGAGCCTTGCCCCTCTCTGGCTGCAGCCCTAACCCTAACACATGGAGCCTCGGCAATCACTGCCTAGAGCCCCACCCCTCACTGACTGGATCCCCACCTCTCACAGCCCGGAACCCCGCCCCTCACGCATGGAACCCCTTCCCTCACTCATGGAACCCTGCCCTTCCCACATGGAGCCCCGCCCATCACTGCCTGGAGCCCTGCCCCACACACATGGAGCCGCTTCCCGTCACACATAGAGCACCGCCCCTCACTGCCTGAAGCCCTGCCCCTCACACATGGAGCCCCGCGTTTGTAGGTCCTTCTTTTCGGTTTTGGCCTTCAGTGGGGATCAATTTTGGCAAGCTTTGCTGCATGTGTCTGCACTTGCTGACGTATGGCCTGCCTGCATTTTGATGGCTTTGACTTTGGGAAAGATGTTTTCTTGTTTTTTTTTTTTTGTTTAACTGTTCATGCCATGTCCCTCATATCTTGCCCCGTAAGTTGTGTCTTCCTCCTTGACTATTTCCCCTGATTTTGCAACATCTCTTAGCTTAATTTTTGCATCTTTTGGTCCTTCGCACTGCACCTCATATAATCCCGGGCCATTTTCTTAGAGTAACTAGATTTCCCAAACTTCCTTTTTTTCTCCTCCAATTGCAATTCCTTTGATGGAGTCTCCGTTCCAGTGTGTTTGTAGGTCCTTCTTTTCTGTTTGGGCCTTCAGTGGGGATGAATTTTGGCAAGCTTTGCTGCATGTGCCTGGACTTGCTGGCGTATGGCCTGCCTGCATTTTGATGGCTTTGACTTTGGAAAAATTTTTTTTTTTTCGTTGTTTGTGAAGTGTCCATGCCATGTCCCTCATATCTTGCCCCCTAAGTTGTGTCTTCCTCCTTGACTTTTTCCCCTGCTTTTGCAACATCTGTGAGCCTATTTTTTGCATGTTTTGGTCCTTTGCAATGCAGCTGATTTCCTCACAGCCTATTTTTTGAAGACATTAAAATTACCGATTTTCTGCTTTTTTCAATTGCATTTCATTTGAACTTATCTCCTTTCCAGAGTGTTTGCAAGCCTTTCTTTTGGGATTCACAAGATTCCTTTTCCTCTCCCGAAAGGAAATTTCATTTCCTTTCGGGAAGGGAAAAGAAATCTTGTGATTTCAATGGGGACGAATCGAAGAATCATTGGTGCATTTCCCTGCCCTTGATGGCATGCCATGCCTTTTGGTGGCTTTGACTTGGGGAAAGATTTTTTTCATTTTTTGGTTGATTTCTGAAGTGTCCATGCCATGTCCTCATATCTTGCCACCTAAGTTGTGTCTTCCTCCTTGACTTTTTCCCCTGCTTTTGCAACATCTGTGAGCTTAGTTTTTGCATCTTTTGGTCCTTCGCACTGCACCTCATATTATCCCGGGCCATTTCCTTACAGTCACTAAATTTCCCAAAGTTTCTTTTTTTCTCCTCCAATTACAATTCCTTTGATGGTGTCCTCCGCTCCAGCCTGTTTGTAGGCCCTTATTTTCTGTTTTGGCCTTCAGTGGGGATCAGATTTGGCAAGCTTTGCTGCATGTGCCTGCACTTGCTGGCGTATGGCCTGCCTGCATTTTGAAGGCTTTGACTTTGGGAACGATTTTTTCTTGTTTTTCTTTTTCCTTGTTTTAAATATTCATGCCATGTCCCTCATATCTTGCCCCCTAAGTTGTGTTTTCCTCCTTGACTTTTTCCGCTGCTTTTGAAATATCTGTGAGCTTTGTTTTGGCATCATTTAGTCCTTCGCACTGCACCTGACATAATCCCGGGCCATTTTCTTACAGTCACTAAATTTACCAAATTTACATTTTTACTTTTCCTAATGCAATATTTCCGATGCTGTCTCCATCCACCGCCCCTCACTGCCTGAAGCCCTGCCCCTCACACAGGGAGCCCCAGCCATGACTGCCTAGTGCCCCGCCCCGCACTGACTGGATCCCCACCCCTGAAAGCCTGGAACCCCGCGCCTCACTCATGGGGCCTTGCCCTTCATAATTGGAGCCCCGCCCCTCAAATATGGAGCCTTGCCCCTGACTGCATGGAGCCCTGCCCATCCCTCATGGATCCCCGCCCATCACTGGCTGGAGCCCTGCCCCACAAACATGGAGCCCTTTCCCTCACACATGGAGCCTTGCCCCTCTCTGGCTGGAGCCCTGCCACTAACACAAAGAGCCCCGGCCATCACTGCCCTGAGCCCCGCCCCTCACTGACTGGATCCCCACCCCTGAAAGCCTGGAACCCCGGCCTTCACTCATGGGGCCTTGCCCTTCATATTTGAAGCCCCGCCCCTCAAATATGGAGCCCTATCCCTCACTGCATGGAGCCCTGCCCATCCCACATGGAGCCCCGCCCATCACTGGCTGGAGCCCCGCCCCACACACATGGAGCCTTTTCCCTCACACATGGAGCCCTGCCCCTCTCTGGCTGCAGCCCTAACCCTAACACATGGAGCCTCGGCAATCACTGCCTAGAGCCCCACCCCTCACTGACTGGATCCCCACCCCTCACAGCCCGGAACCCCGCCCCTCACGCATGGAACCCCTTCCCTCACTCATGGAACCCTGCCCTTCACACATGGAGCCCCGCCCATCACTGGCTGGAGCCCTGCCCCACACACATGGAGCCGCTTCCGTCACACATAGAGCACCGCCCCTCACTGCCTGAAGCCCTGCCCCTCACACATGGAGCCCCGCGTTTGTAGGTCCTTCTTTTCGGTTTTGGCCTTCAGTGGGGATCAATTTTGGCAAGCTTTGCTGCATGTGTCTGCACTTGCTGACGTATGGCCTGCCTGCATTTTGATGGCTTTGACTTTGGGAAAGATGTTTTCTTGTTTTTTTTTTTTTTGTTTAACTGTTCATGCCATGTCCCTCATATCTTGCCCCGTAAGTTGTGTCTTCCTCCTTGACTATTTCCCCTGATTTTGCAACATCTCTTAGCTTAATTTTTGCATCTTTTGGTCCTTCGCACTGCACCTCATATAATCCCGGGCCATTTTCTTAGAGTAACTAGATTTCCCAAATTTCCTTTTTTTCTCCTCCAATTGCAATTCCTTTGATGGAGTCTCCGTTCCAGTGTGTTTGTAGGTCCTTCTTTTCTGTTTGGGCCTTCAGTGGGGATGAATTTTGGCAAGCTTTGCTGCATGTGCCTGGACTTGCTGGCGTATGGCCTGCCTGCATTTTGATGGCTTTGACTTTGGAAAAATTTTTTTTTTTTCGTTGTTTTGTGAAGTGTCCATGCCATGTCCCTCATATCTTGCCCCCTAAGTTGTGTCTTCCTCCTTGACTTTTTCCCCTGCTTTTGCATCATCTGTGAGCCTATTTTTTGCATGTTTTGGTCCTTTGCAATGCAGCTGATTTCCTCACAGCCTATTTTTGAAGACATTAAAATTACCGATTTTCTGCTTTTTTCAATTGCATTTCATTTGAACTTATCTCCTTTCCAGAGTGTTTGCAAGCCTTTCTTTTGGGATTCACAAGATTCCTTTTCCCTTCCGAAAGGAAATTTCATTTCCTTTCGGGAAGGGAAAAGAAATCTTGTGATTTCAATGGGGACGAATCGAAGAATCATTGGTGCATTTCCCTGCCCTTGATGGCATGCTATGCCTTTTGGTGGCTTTGACTTGGGGAAAGATTTTTTTCATTTTTTGGTTGATTTCTGAAGTGTCCATGCCATGTCCTCATATCTTGCCACCTAAGTTGTGTCTTCCTCCTTGACTTTTTCCCCTGCTTTTGCAACATCTGTGAGCTTAGTTTTTGCATCTTTTGGTCCTTCGCACTGCACCTGATATTATCCCGGGCCATTTCCTTACAGTCACTAAATTTCCCAAATTGTCTTTTTTTCTCCTCCAATTACAATTCCTTTGATGGTGTCTCCGCTCCAGCCTGTTTGTAGGCCCTTATTTTCTGTTTTGGCCTTCAGTGGGGATCAGATTTGGCAAGCTTTGCTGCATGTGCCTGCACTTGCTGGCGTATGGCCTGCCTGCATTTTGAAGGCTTTGACTTTGGGAACGATTTTTTCTTGTTTTTCTTTTTTCTTGTTTTAAATATTCATGCCATGTCCCTCATATCTTGCCCCCTAAGTTGTGTTTTCCTCCTTGACTTTTTCCGCTGCTTTTGAAATATCTGTGAGCTTTGTTTTGGCATCATTTAGTCCTTCGCACTGCACCTGACATAATCCCGGGCCATTTTCTTACAGTCACTAAATTTACCAAATTTACATTTTTACTTTTCCTAATGCAATATTTCCGATGCTGTCTCCATCCACCGCCCCTCACTGCCTGAAGCCCTGCCCCTCACACAGGGAGCCCCAGCCATGACTGCCTAGTGCCCCGCCCCGCACTGACTGGATCCCCACCCTTGAAAGCCTGGAACCCCGCGCCTCACTCATGGGGCCTTGCCCTTCATAATTGGAGCCTCGCCCCTCAAATATGGAGCCTTGCCCCTGACTGCATGGAGCCCTGCCCATCCCTCATGGATCCCCGCCCATCACTGGCTGGAGCCCTGCCCCACAAACATGGAGCCCTTTCCCTCACACATGGAGCCTTGCCCCTCTCTGGCTGGAGCCCTGCCACTAACACAAAGAGCCCCGGCCATCACTGCCCTGAGCCCCGCCCCTCACTGACTGGATCCCCACCCCTGAAAGCCTGGAACCCCGGCCTTCACTCATGGGGCCTTGCCCTTCATATTTGAAGCCCCGCCCCTCAAATATGGAGCCCTATACCTCACTGCATGGAGCCCTGCCCATCCCACATGGAGCCCCGCCCATCACTGGCTGGAGCCCCGCCCCACACACATGGAGCCTTTTCCCTCACACATGGAGCCTTGCCCCTCTCTGGCTGCAGCCCTAACCCTAACACATGGAGCCTCGGCAATCACTGCCTAGAGCCCCACCCCTCACTGACTGGATCCCCACCTCTCACAGCCCGGAACCCCGCCCCTCACGCATGGAACCCCTTCCCTCACTCATGGAACCCTGCCCTTCCCACATGGAGCCCCGCCCATCACTGCCTGGAGCCCTGCCCCACACACATGGAGCCGCTTCCGTCACACATAGAGCACCGCCCCTCACTGCCTGAAGCCCTGCCCCTCACACATGGAGCCCCGCGTTTGTAGGTCCTTCTTTTCGGTTTTGGCCTTCAGTGGGGATCAATTTTGGCAAGCTTTGCTGCATGTGTCTGCATTTGCTGACGTATGGCCTGCCTGCATTTTGATGGCTTTGACTTTGGGAAAGATGTTTTCTTGTTTTTTTTTTTTTGTTTAACTGTTCATGCCATGTCCCTCATATCTTGCCCCGTAAGTTGTGTCTTCCTCCTTGACTATTTCCCCTGATTTTGCAACATCTCTTAGCTTAATTTTTGCATCTTTTGGTCCTTCGCACTGCACCTCATATAATCCCGGGCCATTTTCTTAGAGTAACTAGATTTCCCAAACTTCCTTTTTTTCTCCTCCAATTGCAATTCCTTTGATGGAGTCTCCGTTCCAGTGTGTTTGTAGGTCCTTCTTTTCTGTTTGGGCCTTCAGTGGGGATGAATTTTGGCAAGCTTTGCTGCATGTGCCTGGACTTGCTGGCGTATGGCCTGCCTGCATTTTGATGGCTTTGACTTTGGAAAAATTTTTTTTTTTTCGTTGTTTTGTGAAGTGTCCATGCCATGTCCCTCATATCTTGCCCCCTAAGTTGTGTCTTCCTCCTTGACTTTTTCCCCTGCTTTTGCAACATCTGTGAGCCTATTTTTTGCATGTTTTGGTCCTTTGCAATGCAGCTGATTTCCTCACAGCCTATTTTTTGAAGACATTAAAATTACCGATTTTCTGCTTTTTTCAATTGCATTTCATTTGAACTTATCTCCTTTCCAGAGTGTTTGCAAGCCTTTCTTTTGGGATTCACAAGATTCCTTTTCCTCTCCCGAAAGGAAATTTCATTTCCTTTCGGGAAGGGAAAAGAAATCTTGTGATTTCAATGGGGACGAATCGAAGAATCATTGGTGCATTTCCCTGCCCTTGATGGCATGCCATGCCTTTTGGTGGCTTTGAGTTGGGGAAAGATTTTTTTCATTTTTTGGTTGATTTCTGAAGTGTCCATGCCATGTCCTCATATCTTGCCACCTAAGTTGTGTCTTCCTCCTTGACTTTTTCCCCTGCTTTTGCAACATCTGTGAGCTTAGTTTTTGCATCTTTTGGTCCTTCGCACTGCACCTGATATTATCCCGGGCCATTTTCTTACAGTCACTAAATTTCCCAAATTTTCTTTTTTTCTCCTCCAATTACAATTCCTTTGATGGTGTCTCCGCTCCAGCCTGTTTGTAGGCCCTTATTTTCTGTTTTGGCCTTCAGTGGGGATCAGATTTGGCAAGCTTTGCTGCATGTGCCTGCACTTGCTGGCGTATGGCCTGCCTGCATTTTGAAGGCTTTGACTTTGGGAACGATTTTTTCTTGTTTTTCTTTTTTCTTGTTTTAAATATTCATGCCATGTCCCTCATATCTTGCCCCCTAAGTTGTGTTTTCCTCCTTGACTTTTTCCGCTGCTTTTGAAATATCTGTGAGCTTTGTTTTGGCATCATTTAGTCCTTCGCACTGCACCTGACATAATCCCGGGCCATTTTCTTACAGTCACTAAATTTACCAAATTTACAGTTTTACTTTTCCTAATGCAATATTTCCGATGCTGTCTCCATCCACCGCCCCTCACTGCCTGAAGCCCTGCCCCTCACACAGGGAGCCCCAGCCATGACTGCCTAGTGCCCCGCCCCCGCACTGACTGGATCCCCACCCCTGAAAGCCTGGAACCCCGCGCCTCACTCATGGGTCCTTGCCCTTCATAATTGGAGCCCCGCCCCTCAAAGATGGAGCCTTGCCCCTGACTGCATGGAGCCCTGCCCATCCCTCATGGATCCCCGCCCATCACTGGCTGGAGCCCTGCCCCACAAACATGGAGCCCTTTCCCTCACACATGGAGCCTTGCCCCTCTCTGGCTGGAGCCCTGCCACTTAACACAAAGAGCCCCGGCCATCACTGCCCTGAGCCCCCGCCCCTCACTGACTGGATCCCCACCCCTGAAAGCCTGGAACCCCGGCCTTCACTCATGGGGCCTTGCCCTTCATATTTGAAGCCCCGCCCCTCAAATATGGAGCCCTATCCCTCACTGCATGGAGCCCTGCCCATCCCTCATGGAGCCCCGCCCATCACTGGCTGGAGCGCCGCCCCACACACATGGAGCCTTTTCCCTCACACATTGAGCCCTGCCACTCTCTGGCTGCAGCCCTAACCCTAACACATGGAGCCTCGGCAATCACTGCCTAGAGCCCCACCCCTCACTGACTGGATCCCCACCCCTCACAGCCCGGAACCCCGCCCCTCACGCATGGAACCCCTTCCCTCACTCATGGAGCCCTGCCCATCCCACATGGAGCCCCGCCCATCACTGGCTGGAGCCCTGCCCCACACACATGGAGCCGCTTCCGTCACACATAGAGCACCGCCCCTCACTGCCTGAAGCCCTGCCCCCTCACACAAGGAGCCCCGCGTTTGTAGGTCCTTCTTTTCGGTTTTGGCTTTCAGTGGGGATCAATTTTGGCAAGCTTTGCTGCATGTGTCTGCACTTGCTGGCGTATTGGCCTGCCTGCATTTTGATGGCTTTGACTTTGGGAAAGATTTTTTCTTGTTTTTTTTTTTTTGTTTAACTGTTCATGCCATGTCCCTCATATCTTGCCCCGTAAGTTGTGTCTTCCTCCTTGACTTTTTCCCCTGATTTTGCAACATCTCTTAGCTTAATTTTTGCATCTTTTGGTCCTTCGCACTGCACCTCATATAATCCCGGGCCATTTTCTTAGAGTAACTAGATTTCCCAAATTTCCTTTTTTCTCCTCCAATTGCAATTCCTTTGATGGAGTCTCCGTTCCAGTGTGTTTGTAGGTCCTTCTTTTCTGTTTGGGCCTTCAGTGGGGATGAATTTTGGCAAGCTTTGCTGCATGTGCCTGGACTTGCTGGCGTATGGCCTGCCTGCATTTTGATGGCTTTGACTTTGGAAAAATTTTTTTTTTTTCGTTGTTTTGTGAAGTGTCCATGCCATGTCCCTCATATCTTGCCCCCTAAGTTGTGTCTTCCTCCTTGACTTTTTCCCCTGCTTTTGAAACATCTGTGAGCTTAGTTTCGGCACCTTTTGGTCCTTTGCAATGCACCTGTTATAAACCCAGGCCAGTTTCTTAGAGTCACTAAATTTCCCAAATTTTCTTTTTTTCTCCTCCAATTGCAATTCCTTTGATGTTGTCTCCATTCCAGCGTGTTTGTAAGTCCTTCTTTTCTGTTTTGGCCTTCAGTGGGGATCAATTTTAGCAAGGTTTGCTGCATGTGCCTGCCCTTGGTGGCGTATGGCCTGCCTGCATTTTGATGGCTTTGACTTTGGGAAAGATTTTTTATTTTTTTTTTTCTTTTTTGTTTTAAGTATTCATGCCATGTCCCTCATATCTTGCCCCCTAAGTTGTGTCTTCCTCCTTGACTTTTTCCCCTGCTTTTGCAACATCTGTGAGCTTAGTTTTGGCATCTTTTGGTCCTTTGCACTGCACCTGATATAAACCCAGGCCATTTTCTTAGAGTCACTAAATTTCCAAAATTTTCTTTTTTTCTCCTCCAATTGCAATTCCTTTGATGTTGACTCCTTTCCGGCGTGTTTGTAAGTCCTTCTTTTCTGTTTTGCCTTCAGTGGGGATCAATTTTGGCAAGCTTTGCTTCATGTGCCTGCCCTTGGTGGCGTATGGCCTGCCTGCATTTTGATGGCTTTGACTTTGGGAAAGATTTTTTATTTTTTTTTTCTATTTTGTTTTAAGTATTCATGCCATGTCCCTCATATCTTGCCCCCTAAGTTGTGTCTTCCTCCTTGACTTTTTCCCCTGCTTTTGCATCATCTGTGAGCCTATTTTTTGCATGTTTTGGTCCTTTGCAATGCAGCTGATTTCCTCACAGCCTATTTTTTGAAGACATTAAAATTACTGATTTTCTGCTTTTTTCAATTGCATTTCATTTGAACTTATCTCCTTTCCAGAGTGTTTGCAAGCCTTTCTTTTGGGATTCACAAGATTCCTTTTCCCTTCCCGAAAGGAAATTTCATTTCCTTTCGGGAAGGGAAAAGAAATCTTGTGATTTCAATGGGGACGAATCGAAGAATCATTGGTGCATTTCCCTGCCCTTGATGGCATGCCATGCCTTTTGGTGGCTTTGACTTGGGGAAAGATTTTTTTCATTTTTTGGTTGATTTCTGAAGTGTCCATGCCATGTCCTCATATCTTGCCACCTAAGTTGTGTCTTCCTCCTTGACTTTTTCCCCTGCTTTTGCAACATCTGTGAGCTTAGTTTTTGCATCTTTTGGTCCTTCGCACTGCACCTGATATTATCCCGGGCCATTTCCTTACAGTCACTAAATTTCCCAAAGTTTCTTTTTTTCTCCTCCAATTACAATTCCTTTGATGGTGTCTCCGCTCCAGCCTGTTTGTAGGCCCTTATTTTCTGTTTTGGCCTTCAGTGGGGATCAGATTTGGCAAGCTTTGCTGCATGTGCCTGCACTTGCTGGCGTATGGCCTGCCTGCATTTTGAAGGCTTTGACTTTGGGAACGATTTTTTCTTGTTTTTCTTTTTTCTTGTTTTAAATATTCATGCCATGTCCCTCATATCTTGCCCCCTAAGTTGTGTTTTCCTCCTTGACTTTTTCTGCTGCTTTTGAAATATCTGTGAGCTTTGTTTTGGCATCATTTAGTCCTTCGCACTGCACCTGACATAATCCCGGGCCATTTTCTTACAGTCACTAAATTTACCAAATTTACATTTTTACTTTTCCTAATGCAATATTTCCGATGCTGTCTCCATCCACCGCCCCTCACTGCCTGAAGCCCTGCCCCTCACACAGGGAGCCCCAGCCATGACTGCCTAGTGCCCCGCCCCGCACTGACTGGATCCCCACCCCTGAAAGCCTGGAACCCCGCGCCTCACTCATGGGGCCTTGCCCTTCATAATTGGAGCCTCGCCCCTCAAATATGGAGCCTTGCCCCTGACTGCATGGAGCCCTGCCCATCCCTCATGGATCCCCGCCCATCACTGGCTGGAGCCCTGCCCCACAAACATGGAGCCCTTTCCCTCACACATGGAGCCTTGCCCCTCTCTGGCTGGAGCCCTGCCACTAACACAAAGAGCCCCGGCCATCACTGCCCTGAGCCCCGCCCCTCACTGACTGGATCCCCACCCCTGAAAGCCTGGAACCCCGGCCTTCACTCATGGGGCCTTGCCCTTCATATTTGAAGCCCCGCCCCTCAAATATGGAGCCCTATACCTCACTGCATGGAGCCCTGCCCATCCCACATGGAGCCCCGCCCATCACTGGCTGGAGCCCCGCCCCACACACATGGAGCCTTTTCCCTCACACATGGAGCCTTGCCCCTCTCTGGCTGCAGCCCTAACCCTAAACACATGGAGCCTCGGCAATCACTGCCTAGAGCCCCACCCCTCACTGACTGGATCCCCACCTCTCACAGCCCGGAACCCCGCCCCTCACCGCATGGAACCCCTTCCCTCACTCATGGAACCCTGCCCTTCCCACATGGAGCCCCGCCCATCACTGCCTGGAGCCCTGCCCCACACACATGGAGCCGCTTCCGTCACACATAGAGCACCGCCCCTCACTGCCTGAAGCCCTGCCCCTCACACATGGAGCCCCGCGTTTGTAGGTCCTTCTTTTCGGTTTTGGCCTTCAGTGGGGATCAATTTTGGCAAGCTTTGCTGCATGTGTCTGCACTTGCTGACGTATGGCCTGCCTGCATTTTGATGGCTTTGACTTTGGGAAAGATGTTTTCTTGTTTTTTTTTTTTTGTTTAACTGTTCATGCCATGTCCCTCATATCTTGCCCCGTAAGTTGTGTCTTCCTCCTTGACTATTTCCCCTGATTTTGCAACATCTCTTAGCTTAATTTTTGCATCTTTTGGTCCTTCGCACTGCACCTCATATAATCACGGGCCATTTTCTTAGAGTAACTAGATTTCCCAAACTTCCTTTTTTTCTCCTCCAATTGCAATTCCTTTGATGGAGTCTCCGTTCCAGTGTGTTTGTAGGTCCTTCTTTTCTGTTTGGGCCTTCAGTGGGGATGAATTTTGGCAAGCTTTGCTGCATGTGCCTGGACTTGCTGGCGTATGGCCTGCCTGCATTTTGATGGCTTTGACTTTGGAAAAATTTTTTTTTTTTCGTTGTTTTGTGAAGTGTCCATGCCATGTCCCTCATATCTTGCCCCCTAAGTTGTGTCTTCCTCCTTGACTTTTTCCCCTGCTTTTGCAACATCTGTGAGCCTATTTTTTGCATGTTTTGGTCCTTTGCAATGCAGCTGATTTCCTCACAGCCTATTTTTTGAAGACATTAAAATTACCGATTTTCTGCTTTTTTCAATTGCATTTCATTTGAACTTATCTCCTTTCCAGAGTGTTTGCAAGCCTTTCTTTTGGGATTCACAAGATTCCTTTTCCTCTCCCGAAAGGAAATTTCATTTCCTTTCGGGAAGGGAAAAGAAATCTTGTGATTTCAATGGGGACGAATCGAAGAATCATTGGTGCATTTCCCTGCCCTTGATGGCATGCCATGCCTTTTGGTGGCTTTGACTTGGGGAAAGATTTTTTTCATTTTTTGGTTGATTTCTGAAGTGTCCATGCCATGTCCTCATATCTTGCCACCTAAGTTGTGTCTTCCTCCTTGACTTTTTCCCCTGCTTTTGCAACATCTGTGAGCTTAGTTTTTGCATCTTTTGGTCCTTCGCACTGCACCTGATATTATCCCGGGCCATTTCCTTACAGTCACTAAATTTCCCAAAGTTTCTTTTTTTCTCCTCCAATTACAATTCCTTTGATGGTGTCTCCGCTCCAGCAGCCTGTTTGTAGGCCCTTATTTTCTGTTTTGGCCTTCAGTGGGGATCAGATTTGGCAAGCTTTGCTGCATGTGCCTGCACTTGCTGGCGTATGGCCTGCCTGCATTTTGAAGGCTTTGACTTTGGGAACGATTTTTTCTTGTTTTTCTTTTTCCTTGTTTTAAATATTCATGCCATGTCCCTCATATCTTGCCCCCTAAGTTGTGTTTTCCTCCTTGACTTTTTCCGCTGCTTTTGAAATATCTGTGAGCTTTGTTTTGGCATCATTTAGTCCTTCGCACTGCACCTGACATAATCCCGGGCCATTTTCTTACAGTCACTAAATTTACCAAATTTACAGTTTTACTTTTCCTAATGCAATATTTCCGATGCTGTCTCCATCCACCGCCCCTCACTGCCTGAAGCCCTGCCCCTCACACAGGGAGCCCCAGCCATGACTGCCTAGTGCCCCGCCCCGCACTGACTGGATCCCCACCCCTGAAAGCCTGGAACCCCGCGCCTCACTCATGGGGCCTTGCCCTTCATAATTGGAGCCCCGCCCCTCAAATATGGAGCCTTGCCCCTGACTGCATGGAGCCCTGCCCATCCCTCATGGATCCCCGCCCATCACTGGCTGGAGCCCTGCCCCACAAACATGGAGCCCTTTCCCTCACACATGGAGCCTTGCCCCTCTCTGGCTGGAGCCCTGCCACTAACACAAAGAGCCCCGGCCATCACTGCCCCTGAGCCCCGCCCCTCACTGACTGGATCCCCACCCCTGAAAGCCTGGAACCCCGGCCTTCACTCATGGGGCCTTGCCCTTCATATTTGAAGCCCCGCCCCTCAAATATGGAGCCCTATCCCTCACTGCATGGAGCCCTGCCCATCCCACATGGAGCCCCGCCCATCACTGGCTGGAGCCCCGCCCCACACACATGGAGCCTTTTCCCTCACACATGGAGCCCTGCCCCTCTCTGGCTGCAGCCCTAACCCTAACACATGGAGCCTCGGCAATCACTGCCTAGAGCCCCACCCCTCACTGACTGGATCCCCACCCCTCACAGCCCGGAACCCCGCCCCTCACGCATGGAACCCCTTCCCTCACTCATGGAACCCTGCCCTTCACACATGGAGCCCCGCCCATCACTGGCTGGAGCCCTGCCCCACACACATGGAGCCGCTTCCGTCACACATAGAGCACCGCCCCTCACTGCCTGAAGCCCTGCCCCTCACACATGGAGCCCCGCGTTTGTAGGTCCTTCTTTTCGGTTTTGGCCTTCAGTGGGGATCAATTTTGGCAAGCTTTGCTGCATGTGTCTGCACTTGCTGACGTATGGCCTGCCTGCATTTTGATGGCTTTGACTTTGGGAAAGATGTTTTCTTGTTTTTTTTTTTTTGTTTAACTGTTCATGCCATGTCCCTCATATCTTGCCCCGTAAGTTGTGTCTTCCTCCTTGACTATTTCCCCTGATTTTGCAACATCTCTTAGCTTAATTTTTGCATCTTTTGGTCCTTCGCACTGCACCTCATATAATCCCGGGCCATTTTCTTAGAGTAACTAGATTTCCCAAATTTCCTTTTTTTCTCCTCCAATTGCAATTCCTTTGATGGAGTCTCCGTTCCAGTGTGTTTGTAGGTCCTTCTTTTCTGTTTGGGCCTTCAGTGGGGATGAATTTTGGCAAGCTTTGCTGCATGTGCCTGGACTTGCTGGCGTATGGCCTGCCTGCATTTTGATGGCTTTGACTTTGGAAAAATTTTTTTTTTTTCGTTGTTTTGTGAAGTGTCCATGCCATGTCCCTCATATCTTGCCCCCTAAGTTGTGTCTTCCTCCTTGACTTTTTCCCCTGCTTTTGCATCATCTGTGAGCCTATTTTTTGCATGTTTTGGTCCTTTGCAATGCAGCTGATTTCCTCACAGCCTATTTTTTGAAGACATTAAAATTACCGATTTTCTGCTTTTTTCAATTGCATTTCATTTGAACTTATCTCCTTTCCAGAGTGTTTGCAAGCCTTTCTTTTGGGATTCACAAGATTCCTTTTCCCTTCCCGAAAGGAAATTTCATTTCCTTTCGGGAAGGGAAAAGAAATCTTGTGATTTCAATGGGGACGAATCGAAGAATCATTGGTGCATTTCCCTGCCCTTGATGGCATGCTATGCCTTTTGGTGGCTTTGACTTGGGGAAAGATTTTTTTCATTTTTTGGTTGATTTCTGAAGTGTCCATGCCATGTCCTCATATCTTGCCACCTAAGTTGTGTCTTCCTCCTTGACTTTTTCCCCTGCTTTTGCAACATCTGTGAGCTTAGTTTTTGCATCTTTTGGTCCTTCGCACTGCACCTGATATTATCCCGGGCCATTTCCTTACAGTCACTAAATTTCCCAAATTGTCTTTTTTTCTCCTCCAATTACAATTCCTTTGATGGTGTCTCCGCTCCAGCCTGTTTGTAGGCCCTTATTTTCTGTTTTGGCCTTCAGTGGGGATCAGATTTGGCAAGCTTTGCTGCATGTGCCTGCACTTGCTGGCGTATGGCCTGCCTGCATTTTGAAGGCTTTGACTTTGGGAACGATTTTTTCTTGTTTTTCTTTTTTCTTGTTTTAAATATTCATGCCATGTCCCTCATATCTTGCCCCCTAAGTTGTGTTTTCCTCCTTGACTTTTTCCGCTGCTTTTGAAATATCTGTGAGCTTTGTTTTGGCATCATTTAGTCCTTCGCACTGCACCTGACATAATCCCGGGCCATTTTCTTACAGTCACTAAATTTACCAAATTTACATTTTTACTTTTCCTAATGCAATATTTCCGATGCTGTCTCCATCCACCGCCCCTCACTGCCTGAAGCCCTGCCCCTCACACAGGGAGCCCCAGCCATGACTGCCTAGTGCCCCGCCCCGCACTGACTGGATCCCCACCCTTGAAAGCCTGGAACCCCGCGCCTCACTCATGGGGCCTTGCCCTTCATAATTGGAGCCTCGCCCCTCAAATATGGAGCCTTGCCCCTGACTGCATGGAGCCCTGCCCATCCCTCATGGATCCCCGCCCATCACTGGCTGGAGCCCTGCCCCACAAACATGGAGCCCTTTCCCTCACACATGGAGCCTTGCCCCTCTCTGGCTGGAGCCCTGCCACTAACACAAAGAGCCCCGGCCATCACTGCCCTGAGCCCCGCCCCTCACTGACTGGATCCCCACCCCTGAAAGCCTGGAACCCCGGCCTTCACTCATGGGGCCTTGCCCTTCATATTTGAAGCCCCGCCCCTCAAATATGGAGCCCTATACCTCACTGCATGGAGCCCTGCCCATCCCACATGGAGCCCCGCCCATCACTGGCTGGAGCCCCGCCCCACACACATGGAGCCTTTTCCCTCACACATGGAGCCTTGCCCCTCTCTGGCTGCAGCCCTAACCCTAACACATGGAGCCTCGGCAATCACTGCCTAGAGCCCCACCCCTCACTGACTGGATCCCCACCTCTCACAGCCCGGAACCCCGCCCCTCACGCATGGAACCCCTTCCCTCACTCATGGAACCCTGCCCTTCCCACATGGAGCCCCGCCCATCACTGCCTGAAGCCCTGCCCCTCACACATGGAGCCCCGCGTTTGTAGGTCCTTCTTTTCGGTTTTGGCCTTCAGTGGGGATCAATTTTGGCAAGCTTTGCTGCATGTGTCTGCATTTGCTGACGTATGGCCTGCCTGCATTTTGATGGCTTTGACTTTGGGAAAGATGTTTTCTTGTTTTTTTTTTTTGTTTAACTGTTCATGCCATGTCCCTCATATCTTGCCCCGTAAGTTGTGTCTTCCTCCTTGACTATTTCCCCTGATTTTGCAACATCTCTTAGCTTAATTTTTGCATCTTTTGGTCCTTCGCACTGCACCTCATATAATCACGGGCCATTTTCTTAGAGTAACTAGATTTCCCAAACTTCCTTTTTTTCTCCTCCAATTGCAATTCCTTTGATGGAGTCTCCGTTCCAGTGTGTTTGTAGGTCCTTCTTTTCTGTTTGGGCCTTCAGTGGGGATGAATTTTGGCAAGCTTTGCTGCATGTGCCTGGACTTGCTGGCGTATGGCCTGCCTGCATTTTGATGGCTTTGACTTTGGAAAAATTTTTTTTTTTTCGTTGTTTTGTGAAGTGTCCATGCCATGTCCCTCATATCTTGCCCCCTAAGTTGTGTCTTCCTCCTTGACTTTTTCCCCTGCTTTTGCAACATCTGTGAGCCTATTTTTTGCATGTTTTGGTCCTTTGCAATGCAGCTGATTTCCTCACAGCCTATTTTTTGAAGACATTAAAATTACCGATTTTCTGCTTTTTTCAATTGCATTTCATTTGAACTTATCTCCTTTCCAGAGTGTTTGCAAGCCTTTCTTTTGGGATTCACAAGATTCCTTTTCCTCTCCCGAAAGGAAATTTCATTTCCTTTCGGGAAGGGAAAAGAAATCTTGTGATTTCAATGGGGACGAATCGAAGAATCATTGGTGCATTTCCCTGCCCTTGATGGCATGCCATGCCTTTTGGTGGCTTTGACTTGGGGAAAGATTTTTTTCATTTTTTGGTTGATTTCTGAAGTGTCCATGCCATGTCCTCATATCTTGCCACCTAAGTTGTGTCTTCCTCCTTGACTTTTTCCCCTGCTTTTGCAACATCTGTGAGCTTAGTTTTTGCATCTTTTGGTCCTTCGCACTGCACCTGATATTATCCCGGGCCATTTCCTTACAGTCACTAAATTTCCCAAATTGTCTTTTTTTCTCCTCCAATTACAATTCCTTTGATGGTGTCTCCGCTCCAGCCTGTTTGTAGGCCCTTATTTTCTGTTTTGGCCTTCAGTGGGGATCAGATTTGGCAAGCTTTGCTGCATGTGCCTGCACTTGCTGGCGTATGGCCTGCCTGCATTTTGATGGCTTTGACTTTGGGAACGATTTTTTCTTGTTTTTCTTTTTCCTTGTTTTAAATATTCATGCCATGTCCCTCATATCTTGCCCCCTAAGTTGTGTTTTCCTCCTTGACTTTTTCCGCTGCTTTTGAAATATCTGTGAGCTTTGTTTTGGCATCATTTAGTTCTTCGCACTGCACCTGACATAATCCCGGGCCATTTTCTTACAGTCACTAAATTTACCAAATTTACAGTTTTACTTTTCCTAATGCAATATTTCCGATGCTGTCTCCATCCACCGCCCCTCACTGCCTGAAGCCCTGCCCCTCACACAGGGAGCCCCAGCCATGACTGCCTAGTGCCCCGCCCCGCACTGACTGGATCCCCACCCCTGAAAGCCTGGAACCCCGCGCCTCACTCATGGGGCCTTGCCCTTCATAATTGGAGCCCCGCCCCTCAAAGATGGAGCCTTGCCCCTGACTGCATGGAGCCCTGCCCATCCCTCATGGATCCCCGCCCATCACTGGCTGGAGCCCTGCCCCACAAACATGGAGCCCTTTCCCTCACACATGGAGCCTTGCCCCTCTCTGGCTGGAGCCCTGCCACTAACACAAAGAGCCCCGGCCATCACTGCCCTGAGCCCCGCCCCTCACTGACTGGATCCCCACCCCTGAAAGCCTGGAACCCCGGCCTTCACTCATGGGGCCTTGCCCTTCATATTTGAAGCCCCGCCCCTCAAATATGGAGCCCTATCCCTCACTGCATGGAGCCCTGCCCATCCCACATGGAGCCCCGCCCATCACTGGCTGGAGCCCCGCCCCACACACATGGAGCCTTTTCCCTCACACATGGAGCCCTGCCCCTCTCTGGCTGCAGCCCTAACCCTAACACATGGAGCCTCGGCAATCACTGCCTAGAGCCCCACCCCTCACTGACTGGATCCCCACCCCTCACAGCCCGGAACCCCGCCCCTCACGCATGGAACCCCTTCCCTCACTCATGGAACCCTGCCCTTCACACATGGAGCCCCGCCCATCACTGGCTGGAGCCCTGCCCCACACACATGGAGCCGCTTCCGTCACACATAGAGCACCGCCCCTCACTGCCTGAAGCCCTGCCCCTCACACATGGAGCCCCGCGTTTGTAGGTCCTTCTTTTCGGTTTTGGCCTTCAGTGGGGATCAATTTTGGCAAGCTTTGCTGCATGTGTCTGCACTTGCTGACGTATGGCCTGCCTGCATTTTGATGGCTTTGACTTTGGGAAAGATGTTTTCTTGTTTTTTTTTTTTTGTTTAACTGTTCATGCCATGTCCCTCATATCTTGCCCCGTAAGTTGTGTCTTCCTCCTTGACTATTTCCCCTGATTTTGCAACATCTCTTAGCTTAATTTTTGCATCTTTTGGTCCTTCGCACTGCACCTCATATAATCCCGGGCCATTTTCTTAGAGTAACTAGATTTCCCAAATTTCCTTTTTTTCTCCTCCAATTGCAATTCCTTTGATGGAGTCTCCGTTCCAGTGTGTTTGTAGGTCCTTCTTTTCTGTTTGGGCCTTCAGTGGGGATGAATTTTGGCAAGCTTTGCTGCATGTGCCTGGACTTGCTGGCGTATGGCCTGCCTGCATTTTGATGGCTTTGACTTTGGAAAAATTTTTTTTTTTTCGTTGTTTTGTGAAGTGTCCATGCCATGTCCCTCATATCTTGCCCCCTAAGTTGTGTCTTCCTCCTTGACTTTTTCCCCTGCTTTTGCATCATCTGTGAGCCTATTTTTTGCATGTTTTGGTCCTTTGCAATGCAGCTGATTTCCTCACAGCCTATTTTTTGAAGACATTAAAATTACCGATTTTCTGCTTTTTTCAATTGCATTTCATTTGAACTTATCTCCTTTCCAGAGTGTTTGCAAGCCTTTCTTTTGGGATTCACAAGATTCCTTTTCCCTTCCCAAAAGGAAATTTCATTTCCTTTCGGGAAGGGAAAAGAAATCTTGTGATTTCAATGGGGACGAATCGAAGAATCATTGGTGCATTTCCCTGCCCTTGATGGCATGCTATGCCTTTTGGTGGCTTTGACTTGGGGAAAGATTTTTTTCATTTTTTGGTTGATTTCTGAAGTGTCCATGCCATGTCCTCATATCTTGCCACCTAAGTTGTGTCTTCCTCCTTGACTTTTTCCCCTGCTTTTGCAACATCTGTGAGCTTAGTTTTTGCATCTTTTGGTCCTTCGCACTGCACCTGATATTATCCCGGGCCATTTCCTTACAGTCACTAAATTTCCCAAATTGTCTTTTTTTCTCCTCCAATTACAATTCCTTTGATGGTGTCTCCGCTCCAGCCTGTTTGTAGGCCCTTATTTTCTGTTTTGGCCTTCAGTGGGGATCAGATTTGGCAAGCTTTGCTGCATGTGCCTGCACTTGCTGGCGTATGGCCTGCCTGCATTTTGAAGGCTTTGACTTTGGGAACGATTTTTTCTTGTTTTTCTTTTTTCTTGTTTTAAATATTCATGCCATGTCCCTCATATCTTGCCCCCTAAGTTGTGTTTTCCTCCTTGACTTTTTCCGCTGCTTTTGAAATATCTGTGAGCTTTGTTTTGGCATCATTTAGTCCTTCGCACTGCACCTGACATAATCCCGGGCCATTTTCTTACAGTCACTAAATTTACCAAATTTACATTTTTACTTTTCCTAATGCAATATTTCCGATGCTGTCTCCATCCACCGCCCCTCACTGCCTGAAGCCCTGCCCCTCACACAGGGAGCCCCAGCCATGACTGCCTAGTGCCCCGCCCCGCACTGACTGGATCCCCACCCTTGAAAGCCTGGAACCCCGCGCCTCACTCATGGGGCCTTGCCCTTCATAATTGGAGCCTCGCCCCTCAAATATGGAGCCTTGCCCCTGACTGCATGGAGCCCTGCCCATCCCTCATGGATCCCCGCCCATCACTGGCTGGAGCCCTGCCCCACAAACATGGAGCCCTTTCCCTCACACATGGAGCCTTGCCCCTCTCTGGCTGGAGCCCTGCCACTAACACAAAGAGCCCCGGCCATCACTGCCCTGAGCCCCGCCCCTCACTGACTGGATCCCCACCCCTGAAAGCCTGGAACCCCGGCCTTCACTCATGGGGCCTTGCCCTTCATATTTGAAGCCCCGCCCCTCAAATATGGAGCCCTATACCTCACTGCATGGAGCCCTGCCCATCCCACATGGAGCCCCGCCCATCACTGGCTGGAGCCCCGCCCCACACACATGGAGCCTTTTCCCTCACACATGGAGCCTTGCCCCTCTCTGGCTGCAGCCCTAACCCTAACACATGGAGCCTCGGCAATCACTGCCTAGAGCCCCACCCCTCACTGACTGGATCCCCACCTCTCACAGCCCGGAACCCCGCCCCTCACGCATGGAACCCCTTCCCTCACTCATGGAACCCTGCCCTTCCCACATGGAGCCCCGCCCATCACTGCCTGGAGCCCTGCCCCACACACATGGAGCCGCTTCCGTCACACATAGAGCACCGCCCCTCACTGCCTGAAGCCCTGCCCCTCACACATGGAGCCCCGCGTTTGTAGGTCCTTCTTTTCGGTTTTGGCCTTCAGTGGGGATCAATTTTGGCAAGCTTTGCTGCATGTGTCTGCACTTGCTGACGTATGGCCTGCCTGCATTTTGATGGCTTTGACTTTGGGAAAGATGTTTTCTTGTTTTTTTTTTTTTGTTTAACTGTTGATGCCATGTCCCTCATATCTTGCCCCGTAAGTTGTGTCTTCCTCCTTGACTATTTCCCCTGATTTTGCAACATCTCTTAGCTTAATTTTTGCATCTTTTGGTCCTTCGCACTGCACCTCATATAATCCCGGGCCATTTTCTTAGAGTAACTAGATTTCCCAAACTTCCTTTTTTTCTCCTCCAATTGCAATTCCTTTGATGGAGTCTCCGTTCCAGTGTGTTTGTAGGTCCTTCTTTTCTGTTTGGGCCTTCAGTGGGGATGAATTTTGGCAAGCTTTGCTGCATGTGCCTGGACTTGCTGGCGTATGGCCTGCCTGCATTTTGATGGCTTTGACTTTGGAAAAATTTTTTTTTTTTCGTTGTTTTGTGAAGTGTCCATGCCATGTCCCTCATATCTTGCCCCCTAAGTTGTGTCTTCCTCCTTGACTTTTTCCCCTGCTTTTGCAACATCTGTGAGCCTATTTTTTGCATGTTTTGGTCCTTTGCAATGCAGCTGATTTCCTCACAGCCTATTTTTTGAAGACATTAAAATTACCGATTTTCTGCTTTTTTCAATTGCATTTCATTTGAACTTATCTCCTTTCCAGAGTGTTTGCAAGCCTTTCTTTTGGGATTCACAAGATTCCTTTTCCTCTCCCGAAAGGAAATTTCATTTCCTTTCGGGAAGGGAAAAGAAATCTTGTGATTTCAATGGGGACGAATCGAAGAATCATTGGTGCATTTCCCTGCCCTTGATGGCATGCCATGCCTTTTGGTGGCTTTGACTTGGGGAAAGATTTTTTTCATTTTTTGGTTGATTTCTGAAGTGTCCATGCCATGTCCTCATATCTTGCCACCTAAGTTGTGTCTTCCTCCTTGACTTTTTCCCCTGCTTTTGCAACATCTGTGAGCTTAGTTTTTGCATCTTTTGGTCCTTCGCACTGCACCTGATATTATCCCGGGCCATTTCCTTACAGTCACTAAATTTCCCAAATTGTCTTTTTTTCTCCTCCAATTACAATTCCTTTGATGGTGTCTCCGCTCCAGCCTGTTTGTAGGCCCTTATTTTCTGTTTTGGCCTTCAGTGGGGATCAGATTTGGCAAGCTTTGCTGCATGTGCCTGCACTTGCTGGCGTATGGCCTGCCTGCATTTTGATGGCTTTGACTTTGGGAACGATTTTTTCTTGTTTTTCTTTTTCCTTGTTTTAAATATTCATGCCATGTCCCTCATATCTTGCCCCCTAAGTTGTGTTTTCCTCCTTGACTTTTTCCGCTGCTTTTGAAATATCTGTGAGCTTTGTTTTGGCATCATTTAGTCCTTCGCACTGCACCTGACATAATCCCGGGCCATTTTCTTACAGTCACTAAATTTACCAAATTTACATTTTTACTTTTCCTAATGCAATATTTCCGATGCTGTCTCCATCCACCGCCCCTCACTGCCTGAAGCCCTGCCCCTCACACAGGGAGCCCCAGCCATGACTGCCTAGTGCCCCGCCCCGCACTGACTGGATCCCCACCCCTGAAAGCCTGGAACCCCGCGCCTCACTCATGGGGCCTTGCCCTTCATAATTGGAGCCCCGCCCCTCAAAGATGGAGCCTTGCCCCTGACTGCATGGAGCCCTGCCCATCCCTCATGGATCCCCGCCCATCACTGGCTGGAGCCCTGCCCCACAAACATGGAGCCCTTTCCCTCACACATGGAGCCTTGCCCCTCTCTGGCTGGAGCCCTGCCACTAACACAAAGAGCCCCGGCCATCACTGCCCTGAGCCCCGCCCCTCACTGACTGGATCCCCACCCCTGAAAGCCTGGAACCCCGGCCTTCACTCATGGGGCCTTGCCCTTCATATTTGAAGCCCCGCCCCTCAAATATGGAGCCCTATCCCTCACTGCATGGAGCCCTGCCCATCCCACATGGAGCCCCGCCCATCACTGGCTGGAGCCCCGCCCCACACACATGGAGCCTTTTCCCTCACACATGGAGCCCTGCCCCTCTCTGGCTGCAGCCCTAACCCTAACACATGGAGCCTCGGCAATCACTGCCTAGAGCCCCACCCCTCACTGACTGGATCCCCACCCCTCACAGCCCGGAACCCCGCCCCTCACGCATGGAACCCCTTCCCTCACTCATGGAACCCTGCCCTTCACACATGGAGCCCCGCCCATCACTGCCTGGAGCCCTGCCCCACACACATGGAGCCGCTTCCGTCACACATAGAGCACCACCCCTCACTGCCTGAAGCCCTGCCCCTCACACATGGAGCCCCGCGTTTGTAGGTCCTTCTTTTCGGTTTTGGCCTTCAGTGGGGATCAATTTTGGCAAGCTTTGCTGCATGTGTCTGCACTTGCTGACGTATGGCCTGCCTGCATTTTGATGGCTTTGACTTTGGGAAAGATGTTTTCTTGTTTTTTTTTTTTTGTTTAACTGTTCATGCCATGTCCCTCATATCTTGCCCCGTAAGTTGTGTCTTCCTCCTTGACTATTTCCCCTGATTTTGCAACATCTCTTAGCTTAATTTTTGCATCTTTTGGTCCTTCGCACTGCACCTCATATAATCCCGGGCCATTTTCTTAGAGTAACTAGATTTCCCAAATTTCCTTTTTTTCTCCTCCAATTGCAATTCCTTTGATGGAGTCTCCGTTCCAGTGTGTTTGTAGGTCCTTCTTTTCTGTTTGGGCCTTCAGTGGGGATGAATTTTGGCAAGCTTTGCTGCATGTGCCTGGACTTGCTGGCGTATGGCCTGCCTGCATTTTGATGGCTTTGACTTTGGAAAAATTTTTTTTTTTTCGTTGTTTTGTGAAGTGTCCATGCCATGTCCCTCATATCTTGCCCCCTAAGTTGTGTCTTCCTCCTTGACTTTTTCCCCTGCTTTTGCAACATCTGTGAGCCTATTTTTTGCATGTTTTGGTCCTTTGCAATGCAGCTGATTTCCTCACAGCCTATTTTTTGAAGACATTAAAATTACCGATTTTCTGCTTTTTTCAATTGCATTTCATTTGAACTTATCTCCTTTCCAGAGTGTTTGCAAGCCTTTCTTTTGGGATTCACAAGATTCCTTTTCCCTTCCCGAAAGGAAATTTCATTTCCTTTCGGGCAGGGAAAAGAAATCTTGTGATTTCAATGGGGACGAATCGAAGAATCATTGGTGCATTTCCCTGCCCTTGATGGCATGCTATGCCTTTTGGTGGCTTTGACTTGGGGAAAGATTTTTTTCATTTTTTGGTTGATTTCTGAAGTGTCCATGCCATGTCCTCATATCTTGCCACCTAAGTTGTGTCTTCCTCCTTGACTTTTTCCCCTGCTTTTGCAACATCTGTGAGCTTAGTTTTTGCATCTTTTGGTCCTTCGCACTGCACCTGATATTATCCCGGGCCATTTCCTTACAGTCACTAAATTTCCCAAAGTTTCTTTTTTTCTCCTCCAATTACAATTCCTTTGATGGTGTCTCCGCTCCAGCCTGTTTGTAGGCCCTTATTTTCTGTTTTGGCCTTCAGTGGGGATCAGATTTGGCAAGCTTTGCTGCATGTGCCTGCACTTGCTGGCGTATGGCCTGCCTGCATTTTGAAGGCTTTGACTTTGGGAACGATTTTTTCTTGTTTTTCTTTTTCCTTGTTTTAAATATTCATGCCATGTCCCTCATATCTTGCCCCCTAAGTTGTGTTTTCCTCCTTGACTTTTTCCGCTGCTTTTGAAATATCTGTGAGCTTTGTTTTGGCATCATTTAGTCCTTCGCACTGCACCTGACATAATCCCGGGCCATTTTCTTACAGTCACTAAATTTACCAAATTTACATTTTTACTTTTCCTAATGCAATATTTCCGATGCTGTCTCCATCCACCGCCCCTCACTGCCTGAAGCCCTGCCCCTCACACAGGGAGCCCCAGCCATGACTGCCTAGTGCCCCGCCCCGCACTGACTGGATCCCCACCCCTGAAAGCCTGGAACCCCGCGCCTCACTCATGGGGCCTTGCCCTTCATAATTGGAGCCCCGCCCCTCAAATATGGAGCCTTGCCCCTGACTGCATGGAGCCCTGCCCATCCCTCATGGATCCCCGCCCATCACTGGCTGGAGCCCTGCCCCACAAACATGGAGCCCTTTCCCTCACACATGGAGCCTTGCCCCTCTCTGGCTGGAGCCCTGCCACTAACACAAAGAGCCCCGGCCATCACTGCCCTGAGCCCCGCCCCTCACTGACTGGATCCCCACCCCTGAAAGCCTGGAACCCCGGCCTTCACTCATGGGGCCTTGCCCTTCATATTTGAAGCCCCGCCCCTCAAATATGGAGCCCTATCCCTCACTGCATGGAGCCCTGCCCATCCCACATGGAGCCCCGCCCATCACTGGCTGGAGCCCCGCCCCACACACATGGAGCCTTTTCCCTCACACATGGAGCCCTGCCCCTCTCTGGCTGCAGCCCTAACCCTAACACATGGAGCCTCGGCAATCACTGCCTAGAGCCCCACCCCTCACTGACTGGATCCCCACCCCTCACAGCCCGGAACCCCGCCCCTCACGCATGGAACCCCTTCCCTCACTCATGGAACCCTGCCCTTCACACATGGAGCCCCGCCCATCACTGGCTGGAGCCCTGCCCCACACACATGGAGCCGCTTCCGTCACACATAGAGCACCGCCCCTCACTGCCTGAAGCCCTGCCCCTCACACATGGAGCCCCGCGTTTGTAGGTCCTTCTTTTCGGTTTTGGCCTTCAGTGGGGATCAATTTTGGCAAGCTTTGCTGCATGTGTCTGCACTTGCTGACGTATGGCCTGCCTGCATTTTGATGGCTTTGACTTTGGGAAAGATGTTTTCTTGTTTTTTTTTTTTTGTTTAACTCTTCATGCCATGTCCCTCATATCTTGCCCCGTAAGTTGTGTCTTCCTCCTTGACTATTTCCCCTGATTTTGCAACATCTCTTAGCTTAATTTTTGCATCTTTTGGTCCTTCGCACTGCACCTCATATAATCCCGGGCCATTTTCTTAGAGTAACTAGATTTCCCAAATTTCCTTTTTTTCTCCTCCAATTGCAATTCCTTTGATGGAGTCTCCGTTCCAGTGTGTTTGTAGGTCCTTCTTTTCTGTTTGGGCCTTCAGTGGGGATGAATTTTGGCAAGCTTTGCTGCATGTGCCTGGACTTGCTGGCGTATGGCCTGCCTGCATTTTGATGGCTTTGACTTTGGAAAAATTTTTTTTTTTTCGTTGTTTTGTGAAGTGTCCATGCCATGTCCCTCATATCTTGCCCCCTAAGTTGTGTCTTCCTCCTTGACTTTTTCCCCTGCTTTTGCAACATCTGTGAGCCTATTTTTTGCATGTTTTGGTCCTTTGCAATGCAGCTGATTTCCTCACAGCCTATTTTTTGAAGACATTAAAATTACCGATTTTCTGCTTTTTTCAATTGCATTTCATTTGAACTTATCTCCTTTCCAGAGTGTTTGCAAGCCTTTCTTTTGGGATTCACAAGATTCCTTTTCCCTTCCCGAAAGGAAATTTCATTTCCTTTCGGGAAGGGAAAAGAAATCTTGTGATTTCAATGGGGACGAATCGAAGAATCATTGGTGCATTTCCCTGCCCTTGATGGCATGCTATGCCTTTTGGTGGCTTTGACTTGGGGAAAGATTTTTTCTTTTTTTGGTTGATTTCTGAAGTGTCCATGCCATGTCCTCATATCTTGCCACCTAAGTTGTGTCTTCCTCCTTGACTTTTTCCCCTGCTTTTGCAACATCTGTGAGCTTAGTTTTTGCATCTTTTGGTCCTTCGCACTGCACCTGATATTATCCCGGGCCATTTCCTTACAGTCACTAAATTTCCCAAAGTTTCTTTTTTTCTCCTCCAATTACAATTCCTTTGATGGTGTCTCCGCTCCAGCCTGTTTGTAGGCCCTTATTTTCTGTTTTGGCCTTCAGTGGGGATCAGATTTGGCAAGCTTTGCTGCATGTGCCTGCACTTGCTGGCGTATGGCCTGCCTGCATTTTGATGGCTTTGACTTTGGGAACGATTTTTTCTTGTTTTTCTTTTTCCTTGTTTTAAATATTCATGCCATGTCCCTCATATCTTGCCCCCTAAGTTGTGTTTTCCTCCTTGACTTTTTCCGCTGCTTTTGAAATATCTGTGAGCTTTGTTTTGGCATCATTTAGTCCTTCGCACTGCACCTGACATAATCCCGGGCCATTTTCTTACAGTCACTAAATTTACCAAATTTACATTTTTACTTTTCCTAATGCAATATTTCCGATGCTGTCTCCATCCACCGCCCCTCACTGCCTGAAGCCCTGCCCCTCACACAGGGAGCCCCAGCCATGACTGCCTAGTGCCCCGCCCCGCACTGACTGGATCCCCACCCCTGAAAGCCTGGAACCCCGCGCCTCACTCATGGGGCCTTGCCCTTCATAATTGGAGCCCCGCCCCTCAAATATGGAGCCTTGCCCCTGACTGCATGGAGCCCTGCCCATCCCTCATGGATCCCCGCCCATCACTGGCTGGAGCCCTGCCCCACAAACATGGAGCCCTTTCCCTCACACATGGAGCCTTGCCCCTCTCTGGCTGGAGCCCTGCCACTAACACAAAGAGCCCCGGCCATCACTGCCCTGAGCCCCGCCCCTCACTGACTGGATCCCCACCCCTGAAAGCCTGGAACCCCGGCCTTCACTCATGGGGCCTTGCCCTTCATATTTGAAGCCCCGCCCCTCAAATATGGAGCCCTATCCCTCACTGCATGGAGCCCTGCCCATCCCACATGGAGCCCCGCCCATCACTGGCTGGAGCCCCGCCCCACACACATGGAGCCTTTTCCCTCACACATGGAGCCCTGCCCCTCTCTGGCTGCAGCCCTAACCCTAACACATGGAGCCTCGGCAATCACTGCCTAGAGCCCCACCCCTCACTGACTGGATCCCCACCCCTCACAGCCCGGAACCCCGCCCCTCACGCATGGAACCCCTTCCCTCACTCATGGAACCCTGCCCTTCACACATGGAGCCCCGCCCATCACTGGCTGGAGCCCTGCCCCACACACATGGAGCCGCTTCCGTCACACATAGAGCACCGCCCCTCACTGCCTGAAGCCCTGCCCCTCACACATGGAGCCCCGCGTTTGTAGGTCCTTCTTTTCGGTTTTGGCCTTCAGTGGGGATCAATTTTGGCAAGCTTTGCTGCATGTGTCTGCACTTGCTGACGTATGGCCTGCCTGCATTTTGATGGCTTTGACTTTGGGAAAGATGTTTTCTTGTTTTTTTTTTTTTGTTTAACTGTTCATGCCATGTCCCTCATATCTTGCCCCGTAAGTTGTGTCTTCCTCCTTGACTATTTCCCCTGATTTTGCAACATCTCTTAGCTTAATTTTTGCATCTTTTGGTCCTTCGCACTGCACCTCATATAATCCCGGGCCATTTTCTTAGAGTAACTAGATTTCCCAAATTTCCTTTTTTTCTCCTCCAATTGCAATTCCTTTGATGGAGTCTCCGTTCCAGTGTGTTTGTAGGTCCTTCTTTTCTGTTTGGGCCTTCAGTGGGGATGAATTTTGGCAAGCTTTGCTGCATGTGCCTGGACTTGCTGGCGTATGGCCTGCCTGCATTTTGATGGCTTTGACTTTGGAAAAATTTTTTTTTTTTCGTTGTTTTGTGAAGTGTCCATGCCATGTCCCTCATATCTTGCCCCCTAAGTTGTGTCTTCCTCCTTGACTTTTTCCCCTGCTTTTGCAACATCTGTGAGCCTATTTTTTGCATGTTTTGGTCCTTTGCAATGCAGCTGATTTCCTCACAGCCTATTTTTTGAAGACATTAAAATTACTGATTTTCTGCTTTTTTCAATTGCATTTCATTTGAACTTATCTCCTTTCCAGAGTGTTTGCAAGCCTTTCTTTTGGGATTCACAAGATTCCTTTTCCCTTCCCGAAAGGAAATTTCATTTCCTTTCGGGAAGGGAAAAGAAATCTTGTGATTTCAATGGGGACGAATCGAAGAATCATTGGTGCATTTCCCTGCCCTTGATGGCATGCTATGCCTTTTGGTGGCTTTGACTTGGGGAAAGATTTTTTTCATTTTTTGGTTGATTTCTGAAGTGTCCATGCCATGTCCTCATATCTTGCCACCTAAGTTGTGTCTTCCTCCTTGACTTTTTCCCCTGCTTTTGCAACATCTGTGAGCTTAGTTTTTGCATCTTTTGGTCCTTCGCACTGCACCTGATATTATCCCGGGCCATTTCCTTACAGTCACTAAATTTCCCAAATTGTCTTTTTTTCTCCTCCAATTACAATTCCTTTGATGGTGTCTCCGCTCCAGCCTGTTTGTAGGCCCTTATTTTCTGTTTTGGCCTTCAGTGGGGATCAGATTTGGCAAGCTTTGCTGCATGTGCCTGCACTTGCTGGCGTATGGCCTGCCTGCATTTTGAAGGCTTTGACTTTGGGAACGATTTTTTCTTGTTTTTCTTTTTCCTTGTTTTAAATATTCATGCCATGTCCCTCATATCTTGCCCCCTAAGTTGTGTTTTCCTCCTTGACTTTTTCCGCTGCTTTTGAAATATCTGTGAGCTTTGTTTTGGCATCATTTAGTCCTTCGCACTGCACCTGACATAATCCCGGGCCATTTTCTTACAGTCACTAAATTTACCAAATTTACATTTTTACTTTTCCTAATGCAATATTTCCGATGCTGTCTCCATCCACCGCCCCTCACTGCCTGAAGCCCTGCCCCTCACACAGGGAGCCCCAGCCATGACTGCCTAGTGCCCCGCCCCGCACTGACTGGATCCCCACCCCTGAAAGCCTGGAACCCCGCGCCTCACTCATGGGGCCTTGCCCTTCATAATTGGAGCCCCGCCCCTCAAAGATGGAGCCTTGCCCCTGACTGCATGGAGCCCTGCCCATCCCTCATGGATCCCCGCCCATCACTGGCTGGAGCCCTGCCCCACAAACATGGAGCCCTTTCCCTCACACATGGAGCCTTGCCCCTCTCTGGCTGGAGCCCTGCCACTAACACAAAGAGCCCCGGCCTTCACTGCCCTGAGCCCCGCCCCTCACTGACTGGATCCCCACCCCTGAAAGCCTGGAACCCCGGCCTTCACTCATGGGGCCTTGCCCTTCATATTTGAAGCCCCGCCCCTCAAATATGGAGCCCTATCCCTCACTGCATGGAGCCCTGCCCATCCCACATGGAGCCCCGCCCATCACTGGCTGGAGCCCCGCCCCACACACATGGAGCCTTTTCCCTCACACATGGAGCCCTGCCCCTCTCTGGCTGCAGCCCTAACCCTAACACATGGAGCCTCGGCAATCACTGCCTAGAGCCCCACCCCTCACTGACTGGATCCCCACCCCTCACAGCCCGGAACCCCGCCCCTCACGCATGGAACCCCTTCCCTCACTCATGGAGCCCTGCCCATCCCACATGGAGCCCCGCCCATCACTGGCTGGAGCCCTGCCCCACACACATGGAGCCGCTTCCGTCACACATAGAGCACCGCCCCTCACTGCCTGAAGCCCTGCCCCTCACACATGGAGCCCCGCGTTTGTAGGTCCTTCTTTTCGGTTTTGGCTTTCAGTGGGGATCAATTTTGGCAAGCTTTGCTGCATGTGTCTGCACTTGCTGGCATATGGCCTGCCTGCATTTTGATGGCTTTGACTTTGGGAAAGATTTTTTCTTGTTTTTTTTTTTTTGTTTAACTGTTCATGCCATGTCCCTCATATCTTGCCCCGTAAGTTGTGTCTTCCTCCTTGACTTTTTCCCCTGATTTTGCAACATCTCTTAGCTTAATTTTTGCATCTTTTGGTCCTTCGCACTGCACCTCCTATAATCCCGGGCCATTTTCTTAGAGTAACTAGATTTCCCAAATTTCCTTTTTTTCTCCTCCAATTGCAATTCCTTTGATGGAGTCTCCGTTCCAGTGTGTTTGTAGGTCCTTCTTTTCTGTTTGGGCCTTCAGTGGGGATGAATTTTGGCAAGCTTTGCTGCATGTGCCTGGACTTGCTGGTGTATGGCCTGCCTGCATTTTGATGGCTTTGACTTTGGAAAAATTTTTTTTTTTTCGTTGTTTTGTGAAGTGTCCATGCCATGTCCCTCATATCTTGCCCCCTAAGTTGTGTCTTCCTCCTTGACTTTTTCCCCTGCTTTTGCAACATCTGTGAGCCTATTTTTTGCATGTTTTGGTCCTTTGCAATGCAGCTGATTTCCTCACAGCCTATTTTTTGAAGACATTAAAATTACCGATTTTCTGCTTTTTTCAATTGCATTTCATTTGAACTTATCTCCTTTCCAGAGTGTTTGCAAGCCTTTCTTTTGGGATTCACAAGATTCCTTTTCCCTTCCCAAAAGGAAATTTCATTTCCTTTCGGGAAGGGAAAAGAAATCTTGTGATTTCAATGGGGACGAATCGAAGAATCATTGGTGCATTTCCCTGCCCTTGATGGCATGCCATGCCTTTTGGTGGCTTTGACTTGGGGAAAGATTTTTTTCATTTTTTGGTTGATTTCTGAAGTGTCCATGCCATGTCCTCATATCTTGCCACCTAAGTTGTGTCTTCCTCCTTGACTTTTTCCCCTGCTTTTGCAACATCTGTGAGCTTAGTTTTTGCATCTTTTGGTCCTTCGCACTGCACCTGATATTATCCCGGGCCATTTCCTTACAGTCACTAAATTTCCCAAATTGTCTTTTTTTCTCCTCCAATTACAATTCCTTTGATGGTGTCTCCGCTCCAGCCTGTTTGTAGGCCCTTATTTTCTGTTTTGGCCTTCAGTGGGGATCAGATTTGGCAAGCTTTGCTGCATGTGCCTGCACTTGCTGGCGTATGGCCTGCCTGCATTTTGAAGGCTTTGACTTTGGGAACGATTTTTTCTTGTTTTTCTTTTTCCTTGTTTTAAATATTCATGCCATGTCCCTCATATCTTGCCCCCTAAGTTGTGTTTTCCTCCTTGACTTTTTCCGCTGCTTTTGAAATATCTGTGAGCTTTGTTTTGGCATCATTTAGTCCTTCGCACTGCACCTGACATAATCCCGGGCCATTTTCTTACAGTCACTAAATTTACCAAATTTACATTTTTACTTTTCCTAATGCAATATTTCCGATGCTGTCTCCATCCACCGCCCCTCACTGCCTGAAGCCCTGCCCCTCACACAGGGAGCCCCAGCCATGACTGCCTAGTGCCCCGCCCCGCACTGACTGGATCCCCACCCCTGAAAGCCTGGAACCCCGCGCCTCACTCATGGGGCCTTGCCCTTCATAATTGGAGCCCCGCCCCTCAAAGATGGAGCCTTGCCCCTGACTGCATGGAGCCCTGCCCATCCCTCATGGATCCCCGCCCATCACTGGCTGGAGCCCTGCCCCACAAACATGGAGCCCTTTCCCTCACACATGGAGCCTTGCCCCTCTCTGGCTGGAGCCCTGCCACTAACACAAAGAGCCCCGGCCTTCACTGCCCTGAGCCCCGCCCCTCACTGACTGGATCCCCACCCCTGAAAGCCTGGAACCCCGGCCTTCACTCATGGGGCCTTGCCCTTCATATTTGAAGCCCCGCCCCTCAAATATGGAGCCCTATCCCTCACTGCATGGAGCCCTGCCCATCCCACATGGAGCCCCGCCCATCACTGGCTGGAGCCCCGCCCCACACACATGGAGCCTTTTCCCTCACACATGGAGCCCTGCCCCTCTCTGGCTGCAGCCCTAACCCTAACACATGGAGCCTCGGCAATCACTGCCTAGAGCCCCACCCCTCACTGACTGGATCCCCACCCCTCACAGCCCGGAACCCCGCCCCTCACGCATGGAACCCCTTCCCTCACTCATGGAGCCCTGCCCATCCCACATGGAGCCCCGCCCATCACTGGCTGGAGCCCTGCCCCACACACATGGAGCCGCTTCCGTCACACATAGAGCACCGCCCCTCACTGCCTGAAGCCCTGCCCCTCACACATGGAGCCCCGCGTTTGTAGGTCCTTCTTTTCGGTTTTGGCTTTCAGTGGGGATCAATTTTGGCAAGCTTTGCTGCATGTGTCTGCACTTGCTGGCGTATGGCCTGCCTGCATTTTGATGGCTTTGACTTTGGGAAAGATTTTTTCTTGTTTTTTTTTTTTTGTTTAACTGTTCATGCCATGTCCCTCATATCTTGCCCCGTAAGTTGTGTCTTCCTCCTTGACTTTTTCCCCTGATTTTGCAACATCTCTTAGCTTAATTTTTGCATCTTTTGGTCCTTCGCACTGCACCTCCTATAATCCCGGGCCATTTTCTTAGAGTAACTAGATTTCCCAAATTTCCTTTTTTTCTCCTCCAATTGCAATTCCTTTGATGGAGTCTCCGTTCCAGTGTGTTTGTAGGTCCTTCTTTTCTGTTTGGGCCTTCAGTGGGGATGAATTTTGGCAAGCTTTGCTGCATGTGCCTGGACTTGCTGGTGTATGGCCTGCCTGCATTTTGATGGCTTTGACTTTGGAAAAATTTTTTTTTTTTCGTTGTTTTGTGAAGTGTCCATGCCATGTCCCTCATATCTTGCCCCCTAAGTTGTGTCTTCCTCCTTGACTTTTTCCCCTGCTTTTGCAACATCTGTGAGCCTATTTTTTGCATGTTTTGGTCCTTTGCAATGCAGCTGATTTCCTCACAGCCTATTTTTTGAAGACATTAAAATTACCGATTTTCTGCTTTTTTCAATTGCATTTCATTTGAACTTATCTCCTTTCCAGAGTGTTTGCAAGCCTTTCTTTTGGGATTCACAAGATTCCTTTTCCCTTCCCAAAAGGAAATTTCATTTCCTTTCGGGAAGGGAAAAGAAATCTTGTGATTTCAATGGGGACGAATCGAAGAATCATTGGTGCATTTCCCTGCCCTTGATGGCATGCCATGCCTTTTGGTGGCTTTGACTTGGGGAAAGATTTTTTTCATTTTTTGGTTGATTTCTGAAGTGTCCATGCCATGTCCTCATATCTTGCCACCTAAGTTGTGTCTTCCTCCTTGACTTTTTCCCCTGCTTTTGCAACATCTGTGAGCTTAGTTTTTGCATCTTTTGGTCCTTCGCACTGCACCTGATATTATCCCGGGCCATTTCCTTACAGTCACTAAATTTCCCAAATTGTCTTTTTTTCTCCTCCAATTACAATTCCTTTGATGGTGTCTCCGCTCCAGCCTGTTTGTAGGCCCTTATTTTCTGTTTTGGCCTTCAGTGGGGATCAGATTTGGCAAGCTTTGCTGCATGTGCCTGCACTTGCTGGCGTATGGCCTGCCTGCATTTTGAAGGCTTTGACTTTGGGAACGATTTTTTCTTGTTTTTCTTTTTCCTTGTTTTAAATATTCATGCCATGTCCCTCATATCTTGCCCCCTAAGTTGTGTTTTCCTCCTTGACTTTTTCCGCTGCTTTTGAAATATCTGTGAGCTTTGTTTTGGCATCATTTAGTCCTTCGCACTGCACCTGACATAATCCCGGGCCATTTTCTTACAGTCACTAAATTTACCAAATTTACATTTTTACTTTTCCTAATGCAATATTTCCGATGCTGTCTCCATCCACCGCCCCTCACTGCCTGAAGCCCTGCCCCTCACACAGGGAGCCCCAGCCATGACTGCCTAGTGCCCCGCCCCGCACTGACTGGATCCCCACCCCTGAAAGCCTGGAACCCCGCGCCTCACTCATGGGGCCTTGCCCTTCATAATTGGAGCCCCGCCCCTCAAAGATGGAGCCTTGCCCCTGACTGCATGGAGCCCTGCCCATCCCTCATGGATCCCCGCCCATCACTGGCTGGAGCCCTGCCCCACAAACATGGAGCCCTTTCCCTCACACATGGAGCCTTGCCCCTCTCTGGCTGGAGCCCTGCCACTAACACAAAGAGCCCCGGCCTTCACTGCCCTGAGCCCCGCCCCTCACTGACTGGATCCCCACCCCTGAAAGCCTGGAACCCCGGCCTTCACTCATGGGGCCTTGCCCTTCATATTTGAAGCCCCGCCCCTCAAATATGGAGCCCTATCCCTCACTGCATGGAGCCCTGCCCATCCCACATGGAGCCCCGCCCATCACTGGCTGGAGCCCCGCCCCACACACATGGAGCCTTTTCCCTCACACATGGAGCCCTGCCCCTCTCTGGCTGCAGCCCTAACCCTAACACATGGAGCCTCGGCAATCACTGCCTAGAGCCCCACCCCTCACTGACTGGATCCCCACCCCTCACAGCCCGGAACCCCGCCCCTCACGCATGGAACCCCTTCCCTCACTCATGGAGCCCTGCCCATCCCACATGGAGCCCCGCCCATCACTGGCTGGAGCCCTGCCCCACACACATGGAGCCGCTTCCGTCACACATAGAGCACCGCCCCTCACTGCCTGAAGCCCTGCCCCTCACACATGGAGCCCCGCGTTTGTAGGTCCTTCTTTTCGGTTTTGGCTTTCAGTGGGGATCAATTTTGGCAAGCTTTGCTGCATGTGTCTGCACTTGCTGGCGTATGGCCTGCCTGCATTTTGATGGCTTTGACTTTGGGAAAGATTTTTTCTTGTTTTTTTTTTTTTGTTTAACTGTTCATGCCATGTCCCTCATATCTTGCCCCGTAAGTTGTGTCTTCCTCCTTGACTTTTTCCCCTGATTTTGCAACATCTCTTAGCTTAATTTTTGCATCTTTTGGTCCTTCGCACTGCACCTCCTATAATCCCGGGCCATTTTCTTAGAGTAACTAGATTTCCCAAATTTCCTTTTTTTCTCCTCCAATTGCAATTCCTTTGATGGAGTCTCCGTTCCAGTGTGTTTGTAGGTCCTTCTTTTCTGTTTGGGCCTTCAGTGGGGATGAATTTTGGCAAGCTTTGCTGCATGTGCCTGGACTTGCTGGTGTATGGCCTGCCTGCATTTTGATGGCTTTGACTTTGGAAAAATTTTTTTTTTTTCGTTGTTTTGTGAAGTGTCCATGCCATGTCCCTCATATCTTGCCCCCTAAGTTGTGTCTTCCTCCTTGACTTTTTCCCCTGCTTTTGCAACATCTGTGAGCCTATTTTTTGCATGTTTTGGTCCTTTGCAATGCAGCTGATTTCCTCACAGCCTATTTTTTGAAGACATTAAAATTACCGATTTTCTGCTTTTTTCAATTGCATTTCATTTGAACTTATCTCCTTTCCAGAGTGTTTGCAAGCCTTTCTTTTGGGATTCACAAGATTCCTTTTCCCTTCCCAAAAGGAAATTTCATTTCCTTTCGGGAAGGGAAAAGAAATCTTGTGATTTCAATGGGGACGAATCGAAGAATCATTGGTGCATTTCCCTGCCCTTGATGGCATGCCATGCCTTTTGGTGGCTTTGACTTGGGGAAAGATTTTTTTCATTTTTTGGTTGATTTCTGAAGTGTCCATGCCATGTCCTCATATCTTGCCACCTAAGTTGTGTCTTCCTCCTTGACTTTTTCCCCTGCTTTTGCAACATCTGTGAGCTTAGTTTTTGCATCTTTTGGTCCTTCGCACTGCACCTGATATTATCCCGGGCCATTTCCTTACAGTCACTAAATTTCCCAAATTGTCTTTTTTTCTCCTCCAATTACAATTCCTTTGATGGTGTCTCCGCTCCAGCCTGTTTGTAGGCCCTTATTTTCTGTTTTGGCCTTCAGTGGGGATCAGATTTGGCAAGCTTTGCTGCATGTGCCTGCACTTGCTGGCGTATGGCCTGCCTGCATTTTGAAGGCTTTGACTTTGGGAACGATTTTTTCTTGTTTTTCTTTTTCCTTGTTTTAAATATTCATGCCATGTCCCTCATATCTTGCCCCCTAAGTTGTGTTTTCCTCCTTGACTTTTTCCGCTGCTTTTGAAATATCTGTGAGCTTTGTTTTGGCATCATTTAGTCCTTCGCACTGCACCTGACATAATCCCGGGCCATTTTCTTACAGTCACTAAATTTACCAAATTTACATTTTTACTTTTCCTAATGCAATATTTCCGATGCTGTCTCCATCCACCGCCCCTCACTGCCTGAAGCCCTGCCCCTCACACAGGGAGCCCCAGCCATGACTGCCTAGTGCCCCGCCCCGCACTGACTGGATCCCCACCCCTGAAAGCCTGGAACCCCGCGCCTCACTCATGGGGCCTTGCCCTTCATAATTGGAGCCCCGCCCCTCAAAGATGGAGCCTTGCCCCTGACTGCATGGAGCCCTGCCCATCCCTCATGGATCCCCGCCCATCACTGGCTGGAGCCCTGCCCCACAAACATGGAGCCCTTTCCCTCACACATGGAGCCTTGCCCCTCTCTGGCTGGAGCCCTGCCACTAACACAAAGAGCCCCGGCCTTCACTGCCCTGAGCCCCGCCCCTCACTGACTGGATCCCCACCCCTGAAAGCCTGGAACCCCGGCCTTCACTCATGGGGCCTTGCCCTTCATATTTGAAGCCCCGCCCCTCAAATATGGAGCCCTATCCCTCACTGCATGGAGCCCTGCCCATCCCACATGGAGCCCCGCCCATCACTGGCTGGAGCCCCGCCCCACACACATGGAGCCTTTTCCCTCACACATGGAGCCCTGCCCCTCTCTGGCTGCAGCCCTAACCCTAACACATGGAGCCTCGGCAATCACTGCCTAGAGCCCCACCCCTCACTGACTGGATCCCCACCCCTCACAGCCCGGAACCCCGCCCCTCACGCATGGAACCCCTTCCCTCACTCATGGAGCCCTGCCCATCCCACATGGAGCCCCGCCCATCACTGGCTGGAGCCCTGCCCCACACACATGGAGCCGCTTCCGTCACACATAGAGCACCGCCCCTCACTGCCTGAAGCCCTGCCCCTCACACATGGAGCCCCGCGTTTGTAGGTCCTTCTTTTCGGTTTTGGCCTTCAGTGGGGATCAATTTTGGCAAGCTTTGCTGCATGTGTCTGCACTTGCTGGCGTATGGCCTGCCTGCATTTTGATGGCTTTGACTTTGGGAAAGATTTTTTCTTGTTTTTTTTTTTTTGTTTAACTGTTCATGCCATGTCCCTCATATCTTGCCCCGTAAGTTGTGTCTTCCTCCTTGACTTTTTCCCCTGATTTTGCAACATCTCTTAGCTTAATTTTTGCATCTTTTGGTCCTTCGCACTGCACCTCCTATAATCCCGGGCCATTTTCTTAGAGTAACTAGATTTCCCAAATTTCCTTTTTTTCTCCTCCAATTGCAATTCCTTTGATGGAGTCTCCGTTCCAGTGTGTTTGTAGGTCCTTCTTTTCTGTTTGGGCCTTCAGTGGGGATGAATTTTGGCAAGCTTTGCTGCATGTGCCTGGACTTGCTGGTGTATGGCCTGCCTGCATTTTGATGGCTTTGACTTTGGAAAAATTTTTTTTTTTTCGTTGTTTTGTGAAGTGTCCATGCCATGTCCCTCATATCTTGCCCCCTAAGTTGTGTCTTCCTCCTTGACTTTTTCCCCTGCTTTTGCAACATCTGTGAGCCTATTTTTTGCATGTTTTGGTCCTTTGCAATGCAGCTGATTTCCTCACAGCCTATTTTTTGAAGACATTAAAATTACCGATTTTCTGCTTTTTTCAATTGCATTTCATTTGAACTTATCTCCTTTCCAGAGTGTTTGCAAGCCTTTCTTTTGGGATTCACAAGATTCCTTTTCCCTTCCCAAAAGGAAATTTCATTTCCTTTCGGGAAGGGAAAAGAAATCTTGTGATTTCAATGGGGACGAATCGAAGAATCATTGGTGCATTTCCCTGCCCTTGATGGCATGCCATGCCTTTTGGTGGCTTTGACTTGGGGAAAGATTTTTTTCATTTTTTGGTTGATTTCTGAAGTGTCCATGCCATGTCCTCATATCTTGCCACCTAAGTTGTGTCTTCCTCCTTTTTCCCCTGCTTTTGCAACATCTGTGAGCTTAGTTTTTGCATCTTTTGGTCCTTCGCACTGCACCTGATATTATCCCGGACCATTTTCTTACAGTCACTAAATTTCCCAAATTGTCTTTTTTTCTCCTCCAATTACAATTCCTTTGATGGTGTCTCCGCTCCAGCCTGTTTGTAGGCCCTTATTTTCTGTTTTGGCCTTCAGTGGGGATCAGATTTGGCAAGCTTTGCTGCATGTGCCTGCACTTGCTGGCGTATGGCCTGCCTGCATTTTGAAGGCTTTGACTTTGGGAACGATTTTTTCTTGTTTTTCTTTTTTCTTGTTTTAAATATTCATGCCATGTCCCTCATATCTTGCCCCCTAAGTTGTGTTTTCCTCCTTGACTTTTTCCGCTGCTTTTGAAATATCTGTGAGCTTTGTTTTGGCATCATTTAGTCCTTCGCACTGCACCTGACATAATCCCGGGCCATTTTCTTACAGTCACTAAATTTACCAAATTTACATTTTTACTTTTCCTAATGCAATATTTCCGATGCTGTCTCCATCCACCGCCCCTCACTGCCTGAAGCCCTGCCCCTCACACAGGGAGCCCCAGCCATGACTGCCTAGTGCCCCGCCCCGCACTGACTGGATCCCCACCCCTGAAAGCCTGGAACCCCGCGCCTCACTCATGGGGCCTTGCCCTTCATAATTGGAGCCCCGCCCCTCAAAGATGGAGCCTTGCCCCTGACTGCATGGAGCCCTGCCCATCCCTCATGGATCCCCGCCCATCACTGGCTGGAGCCCTGCCCCACAAACATGGAGCCCTTTCCCTCACACATGGAGCCTTGCCCCTCTCTGGCTGGAGCCCTGCCACTAACACAAAGAGCCCCGGCCATCACTGCCCTGAGCCCCGCCCCTCACTGACTGGATCCCCACCCCTGAAAGCCTGGAACCCCGGCCTTCACTCATGGGGCCTTGCCCTTCATATTTGAAGCCCCGCCCCTCAAATATGGAGCCCTATCCCTCACTGCATGGAGCCCTGCCCATCCCACATGGAGCCCCGCCCATCACTGGCTGGAGCCCCGCCCCACACACATGGAGCCTTTTCCCTCACACATGGAGCCCTGCCCCTCTCTGGCTGCAGCCCTAACCCTAACACATGGAGCCTCGGCAATCACTGCCTAGAGCCCCACCCCTCACTGACTGGATCCCCACCCCTCACAGCCCGGAACCCCGCCCCTCACGCATGGAACCCCTTCCCTCACTCATGGAACCCTGCCCTTCACACATGGAGCCCCGCCCATCACTGGCTGGAGCCCTGCCCCACACACATGGAGCCGCTTCCGTCACACATAGAGCACCGCCCCTCACTGCCTGAAGCCCTGCCCCTCACACATGGAGCCCCGCGTTTGTAGGTCCTTCTTTTCGGTTTTGGCCTTCAGTGGGGATCAATTTTGGCAAGCTTTGCTGCATGTGTCTGCACTTGCTGACGTATGGCCTGCCTGCATTTTGATGGCTTTGACTTTGGGAAAGATGTTTTCTTGTTTTTTTTTTTTTGTTTAACTGTTGATGCCATGTCCCTCATATCTTGCCCCGTAAGTTGTGTCTTCCTCCTTGACTATTTCCCCTGATTTTGCAACATCTCTTAGCTTAATTTTTGCATCTTTTGGTCCTTCGCACTGCACCTCATATAATCCCGGGCCATTTTCTTAGAGTAACTAGATTTCCCAAATTTCCTTTTTTTCTCCTCCAATTGCAATTCCTTTGATGGAGTCTCCGTTCCAGTGTGTTTGTAGGTCCTTCTTTTCTCTTTGGGCCTTCAGTGGGGATGAATTTTGGCAAGCTTTGCTGCATGTGCCTGGACTTGCTGGCGTATGGCCTGCCTGCATTTTGATGGCTTTGACTTTGGAAAAATTTTTTTTTTTTCGTTGTTTTGTGAAGTGTCCATGCCATGTCCCTCATATCTTGCCCCCTAAGTTGTGTCTTCCTCCTTGACTTTTTCCCCTGCTTTTGCAACATCTGTGAGCCTATTTTTTGCATGTTTTGGTCCTTTGCAATGCAGCTGATTTCCTCACAGCCTATTTTTTGAAGACATTAAAATTACTGATTTTCTGCTTTTTTCAATTGCATTTCATTTGAACTTATCTCCTTTCCAGAGTGTTTGCAAGCCTTTCTTTTGGGATTCACAAGATTCCTTTTCCCTTCCCGAAAGGAAATTTCATTTCCTTTCGGGAAGGGAAAAGAAATCTTGTGATTTCAATGGGGACGAATCGAAGAATCATTGGTGCATTTCCCTGCCCTTGATGGCATGCTATGCCTTTTGGTGGCTTTGACTTGGGGAAAGATTTTTTTCATTTTTTGGTTGATTTCTGAAGTGTCCATGCCATGTCCTCATATCTTGCCACCTAAGTTGTGTCTTCCTCCTTGACTTTTTCCCCTGCTTTTGCAACATCTGTGAGCTTAGTTTTTGCATCTTTTGGTCCTTCGCACTGCACCTGATATTATCCCGGGCCATTTCCTTACAGTCACTAAATTTCCCAAAGTTTCTTTTTTTCTCCTCCAATTACAATTCCTTTGATGGTGTCTCCGCTCCAGCCTGTTTGTAGGCCCTTATTTTCTGTTTTGGCCTTCAGTGGGGATCAGATTTGGCAAGCTTTGCTGCATGTGCCTGCACTTGCTGGCGTATGGCCTGCCTGCATTTTGAAGGCTTTGACTTTGGGAACGATTTTTTCTTGTTTTTCTTTTTCCTTGTTTTAAATATTCATGCCATGTCCCTCATATCTTGCCCCCTAAGTTGTGTTTTCCTCCTTGACTTTTTCCGCTGCTTTTGAAATATCTGTGAGCTTTGTTTTGGCATCATTTAGTCCTTCGCACTGCCCCTGACATAATCCCGGGCCATTTTCTTACAGTCACTAAATTTACCAAATTTACATTTTTACTTTTCCTAATGCAATATTTCCGATGCTGTCTCCATCCACCGCCCCTCACTGCCTGAAGCCCTGCCCCTCACACAGGGAGCCCCAGCCATGACTGCCTAGTGCCCCACCCCGCACTGACTGGATCCCCACCCCTGAAAGCCTGGAACCCCGCGCCTCACTCATGGGGCCTTGCCCTTCATAATTGGAGCCCCGCCCCTCAAATATGGAGCCTTGCCCCTGACTGCATGGAGCCCTGCCCATCCCTCATGGATCCCCGCCCATCACTGGCTGGAGCCCTGCCCCACAAACATGGAGCCCTTTCCCTCACACATGGAGCCTTGCCCCTCTCTGGCTGGAGCCCTGCCACTAACACAAAGAGCCCCGGCCATCACTGCCCTGAGCCCCGCCCCTCACTGACTGGATCCCCACCCCTGAAAGCCTGGAACCCCGGCCTTCACTCATGGGGCCTTGCCCTTCATATTTGAAGCCCCGCCCCTCAAATATGGAGCCCTATCCCTCACTGCATGGAGCCCTGCCCATCCCACATGGAGCCCCGCCCATCACTGGCTGGAGCCCCGCCCCACACACATGGAGCCTTTTCCCTCACACATGGAGCCCTGCCCCTCTCTGGCTGCAGCCCTAACCCTAACACATGGAGCCTCGGCAATCACTGCCTAGAGCCCCACCCCTCACTGACTGGATCCCCACCCCTCACAGCCCGGAACCCCGCCCCTCACGCATGGAACCCCTTCCCTCACTCATGGAACCCTGCCCTTCACACATGGAGCCCCGCCCATCACTGGCTGGAGCCCTGCCCCACACACATGGAGCCGCTTCCGTCACACATAGAGCACCGCCCCTCACTGCCTGAAGCCCTGCCCCTCACACATGGAGCCCCGCGTTTGTAGGTCCTTCTTTTCGGTTTTGGCCTTCAGTGGGGATCAATTTTGGCAAGCTTTGCTGCATGTGTCTGCACTTGCTGACGTATGGCCTGCCTGCATTTTGATGGCTTTGACTTTGGGAAAGATGTTTTCTTGTTTTTTTTTTTTTGTTTAACTGTTGATGCCATGTCCCTCATATCTTGCCCCGTAAGTTGTGTCTTCCTCCTTGACTATTTCCCCTGATTTTGCAACATCTCTTAGCTTAATTTTTGCATCTTTTGGTCCTTCGCACTGCACCTCATATAATCCCGGGCCATTTTCTTAGAGTAACTAGATTTCCCAAATTTCCTTTTTTTCTCCTCCAATTGCAATTCCTTTGATGGAGTCTCCGTTCCAGTGTGTTTGTAGGTCCTTCTTTTCTCTTTGGGCCTTCAGTGGGGATGAATTTTGGCAAGCTTTGCTGCATGTGCCTGGACTTGCTGGCGTATGGCCTGCCTGCATTTTGATGGCTTTGACTTTGGAAAAATTTTTTTTTTTTCGTTGTTTTGTGAAGTGTCCATGCCATGTCCCTCATATCTTGCCCCCTAAGTTGTGTCTTCCTCCTTGACTTTTTCCCCTGCTTTTGCAACATCTGTGAGCCTATTTTTTGCATGTTTTGGTCCTTTGCAATGCAGCTGATTTCCTCACAGCCTATTTTTTGAAGACATTAAAATTACCGATTTTCTGCTTTTTTCAATTGCATTTCATTTGAACTTATCTCCTTTCCAGAGTGTTTGCAAGCCTTTCTTTTGGGATTCACAAGATTCCTTTTCCCTTCCCGAAAGGAAATTTCATTTCCTTTCGGGAAGGGAAAAGAAATCTTGTGATTTCAATGGGGACGAATCGAAGAATCATTGGTGCATTTCCCTGCCCTTGATGGCATGCTATGCCTTTTGGTGGCTTTGACTTGGGGAAAGATTTTTTTCATTTTTTGGTTGATTTCTGAAGTGTCCATGCCATGTCCTCATATCTTGCCACCTAAGTTGTGTCTTCCTCCTTGACTTTTTCCCCTGCTTTTGCAACATCTGTGAGCTTAGTTTTTGCATCTTTTGGTCCTTCGCACTGCACCTGATATTATCCCGGGCCATTTTCTTACAGTCACTAAATTTCCCAAATTGTCTTTTTTTCTCCTCCAATTACAATTCCTTTGATGGTGTCTCCGCTCCAGCCTGTTTGTAGGCCCTTATTTTCTGTTTTGGCCTTCAGTGGGGATCAGATTTGGCAAGCTTTGCTGCATGTGCCTGCACTTGCTGGCGTATGGCCTGCCTGCATTTTGAAGGCTTTGACTTTGGGAACGATTTTTTCTTGTTTTTCTTTTTCCTTGTTTTAAATATTCATGCCATGTCCCTCATATCTTGCCCCCTAAGTTGTGTTTTCCTCCTTGACTTTTTCCGCTGCTTTTGAAATATCTGTGAGCTTTGTTTTGGCATCATTTAGTCCTTCGCACTGCCCCTGACATAATCCCGGGCCATTTTCTTACAGTCACTAAATTTACCAAATTTACATTTTTACTTTTCCTAATGCAATATTTCCAATGCTGTCTCCATCCACCGCCCCTCACTGCCTGAAGCCCTGCCCCTCACACAGGGAGCCCCAGCCATGACTGCCTAGTGCCCCGCCCCGCATTGACTGGATCCCCACCCCTGAAAGCCTGGAACCCCGCGCCTCACTCATGGGGCCTTGCCCTTCATAATTGGAGCCCCGCCCCTCAAAGATGGAGCCTTGCCCCTGACTGCATGGAGCCCTGCCCATCCCTCATGGATCCCCGCCCATCACTGGCTGGAGCCCTGCCCCACAAACATGGAGCCCTTTCCCTCACACATGGAGCCTTGCCCCTCTCTGGCTGGAGCCCTGCCACTAACACAAAGAGCCCCGGCCTTCACTGCCCTGAGCCCCGCCCCTCACTGACTGGATCCCCACCCCTGAAAGCCTGGAACCCCGGCCTTCACTCATGGGGCCTTGCCCTTCATATTTGAAGCCCCGCCCCTCAAATATGGAGCCCTATCCCTCACTGCATGGAGCCCTGCCCATCCCACATGGAGCCCCGCCCATCACTGGCTGGAGCCCCGCCCCACACACATGGAGCCTTTTCCCTCACACATGGAGCCCTGCCCCTCTCTGGCTGCAGCCCTAACCCTAACACATGGAGCCTCGGCAATCACTGCCTAGAGCCCCACCCCTCACTGACTGGATCCCCACCCCTCACAGCCCGGAACCCCGCCCCTCACGCATGGAACCCCTTCCCTCACTCATGGAGCCCTGCCCATCCCACATGGAGCCCCGCCCATCACTGGCTGGAGCCCTGCCCCACACACATGGAGCCGCTTCCGTCACACATAGAGCACCGCCCCTCACTGCCTGAAGCCCTGCCCCTCACACATGGAGCCCCGCGTTTGTAGGTCCTTCTTTTCGGTTTTGGCTTTCAGTGGGGATCAATTTTGGCAAGCTTTGCTGCATGTGTCTGCACTTGCTGGCGTATGGCCTGCCTGCATTTTGATGGCTTTGACTTTGGGAAAGATTTTTTCTTGTTTTTTTTTTTTTGTTTAACTGTTCATGCCATGTCCCTCATATCTTGCCCCGTAAGTTGTGTCTTCCTCCTTGACTTTTTCCCCTGATTTTGCAACATCTCTTAGCTTAATTTTTGCATCTTTTGGTCCTTCGCACTGCACCTCCTATAATCCCGGGCCATTTTCTTAGAGTAACTAGATTTCCCAAATTTCCTTTTTTTCTCCTCCAATTGCAATTCCTTTGATGGAGTCTCCGTTCCAGTGTGTTTGTAGGTCCTTCTTTTCTGTTTGGGCCTTCAGTGGGGATGAATTTTGGCAAGCTTTGCTGCATGTGCCTGGACTTGCTGGTGTATGGCCTGCCTGCATTTTGATGGCTTTGACTTTGGAAAAATTTTTTTTTTTTCGTTGTTTTGTGAAGTGTCCATGCCATGTCCCTCATATCTTGCCCCCTAAGTTGTGTCTTCCTCCTTGACTTTTTCCCCTGCTTTTGCAACATCTGTGAGCCTATTTTTTGCATGTTTTGGTCCTTTGCAATGCAGCTGATTTCCTCACAGCCTATTTTTTGAAGACATTAAAATTACCGATTTTCTGCTTTTTTCAATTGCATTTCATTTGAACTTATCTCCTTTCCAGAGTGTTTGCAAGCCTTTCTTTTGGGATTCACAAGATTCCTTTTCCCTTCCCAAAAGGAAATTTCATTTCCTTTCGGGAAGGGAAAAGAAATCTTGTGATTTCAATGGGGACGAATCGAAGAATCATTGGTGCATTTCCCTGCCCTTGATGGCATGCCATGCCTTTTGGTGGCTTTGACTTGGGGAAAGATTTTTTTCATTTTTTGGTTGATTTCTGAAGTGTCCATGCCATGTCCTCATATCTTGCCACCTAAGTTGTGTCTTCCTCCTTTTTCCCCTGCTTTTGCAACATCTGTGAGCTTAGTTTTTGCATCTTTTGGTCCTTCGCACTGCACCTGATATTATCCCGGGCCATTTTCTTACAGTCGGTAAATTTCCCAAATTTTCTTTTTTTCTCCTCCAATTACAATTCCTTTGATGGTGTCTCCGCTCCAGCCTGTTTGTAGGCCCTTATTTTCTGTTTTGGCCTTCAGTGGGGATCAGATTTGGCAAGCTTTGCTGCATGTGCCTGCACTTGCTGGCGTATGGCCTGCCTGCATTTTGAAGGCTTTGACTTTGGGAATGATTTTTTCTTGTTTTTCTTTTTTCTTGTTTTAAATATTCATGCCATGTCCCTCATATCTTGCCCCCTAAGTTGTGTTTTCCTCCTTGACTTTTTCCGCTGCTTTTGAAATATCTGTGAGCTTTGTTTTGGCATCATTTAGTCCTTCGCACTGCACCGGACATAATCCCGGGCCATTTTCTTACAGTCACTCAATTTACCAAATTTACATTTTTACTTTTCCTAATGCAATATTTCCGATGCTGTCTCCATCCACCGCCCCTCACTGCCTGAAGCCCTGCCCCTCACACAGGGAGCCCCAGCCATGACTGCCTAGTGCCCCGCCCCGCACTGACTGGATCCCCACCCCCGAAACCCTGGAACCCCGCGCCTCACTCATGGGGCCTTGCCCTTCATAATTGGAGCCCCGCCCCTCAAATATGGAGCCTTGCCCCTGACTGCATGGAGCCCTGCCCATCCCTCATGGATCCCCGCCCATCACTGGCTGGAGCCCTGCCCCACAAACATGGAGCCCTTTCCCTCACACATGGAGCCTTGCCCCTCTCTGGCTGGAGCCCTGCCACTAACACAAAGAGCCCCGGCCTTCACTGCCCTGAGCCCCGCCCCTCACTGACTGGATCCCCACCCCTGAAAGCCTGGAACCCCGGCCTTCACTCATGGGGCCTTGCCCTTCATATTTGAAGCCCCGCCCCTCAAATATAGAGCCCTATCCCTCACTGCATGGAGCCCTGCCCATCCCACATGGAGCCCCGCCCATCACTGGCTGGAGCCCCGCCCCACACACATGGAGCCTTTTCCCTCACACATGGAGCCCTGCCCCTCTCTGGCTGCAGCCCTAACCCTAACACATGGAGCCTCGGCAATCACTGCCTAGAGCCCCACCCCTCACTGACTGGATCCCCACCCCTCACAGCCCGGAACCCCGCCCCTCACGCATGGAACCCCTTCCCTCACTCATGGAGCCCTGCCCATCCCACATGGAGCCCCGCCCATCACTGGCTGGAGCCCTGCCCCACACACATGGAGCCGCTTCCGTCACACATAGAGCACCGCCCCTCACTGCCTGAAGCCCTGCCCCTCACACATGGAGCCCCGCGTTTGTAGGTCCTTCTTTTCGGTTTTGGCTTTCAGTGGGGATCAATTTTGGCAAGCTTTGCTGCATGTGTCTGCACTTGCTGGCGTATGGCCTGCCTGCATTTTGATGGCTTTGACTTTGGGAAAGATTTTTTCTTGTTTTTTTTTTTTTGTTTAACTGTTCATGCCATGTCCCTCATATCTTGCCCCGTAAGTTGTGTCTTCCTCCTTGACTTTTTCCCCTGATTTTGCAACATCTCTTAGCTTAATTTTTGCATCTTTTGGTCCTTCGCACTGCACCTCCTATAATCCCGGGCCATTTTCTTAGAGTAACTAGATTTCCCAAATTTCCTTTTTTTCTCCTCCAATTGCAATTCCTTTGATGGAGTCTCCGTTCCAGTGTGTTTGTAGGTCCTTCTTTTCTGTTTGGGCCTTCAGTGGGGATGAATTTTGGCAAGCTTTGCTGCATGTGCCTGGACTTGCTGGTGTATGGCCTGCCTGCATTTTGATGGCTTTGACTTTGGAAAAATTTTTTTTTTTTCGTTGTTTTGTGAAGTGTCCATGCCATGTCCCTCATATCTTGCCCCCTAAGTTGTGTCTTCCTCCTTGACTTTTTCCCCTGCTTTTGCAACATCTGTGAGCCTATTTTTTGCATGTTTTGGTCCTTTGCAATGCAGCTGATTTCCTCACAGCCTATTTTTTGAAGACATTAAAATTACCGATTTTCTGCTTTTTTCAATTGCATTTCATTTGAACTTATCTCCTTTCCAGAGTGTTTGCAAGCCTTTCTTTTGGGATTCACAAGATTCCTTTTCCCTTCCCAAAAGGAAATTTCATTTCCTTTCGGGAAGGGAAAAGAAATCTTGTGATTTCAATGGGGACGAATCGAAGAATCATTGGTGCATTTCCCTGCCCTTGATGGCATGCCATGCCTTTTGGTGGCTTTGACTTGGGGAAAGATTTTTTTCATTTTTTGGTTGATTTCTGAAGTGTCCATGCCATGTCCTCATATCTTGCCACCTAAGTTGTGTCTTCCTCCTTTTTCCCCTGCTTTTGCAACATCTGTGAGCTTAGTTTTGGCATCTTTTGGTCCTTCACACTGCACCTGATATTATCCCGGGCCATTTTCTTACAGTCGGTAAATTTCCCAAATTTTCTTTTTTTCTCCTCCAATTACAATTCCTTTGATGGTGTCTCCGCTCCAGCCTGTTTGTAGGCCCTTATTTTCTGTTTTGGCCTTCAGTGGGGATCAGATTTGGCAAGCTTTGCTGCATGTGCCTGCACTTGCTGGCGTATGGCCTGCCTGCATTTTGAAGGCTTTGACTTTGGGAACGATTTTTTCTTGTTTTTCTTTTTTCTTGTTTTAAATATTCATGCCATGTCCCTCATATCTTGCCCCCTAAGTTGTGTTTTCCTCCTTGACTTTTTCCGCTGCTTTTGAAATATCGGTGAGCTTTGTTTTGGCATCATTTAGTCCTTCGCACTGCACCTGACATAATCCCGGGCCATTTTCTTACAGTCACTCAATTTACCAAATTTACATTTTTACTTTTCCTAATGCAATATTTCCGATGCTGTCTCCATCCACCGCCCCTCACTGCCTGAAGCCCTGCCCCTCACACAGGGAGCCCCAGCCATGACTGCCTAGTGCCCCGCCCCGCACTGACTGGATCCCCACCCCCCGAAACCCTGGAACCCCGCGCCTCACTCATGGGGCCTTGCCCTTCATAATTGGAGCCCCGCCCCTCAAAGATGGAGCCTTGCCCCTGACTGCATGGAGCCCTGCCCATCCCTCATGGATCCCCGCCCATCACTGGCTGGAGCCCTGCCCCACAAACATGGAGCCCTTTCCCTCACACATGGAGCCTTGCCCCTCTCTGGCTGGAGCCCTGCCACTAACACAAAGAGCCCCGGCCTTCACTGCCCTGAGCCCCGCCCCTCACTGACTGGATCCCCACCCCTGAAAGCCTGGAACCCCGGCCTTCACTCATGGGGCCTTGCCCTTCATATTTGAAGCCCCGCCCCTCAAATATAGAGCCCTATCCCTCACTGCATGGAGCCCTGCCCATCCCACATGGAGCCCCGCCCATCACTGGCTGGAGCCCCGCCCCACACACATGGAGCCTTTTCCCTCACACATGGAGCCCTGCCCCTCTCTGGCTGCAGCCCTAACCCTAACACATGGAGCCTCGGCAATCACTGCCTAGAGCCCCACCCCTCACTGACTGGATCCCCACCCCTCACAGCCCGGAACCCCGCCCCTCACGCATGGAACCCCTTCCCTCACTCATGGAGCCCTGCCCATCCCACATGGAGCCCCGCCCATCACTGGCTGGAGCCCTGCCCCACACACATGGAGCCGCTTCCGTCACACATAGAGCACCGCCCCTCACTGCCTGAAGCCCTGCCCCTCACACATGGAGCCCCGCCGTTGTAGGTCCTTCTTTTCGGTTTTGGCCTTCAGTGGGGATCAATTTTGGCAAGCTTTGCTGCATGTGCCTGCACTTGCTGGCGTATGGCCTGCCTGCATTTTGATGGCTTTGACTTTGGGAAAGATTTTTTCTTGTTTTTTTTTTTTTGTTTAACTGTTCATGCCATGTCCCTCATATCTTGCCCCGTAAGTTGTGTCTTCCTCCTTGACTTTTTCCCCTGATTTTGCAACATCTCTTAGCTTAATTTTTGCATCTTTTGGTCCTTCGCACTGCACCTCATATAATCCCGGGCCATTTTCTTAGAGTAACTAGATTTCCCAAATTTCCTTATTTTCTCCTCCAATTGCAATTCCTTTGATGGAGTCTCCGTTCCAGTGTGTTTGTAGGTCCTTCTTTTCTGTTTGGGCCCTCAGTGGGGATGAATTTTGGCAAGCTTTGCTGCATGTGCCTGGACTTGCTGGTGTATGGCCTGCCTGCATTTTGATGGCTTTTATTTTGGGAAAAATTTTTTTTTTTTCGTTGTTTTGTGAAGTGTCCATGCCATGTCCCTCATATCTTGCCCCCTAAGTTGTGTCTTCCTCCTTGACTTTTTCCCCTGCTTTTGCAACATCTGTGAGCCTATTTTTTGCATGTTTTGGTCCTTTGCAATGCAGCTGATTTCCTCACAGCCTATTTTTTGAAGACATTAAAATTACTGATTTTCTGCTTTTTTCAATTGCATTTCATTTGAACTTATCTCCTTTCCAGAGTGTTTGCAAGCCTTTCTTTTGGGACTCACAAGATTCCTTTTCCCTTCCCGAAAGGAAATTTCATTTCCTTTCGGGAAGGAAAAAGAAATCTTGTGATTTCAATGGGGACGAATCGAAGAATCATTGGTGCATTTCCCTGCCCTTGATGGCATGCCATGCCTTTTGGTGGCTTTGACTTGGGGAAAGATTTTTTTCATTTTTTGGTTGATTTCTGAAGTGTCCATGCCATGTCCTCATATCTTGCCACCTAAGTTGTGTCTTCCTCCTTGACTTTTTCCCCTGCTTTTGCAACATCTGTGAGCTTAGTTTTGGCATCTTTTGGTCCTTCACACTGCACCTGATATTATCCCGGGCCATTTTCTTACAGTCGCTAAATTTCCCAAATTTTCTTTTTTTCTCCTCCAATTACAATTCCTTTGATGGTGTCTCCGCTCCAGCCTGTTTGTAGGCCCTTATTTTCTGTTTTGGCCTTCAGTGGGGATCAGATTTGGCAAGCTTTGCTGCATGTGCCTGCACTTGCTGGCGTATGGCCTGCCTGCATTTTGAAGGCTTTGACTTTGGGAACGATTTTTTCTTGTTTTTCTTTTTTCTTGTTTTAAATATTCATGCCATGTCCCTCATATCTTGCCCCCTAAGTTGTGTTTTCCTCCTTGACTTTTTCCGCTGCTTTTGAAATATCGGTGAGATTTGTTTTGGCATCATTTAGTCCTTCGCACTGCACCTGACATAATCCCGGGCCATTTTCTTACAGTCACTAAATTTACCAAATTTACATTTTTACTTTTCCTAATGCAATATTTCCGATGCTGTCTCCATCCACCGCCCCTCACTGCCTGAAGCCCTGCCCCTCACACAGGGAGCCCCAGCCATGACTGCCTAGTGCCCCGCCCCGCACTGACTGGATCCCCACCCCTGAAAGCCTGGAACCCCGCGCCTCACTCATGGGGCCTTGCCCTTCATAATTGGAGCCCCGCCCCTCAAAGATGGAGCCTTGCCCCTGACTGCATGGAGCCCTGCCCATCCCTCATGGATCCCCGCCCATCACTGGCTGGAGCCCTGCCCCACAAACATGGAGCCCTTTCCCTCACACATGGAGCCTTGCCCCTCTCTGGCTGGAGCCCTGCCACTAACACAAAGAGCCCCGGCCATCACTGCCCTGAGCCCCGCCCCTCACTGACTGGATCCCCACCCCTGAAAGCCTGGAACCCCGGCCTTCACTCATGGGGCCTTGCCCTTCATATTTGAAGCCCCGCCCCTCAAATATGGAGCCCTATCCCTCACTGCATGGAGCCCTGCCCATCCCACATGGAGCCCCGCCCATCACTGGCTGGAGCCCTGCCCCACACACATGGAGCCTTTTCCCTCACACATGGAGCCCTGCCCCTCTCTGGCTGCAGCCCTAACCCTAACACATGGAGCCTCGGCAATCACTGCCTAGAGCCCCACCCCTCACTGACTGGATCCCCACCCCTCACAGCCCGGAACCCCGCCCCTCACGCATGGAACCCCTTCCCTCACTCATGGAGCCCTGCCCATCCCACATGGAGCCCCGCCCATCACTGGCTGGAGCCCTGCCCCACACACATGGAGCCGCTTCCGTCACACATAGAGCACCGCCCCTCACTGCCTGAAGCCCTGCCCCTCACACATGGAGCCCCGCGTTTGTAGGTCCTTCTTTTCGGTTTAGGCCTTCAGTGGGGATCAATTTTGGCAAGCTTTGCTGCATGTGTCTGCACTTGCTGGCGTATGGCCTGCCTGCATTTTGATGGCTTTGACTTTGGGAATGATTTTTTCTTGTTTTTTTTTTTTTCTTTAACTGTTCATGCCATGTCCCTCATATCTTGCCCCGTAAGTTGTGTCTTCCTCCTTGACTATTTCCCCTGATTTTGCAACATCTTTTAGCTTAATTTTTGCATGTTTTGGTCCTTCGCACTGCACCTCATATAATCCCGGGCCATTTTCTTAGAGTCACTAAATTTCCCAAATTTCCTTTTTTTCTCCTCCAATTGCAATTCCTTTGATGGAGTCTCCGTTCCAGTGTGTTTGTAGGTCCTTCTTTTCTGTTTGGGCCCTCAGTGGGGATGAATTTTGGCAAGCTTTGCTGCATGTGCCTGGACTTGCTGGTGTATGGCCTGCCTGCATTTTGATGGCTTTGACTTTGGAAAAATTTTTTTTTTTTCGTTGTTTTGTGAAGTGTCCATGCCATGTCCCTCATATCTTGCCCCCTAAGTTGTGTCTTCCTCCTTGACTTTTTCCCCTGCTTTTGCAACATCTGTGAGCCTATTTTTTTCATCTTTTGGTCCTTTGCAATGCAGCTGATTTCCTCACAGCCTATTTTTTGAAGACATTAAAATTACTGATTTTCTGCTTTTTTCAATTGCATTTCATTTGAACTTATCTCCTTTCCAGAGTGTTTGCAAGCCTTTCTTTTGGGATTCACAAGATTCCTTTTCCCTTCCCGAAAGGAAATTTCATTTCCTTTCGGGAAGGGAAAAGAAATCTTGTGATTTCTATGGGGACGAATCGAAGAATCATTGGTGCATTTCCCTGCCCTTGATGGCATGCCATGCCTTTTGGTGGCTTTGACTTGGGGAAAGATTTTTTTCATTTTTTGGTTGATTTCTGAAGTGGCCATGCCATGTCCTCATATCTTGCCACCTAAGTTGTGTCTTCCTCCTTGACTTTTTCCCCTGCTTTTGCAACATCTGTGAGCTTAGTTTTTGCATCTTTTGGTCCTTTGCAATGCAGCTGATTTCCTCACAGCCTATTTTTTGAAGACATTAAAATTTCTGATTTTCTGATTTTTTCAATTGCATTTCATTTGAACTTATCTCCTTTCCAGAGTGTTTGCAAGCCTTTCTTTTGGGATTCACAAGACTCCTTTTCCCTTCCCGAAAGGAAATTTCATTTCCTTTCGGGAAGGGAAAAGAAATCTTGTGATTTCAATGGGGACGTATCGAAGAATCATTGGTGCATTTCCCTGCCCTTGATGGCATGCCATGCCTTTTGGTGGCTTTGACTTGGGGAAAGATTTTTTTCATTTTTTGTTTGATTTCTGAAGTGTCCATGCCATGTCCTCATATCTTGCCACCTAAGTTGTGTCTTCCTCCTTGACTTTTTCCCCTGCTTTTGCAACATCTGTGAGCTTAGTTTTTGCATCTTTTGGTCCTTCGCACTGCACCTGATATTATCCCGGGCCATTTCCTTACAGTCACTAAATTTCCCAAATTTTCTTTTTTTCTCCTCCAATTACAATTCCTTTGATGGTGTCTCCGCTCCAGCCTGTTTGTAGGCCCTTCTTTTCTGTTTTGGCCTTCAGTGGGGATCAGATTTGGCAAGCTTTGCTGCATGTGCCTGCACTTGCTGGCGTATGGCCTGCCTGCATTTTGAAGGCTTTGACTTTGGGAAGGATTTTTTCTTGTTTTTCTTTTTTCTTGTTTTAAATATTCATGCCATATCCCTCATATCTTGCCCCCTAAGTTGTGTTTTCCTCCTTGACTTTTTCCGCTGCTTTTGAAATATCTGTGAGCTTTGTTTTGGCATCATTTAGTCCTTCGCACTGCACCTGACATAATCCCGGGCCATTTTCTTACAGTCACTAAATTTACCAAATTTACATTTTTACTTTTCCTAATGCAATATTTCTGATGCTGTCTCCATCCACCGCCCCTCACTGCCTGAAGCCCTGCCCCTCACACAGGGAGCCCCAGCCATGACTGCCTAGTGCCCCGCCCCGCACTGACTGGATCCCCACCCCTGAAAGCCTGGAACCCCGCGCCTCACTCATGGGGCCTTGCCCTTCATAATTGGAGCCCCGCCCCTCAAATATGGAGCCTTGCCCCTGACTGCATGGAGCCCTGCCCATCCCTCATGGATCCCCGCCCATCACTGGCTGGAGCCCTGCCCCACAAACATGGAGCCCTTTCCCTCACACATGGAGCCTTGCCCCTCTCTGGCTGGAGCCCTGCCACTAACACAAAGAGCCCCGGCCATCACTGCCCTGAGCCCCGCCCCTCACTGACTGGATCCCCACCCCTGAAAGCCTGGAACCCCGGCCTTCACTCATGGGGCCTTGCCCTTCATATTTGAAGCCCCGCCCCTCAAATATGGAGCCCTATCCCTCACTGCATGGAGCCCTGCCCATCCCACATGGAGCCCCGCCCATCACTGGCTGGAGCCCTGCCCCACACACATGGAGCCTTTTCCCTCACACATGGAGCCCTGCCCCTCTCGGGCTGCAGCCCTAACCCTAACACATGGAGCCTCGGCAATCACTGCCTAGAGCCCCACCCCTCACTGACTGGATCCCCACCCCTCACAGCCCGGAACCCCGCCCCTCACGCATGGAACCCCTTCCCTCACTCATGGAGCCCTGCCCATCCCACATGGATCCCCGCCCATCACTGGCTGGAGCCCTGCCCCACACACATGGAGCCGCTTCCGTCACACATAGAGCACCGCCCCTCACTGCCTGAAGCCCTGCCCCTCACACATGGAGCCCCGCGTTTGTAGGTCCTTCTTTTCGGTTTTGGCCTTCAGTGGGGATCAATTTTGGCAAGCTTTGCTGCATGTGTCTGCACTTGCTGGCGTATGGCCTGCCTGCATTTTGATGGCTTTGACTTTGGGAAAGATTTTTTCTTGTTTTTTTTTTTTTGTTTAACTGTTCATGCCATGTCCCTCATATCTTGCCCCGTAAGTTGTGTCTTCCTCCTTGACTATTTCCCCTGATTTTGCAACATCTCTTAGCTTAATTTTTGCATCTTTTGGTCCTTCGCACTGCACCTCATATAATCCCGGGCCATTTTCTTAGAGTAACCAGATTTCCCAAATTTCCTTTTTTTCTCCTCCAATTGCAATTCCTTTGATGGAGTCTCCGTTCCAGTGTGTTTGTAGGTCCTTCTTTTCTGTTTGGGCCTTCAGTGGGGATGAATTTTGGCAAGCTTTGCTGCATGTGCCTGGACTTGCTGGTGTATGGCCTGCCTGCATTTTGATGGCTTTGACTTTGGAAAAATTTTTTTTTTTTCGTTGTTTTGTGAAGTGTCCATGCCATGTCCCTCATATCTTGCCCCCTAAGTTGTGTCTTCCTCCTTGACTTTTTCCCCTGCTTTTGCAACATCTGTGAGCCTATTTTTTTCATCTTTTGGTCCTTTGCAATGCAGCTGATTTCCTCACAGCCTATTTTTTGAAGACATTAAAATTACTGATTTTCTGCTTTTTTCAATTGCATTTCATTTGAACTTATCTCCTTTCCAGAGTGTTTGCAAGCCTTTCTTTTGGGATTCACAAGATTCCTTTTCCCTTCCCGAAAGGAAATTTCATTTCCTTTCGGGAAGGGAAAAGAAATCTTGTGATTTCTATGGGGACGAATCGAAGAATCATTGGTGCATTTCCCTGCCCTTGATGGCATGCCATGCCTTTTGGTGGCTTTGACTTGGGGAAAGATTTTTTTCATTTTTTGGTTGATTTCTGAAGTGGCCATGCCATGTCCTCATATCTTGCCACCTAAGTTGTGTCTTCCTCCTTGACTTTTTCCCCTGCTTTTGCAACATCTGTGAGCTTAGTTTTTGCATCTTTTGGTCCTTTGCAATGCAGCTGATTTCCTCACAGCCTATTTTTTGAAGACATTAAAATTTCTGATTTTCTGATTTTTTCAATTGCATTTCATTTGAACTTATCTCCTTTCCAGAGTGTTTGCAAGCCTTTCTTTTGGGATTCACAAGACTCCTTTTCCCTTCCCGAAAGGAAATTTCATTTCCTTTCGGGAAGGGAAAAGAAATCTTGTGATTTCAATGGGGACGTATCGAAGAATCATTGGTGCATTTCCCTGCCCTTGATGGCATGCCATGCCTTTTGGTGGCTTTGACTTGGGGAAAGATTTTTTTCATTTTTTGTTTGATTTCTGAAGTGTCCATGCCATGTCCTCATATCTTGCCACCTAAGTTGTGTCTTCCTCCTTGACTTTTTCCCCTGCTTTTGCAACATCTGTGAGCTTAGTTTTTGCATCTTTTGGTCCTTCGCACTGCACCTGATATTATCCCGGGCCATTTCCTTACAGTCACTAAATTTCCCAAATTTTCTTTTTTTCTCCTCCAATTACAATTCCTTTGATGGTGTCTCCGCTCCAGCCTGTTTGTAGGCCCTTCTTTTCTGTTTTGGCCTTCAGTGGGGATCAGATTTGGCAAGCTTTGCTGCATGTGCCTGCACTTGCTGGCGTATGGCCTGCCTGCATTTTGAAGGCTTTGACTTTGGGAAGGATTTTTTCTTGTTTTTCTTTTTTCTTGTTTTAAATATTCATGCCATATCCCTCATATCTTGCCCCCTAAGTTGTGTTTTCCTCCTTGACTTTTTCCGCTGCTTTTGAAATATCTGTGAGCTTTGTTTTGGCATCATTTAGTCCTTCGCACTGCACCTGACATAATCCCGGGCCATTTTCTTACAGTCACTAAATTTACCAAATTTACATTTTTACTTTTCCTAATGCAATATTTCTGATGCTGTCTCCATCCACCGCCCCTCACTGCCTGAAGCCCTGCCCCTCACACAGGGAGCCCCAGCCATGACTGCCTAGTGCCCCGCCCCGCACTGACTGGATCCCCACCCCTGAAAGCCTGGAACCCCGCGCCTCACTCATGGGGCCTTGCCCTTCATAATTGGAGCCCCGCCCCTCAAATATGGAGCCTTGCCCCTGACTGCATGGAGCCCTGCCCATCCCTCATGGATCCCCGCCCATCACTGGCTGGAGCCCTGCCCCACAAACATGGAGCCCTTTCCCTCACACATGGAGCCTTGCCCCTCTCTGGCTGGAGCCCTGCCACTAACACAAAGAGCCCCGGCCATCACTGCCCTGAGCCCCGCCCCTCACTGACTGGATCCCCACCCCTGAAAGCCTGGAACCCCGGCCTTCACTCATGGGGCCTTGCCCTTCATATTTGAAGCCCCGCCCCTCAAATATGGAGCCCTATCCCTCACTGCATGGAGCCCTGCCCATCCCACATGGAGCCCCGCCCATCACTGGCTGGAGCCCTGCCCCACACACATGGAGCCTTTTCCCTCACACATGGAGCCCTGCCCCTCTCGGGCTGCAGCCCTAACCCTAACACATGGAGCCTCGGCAATCACTGCCTAGAGCCCCACCCCTCACTGACTGGATCCCCACCCCTCACAGCCCGGAACCCCGCCCCTCACGCATGGAACCCCTTCCCTCACTCATGGAGCCCTGCCCATCCCACATGGATCCCCGCCCATCACTGGCTGGAGCCCTGCCCCACACACATGGAGCCGCTTCCGTCACACATAGAGCACCGCCCCTCACTGCCTGAAGCCCTGCCCCTCACACATGGAGCCCCGCGTTTGTAGGTCCTTCTTTTCGGTTTTGGCCTTCAGTGGGGATCAATTTTGGCAAGCTTTGCTGCATGTGTCTGCACTTGCTGGCGTATGGCCTGCCTGCATTTTGATGGCTTTGACTTTGGGAAAGATTTTTTCTTGCTTTTTTTTTTTTGTTTAACTGTTCATGCCATGTCCCTCATATCTTGCCCCGTAAGTTGTGTCTTCCTCCTTGACTATTTCCCCTGATTTTGCAACATCTCTTAGCTTAATTTTTGCATCTTTTGGTCCTTCGCACTGCACCTCATATAATCCCGGGCCATTTTCTTAGAGTAACCAGATTTCCCAAATTTCCTTTTTTTCTCCTCCAATTGCAATTCCTTTGATGGAGTCTCCGTTCCAGTGTGTTTGTAGGTCCTTCTTTTCTGTTTGGGCCTTCAGTGGGGATGAATTTTGGCAAGCTTTGCTGCATGTGCCTGGACTTGCTGGTGTATGGCCTGCCTGCATTTTGATGGCTTTGACTTTGGAAAAATTTTTTTTTTTTCGTTGTTTTGTGAAGTGTCCATGCCATGTCCCTCATATCTTGCCCCCTAAGTTGTGTCTTCCTCCTTGACTTTTTCCCCTGCTTTTGCAACATCTGTGAGCCTATTTTTTTCATCTTTTGGTCCTTTGCAATGCAGCTGATTTCCTCACAGCCTATTTTTTGAAGACATTAAAATTACTGATTTTCTGCTTTTTTCAATTGCATTTCATTTGAACTTATCTCCTTTCCAGAGTGTTTGCAAGCCTTTCTTTTGGGATTCACAAGATTCCTTTTCCCTTCCCGAAAGGAAATTTCATTTCCTTTCGGGAAGGGAAAAGAAATCTTGTGATTTCAATGGGGACGAATCGAAGAATCATTGGTGCATTTCCCTGCCCTTGATGGCATGCCATGCCTTTTGGTGGCTTTGACTTGGGGAAAGATTTTTTTCATTTTTTGGTTGATTTCTGAAGTGTCCATGCCATGTCCTCATATCTTGCCACCTAAGTTGTGTCTTCCTCCTTGACTTTTTCCCCTGCTTTTGCAACATCTGTGAGCTTAGTTTTTGCATCTTTTGGTCCTTCGCACTGCACCTGATATTATCCCGGGCCATTTCCTTACAGTCACTAAATTTCCCAAATTTTCTTTTTTTCTCCTCCAATTACAATTCCTTTGATGGTGTCTCCGCTCCAGCCTGTTTGTAGGCCCTTATTTTCTGTTTTGGCCTTCAGTGGGGATCAGATTTGGCAAGCTTTGCTGCATGTGCCTGCACTTGCTGGCGTATGGCCTGCCTGCATTTTGAAGGCTTTGACTTTGGGAACGATTTTTTCTTGTTTTTCTTTTTTCTTGTTTTAAATATTCATGCCATGTCCCTCATATCTTGCCCCCTAAGTTGTGTTTTCCTCCTTGACTTTTTCCGCTGCTTTTGAAATATCTGTGAGCTTTGTTTTGGCATCATTTAGTCCTTCGCACTGCACCTGACATAATCCCGGGCCATTTTCTTACAGTCACTAAATTTACCAAATTTACATTTTTACTTTTCCTAATGCAATATTTCCGATGCTGTCTCCATCCACCGCCCCTCACTGCCTGAAGCCCTGCCCCTCACACAGGGAGCCCCAGCCATGACTGCCTAGTGCCCCGCCCCGCACTGACTGGATCCCCACCCCTGAAAGCCTGGAACCCCGCGCCTCACTCATGGGGCCTTGCCCTTCATAATTGGAGCCCCGCCCCTCAAAGATGGAGCCTTGCCCCTGACTGCATGGAGCCCTGCCCATCCCTCATGGATCCCCGCCCATCACTGGCTGGAGCCCTGCCCCACAAACATGGAGCCCTTTCCCTCACACATGGAGCCTTGCCCCTCTCTGGCTGGAGCCCTGCCACTAACACAAAGAGCCCCGGCCATCACTGCCCTGAGCCCCGCCCCTCACTGACTGGATCCCCACCCCTGAAAGCCTGGAACCCCGCCCCTCACTCATGGGGCCTTGTCCTTCATATTTGAAGCCCCGCCCATCAAATATGGAGCCCTGCCCTTCACTTACAGGATCCCCACCCCTGACAGCCTGGATCACCGCCGCTGGCTCAAGGTGCCTTGCCCTTCACAATTGGATCCCCACCTGTCAAATTTGGAGCCCTGCCCCACACTGTATGGAGCCCTGCCCATCCCACATGGAGCCCCGCCCATCACTGGCTGGAGCCCTGCCCCACACACATGAAGCCCCTTCCCTCACACGTAGAGCATCTCCCCCAACTGCTTGAAGCCCTGCCCCTCACACATGGAGCACTCCGTTTGTAGGTCCTTCTTTTCGGTTTTGGCCTTCTGTGAGGATCAATTTTGGCAAGCTTTGCTGCATGTGCCTGCACTTGCTGGCGTATGGCCTGCCTGCATTTTGAAGGCTTTGACATTTGGAACGATTTTTTCTTGTTTTTTTTTTTCGTGTTTTAAGTATTCATGCCATGTCCCTCATATCTTGCCCCCTAAGTTGTGTTTTCCTCCCTGACTTTTTTCCCTTGCTTTTCCGACATCTGTGACCTTTGTTTTGGCATCTTTTGGTCCTTCCCACTGCACCTGATATAATCCCAGGCCATTTTCTTAGAGTCAATAAATTTCCCGGATTGCCATTTTACCTTTTCCAAATGTATTAGTTTCGATGGTGTCTCCATGAACCGCCCCTCACTGCCTGAAACCCTGCCCCTGAAACATGGAGCCCCGGCCATAACTGCCTAGAGCCCCGCCCCTCACTGACTGGATCCCCACCCCTGAGAGCCTGGAACCCCGCTCGTCACTCATGGGGCCTTGCCCTTCATAACTGGAGCCCCGCCCCTCAAACATGGAGCCCTGCCCCTGACTGCATTGAGCTTTTCCCATCCCACATGGATCCCTGCCCATCACTGGCTGGAGCCCTGCCCGACACACCTGGAGCCCTTTCCCTCACACATGGAGCCTTGCCCCTCTCTGCCTGAAGCCCTGCTCCTCACAGATGGAGCCCCGGCCATCACTGCCTAGAGCCCCGCCCCTCACTAACTGGATCCCCACCCCTGACAGCCAGGAACAAGGTGCCTTGCCCCTCACAAATAGAGCCCCACCCGCAAATACGGAGCCCTGCCCCTCAGTGCATGCAGCCCTGCCCATCCCACATGGAGTCCCGCCCATCACTGGCTGGAGCCCTGCCCCACCCACATGGAGCCCTTTCCCTCACACATGGAGCCCTGCCCCTCTCTGGCTGGAGCCCAGCCCCTAACACATGGGGCTCCGTCCATCACTGCCTAGGGCCCCGCCCCTGACTTACTGGATTCCCACCCCTGAAAGCCTGGAACCCCGCCCCTCACACATGGGGCCTTGCCCTTCATATTTGAAGCCACACCCCTCAAATATGGAGCCCTAACCCTCACTGCATGGAGCCCTGCCCATCCCACATGGAGCCCCGCCCATCACTGGCTGGAGCCCTGCCCCACACACATGGAGCCCCTTCCCTCACACGTAGAGCAGCGCCCCTCACTTCCTGAAGCCCTGCCCCTCACACATGCAGCCCCGCGTTTGTAGGTCCTTCTTTTCGGTTTTGGCCTTCAGTGGGGATCAATTTTGGCAAGCTTTGTTGCATGTACCTGCACTTGCTGGCGTATGGCCTGCCTTCATTTTCATGGCTTTGACTTCGGGAACGATTTTTCCTTTTTTTTTTTTTTTTTCTTTTTTTAAATATTCATGCCATGTCCCTCATATCTTGCCCCCTAAGTAATGTCTTCCTCCTTGACTTTTTTCCCTTGCTTTTGCAACATCTGTGTGCTTTGTTTTGGCATCTTTTGGTCCTTCGCACTGCACCTGATATAATCCCGGGCCATGTTCTTCAAATCACTTAATTTCCCAAATTTTCATTTTTTCTTTTCCTAATGTAATTTTTCTGATGCTCTCTCCATCCACCGCCCCCTCACTGCCTGAAGCGCTGCCCCTCAGACATGGAGCCCCAGCCATAACTGCCTAGAGCCCGGCCCCTCACTGACTGGATCCCCACCCCCAGAATGCCTGGAACCCCGCCCAGAACTCATGGGGCCTTGCCCTTCATATTTGGTGCCCGGCCCCTCAAATATGGAGCCCTACCCCTCACTGCATGGAGCGCTGCCCATCCCACAGGGAGCCCCGCCCATCACTGGCTGGAGCCCTGCCCCACACGCATCGAGCCCTTTCCCTCATACATGGAGCCCTGCCCCTCTCTGACTGGAGCCCAGCCCCTAACGCATGGAGCCCCGGCAATCACTGCCTAGAGCCCCGCCCCTCACTGACTGGATCCCCACCCCTGAGAGCATGGAACCCTGCCCCTCACGCATGGAACTATTTCCCTCACTCATGGGGCCCTGCCCTTCAAAGTTGGAGCCCCGCCCCCCAAATAGGGAGCCCTGCCTCTCACTGCTTTGAGCCCTGCCCATCCCACATGGAGCGCCGCACATCACTGGCTGGAGCCCTGCCCCACACACATGGAACCCCTTCCCTCACACATAGAGCAGTGCCCCTCACTGCCTGAAGCGCTGCCCCTCGCACATGGAGCCCCGGCCATCACTTCATATAGCCCTGCCCCTCACTGAATTGATCCCCACCCCTTAAAGCCTAGAACCCCGCCCCTCACTCATGGGGCCTTGTCCTTCATATTTGAAGCACCCCCATCAAATATGGAGCCCTGCCCCTCACTGCATGGAGCCCTGCCCATCCCACATGGATCCCCGCCCGTCACTGCCTGGAGCCCTGCCCCACACACATGGAGCCCTTTCCCTCATACATGCAGCCTTGCCCCTCTCTGGCTGGAGCCCTGCCCCTCACACATGGAGCCCCGGCCATCACTGCCTAGAGCACCGCCCCTCACTGACTGGATCCCTCCCCCTGAAAGCCTGGAACCCCACCCCTCACGCATGGAACCCTTCCCTCACTCATGGGGCCCTGCCCTTCACAATTGGAGCCCCGACCCTCAAATATGGAACCCTGCCCCTAACTTCATGGACCCCAGCCCTTCCCACATGGAGCCCCGCCCATCACTTCCTGAAACCCTGCCCCTCATTCATCTAGCCCCGAGTTTGTAGGTCCTTCTTTTTGGTTTTGGCCTTCAGTGGGGATCAATTTTGGCAAGCTTTGCTGCATGTGCCTGCACTTGCTGGCGTATTGCCTGCCTGCATTTCGAAGGCTTTGACTTTGGGAACGATTTTTTCTTGTATTTTTTTCTTCTTGTTTTAAATATTCATGCCATGTCCCTCATATCTTGCCCCCTAAGTTGTCTCTTCCTCCTTGACTTTTTCCCCTGCTTTTGAAACATCTGTGAGCATTGTTTTGGCATCATTTGGTCCTTCGCACTGCACATGATATAATCCCGGGCCATTTTCTTTCAGTCACTAAATTCCCCAAATTTTCATTTTTACTTTTACTAATGCAATTCTTTCGATGCTGTCTCAATCCACACCCCCTCACTGCCTGAAGCCCTGCCCCTCACACATGGAGCCCCGGCCATCACTGCCTAGAGCCCCGCCCCTCACTGACTGGATCCGCACCCCTGAGAGCATGGAACCCCGCCCCTCACGCATGGAACCCCTTCCCTCACTCATGGGGCCCTGCCATTCACAGTTGGACCCCTCCCCTCAAATATGGACCCCTGCCTCTCACTGCATGGAGCCCTGCCCATCCCACATGGAGCCCCGCCCATCACTGGCTGGAGCCCTGCCCCACACACATGGAGCGCCTTCCCTCACACGTAGAGCAGCGCCCCTCTACTCTTGCCCGATTGATAAATGACAGAAAACTCGGATAAGTTTTGTGGGTGCTTTATTAAGGGCCCGGGGAGCTTGGGGGACTCACGTCCCAAAGTCCGAGCCCCCAAATTCACGTATGGGTGCTTCCCTCTTATACATGTGATTCACAACAAAGTCTCCAAGAAACAGTTACCTTGTTCCCCTTGCCTGGTCACAGACCCCATTCTGATACATTCCTTGGTTCAAAAACAACATCATTAATCCTCTGCCTATTTTATTCTAAGAGCATTGTATGCTGCCTCCAGACAGGTTAGCATTCTTACTTTCCTGCACTAGTTTAATTATTAAATCCCTAAGACTACCTGCTAGGTTACACACAAAACCCAACACACTTTCAACGGCTACAAGACTACTTTTTAACAAACCAGTTCACACACAACTCACTATAATTAAATATTTTGCTAAATTTCATTTCTTTTCCAACATCTCCCCCCTTTTGAGCATCCTTCAGTCCTACTGCAAGGATGCTCAATCAACAGTATTGACAGTAACATCTTCATAACGAGGTGGGGAGTGTTCTTCATTCTGCCGCCCGCGGGTCATCGCCTTCAGCAACCGGAGAGATCGCCTCTTTTCCTTTTCGATCACACCTAAGAGGCATCTATATACAATCCATATAGTCACCAAAAATACTAAAAACATTAGTACATACTGGATAGCAGATGTAATCCAGCCAGACAGGTGAAGCCCCAAAGAATCAAATACTGCTCCTATCCAGTTATGCTGTGCTTCCTTTTCAATTTCTTTGGTTTTTGTTTCCACTTCTGCCAGTTGAGAAATATCTTTCTCAACTTCAAGTGTAACATTTGGAATGTGTACACAGCAATGATCTATTCTCCTACTCAGGTAACCACAAACTCCATGCTCTTTTAACAGTAGCAAATCCAATGCCATTCTATTTTGTAGGGTCATTCTTGATGTAGCTTGCAACTGCAAATTTAGATCTTTAAATCCCTTCTTAGTAGCTGCTGCCAACCTTTCTGTCTGTCCTAACAAATTGTTGAGCATTTCCCTGTTTCGATATGTTGCTACCGGAGGGAATAATGACTCCAATATCCATCCAAATTGTACTCCTGAACCATGTTCATGCCACTGCTCCTCTAGGGATTCTTCCCTCTTTTTGAGTCCTTTCCTTTGGATCAATCTATTCTGTTTCCAGTATGGACACAATGTGGGAACCCCTAGGGTGATTTGTGTTACTGATCCATCTAGAGGTAAATGTGTGGTCCACTGTCCATGTCCCAAAACCCAGACTAAATTTCCAGGGCTATGCACAGTAGTATATCTGCAATCTATAGGTCCATCCATGGACTCTCTGCTAACCGTGTGATCATACCCCCTACACTCGCATCCCCACTTTAATGCCATTTTCACCGGTACCAATCCAATTCGGTCTTCCGGTGTATCACATGTAAAAACCTCAGTACAATTCCAATCCTCTTTCTGCGGTCTGAACTCTCAGGAAGATGTAGACGTGATGAGGGCCCTATAATGTGACTGATTCTTTACTCCTGACCATTGGATGCACCATTGTACTTCCCCAAGGTAATTATAGTGTTCCAAAACACTAGGTCCCCATAATGTCTTCCAACTATTCCAGGTGTCAAAATTCTGTGTGACATTCTGACAACTCATCTCATTTTGGTGGGATTTTGTTCTTATTCGTACTGTATTGCATGGCTCATCTATTGGGGTTGCAATTAAACACCTCCTGGTATTTTGAATCCAACCACAATGATTGGATTTCTTTTCACATTCCTCTGTAGTCATAACCCGAATGGTCATACACAAATCCTTCCATACATCTACTGGTTTGGGGACTGACTGACAGGACCATGAAACATTCTTGAATGTTTCAGGCATTTTGGTCACCGGTATTATTCCCCAGGGGATTAGTTCACCTGCAGCCTGTGGTAATGGCAGGCAAGCTGTTATTTTAGTCACATTCTGCATGATCCCAAAATCTCTGATTAATCCTACCACTAAGTTTTCCTGCTCAGTATTTCGTTCTATTGTACCATTAACCTCCCGTCTACTCCTTCTACCGTGTCTCTGTAAGGATAACATCATTCTGTCATGCCTCCACCATGCATTTCCTATTCTAGGATTAGTGACATTCGACCACCCACAACCTTTGCCTTCCTTCCCCCACCAACTGGTCCCGTCCTCCATTCTATCCCAGGTCAGTTCCCTATTTTGCTTCCACCATTTGACCCAAAGGTTCCTTTGATATCTTGATCTTACTAGGAAGGAACAATTTATTCTGAGAGGTGGCCCATCCCACATGTCCACTGCCATTGATACTGGATTAACCTTCATGTTTTCAGCACGATCCCCTGTCCATGGCAAAACCCTCATACTCACTCTTTTGTAATCAAAACTATCCCGTATTTTGACCAAACATGTATATTCTCCCGTATCGTTTGTGGTTACCTTGGTAAGATTCAGTACCGTGTTTCCTTGTTGTTTATCCTGATCCCAACCGACTCCTATCTTGCCTCGGCTTCTTTCAGCCCCCCGTTGCCATATTGCAATAACTTCACCGGCCTCAACTTTCTGGCTGTCAAATATAACACAAGTTAATTGAACATCCATCCCTTCCATGACTATAACCTTTGTTTCTTCAACCTGTACTAGAGTAGACCCTTGAACGGGTACTAGTCTCATGATCACTAGCAGTAATATAATTAAGAAGGCGGCTTTGCGCGGAAGATCATCCGGGTTGGAGACACTATCTGGGTTTCCCATTGGAACGGTGCCTTCTTTACCCTGGTGTAATGGATCCAAGCATCCATCCCCTGGACCTTCGCCGCTGTGTAGGTCGTCATCATCACCTGGTGGGGTCCGCTCCATGATTCCCGTAGCCGATCCGTGATCCACTTCTTGACGTACACCTGGTCCCCAGGCTGGATGTCGTGGACAGAATTCTCCAGCGTGAGCGGTCTATTCCACTGTGTGGAGAATATTATTAATAGTTGGTTAGCTGAGAAAGGCCATACTGACATAATGCCGCTGGTCAAGCTGAGAGAAGGAAGTCAGCAGTCAGCAAGCTGAAAAGGAAATGTCAGCAATCAGCAATCAGTGACCTTGCTGCAACATGAGGAGAGGGAGTAGAGATTATCCCTGAATATATCCTAAGAATATGTAGAAAGTATCAAAAGTAGAACCATAGGAATGCAGAAGTAGGTGTACCTACTGATATGTAACTAACCAATCCTGAGCTCAACTTTTGCAATATGTATGAAGTTCATTATGAACTGTATTTAACCCGCCGTACTGATCAATAAAATTGGGCTTGTGATGATCAACCTGATGTCCTGGCCTCCTTCCGTCGACAAATGGTGGAGAATGCGGGCAACGCCGAACCTCTGTCCCTTTTTCTCGGATTAAAAAGAAAAAGGAGCTCGCCACGGTCGAGGAAGTTGGGTGAGGGTCCCTTCAGCCGGGACGGTGCCGGATTATAAAAGCACCCTTGGGGATCACAACTGTGACTCAAGCCATCTACGTGCCGCTGGAGCCTGGAGAGCTGCAACAGCGCGCGCTGATTAATAGGTATGGATAGGCAAGCAGCATACGACCTCTTCGCCGCATATTTAGAAAGGCGAGGAATAAAAGGGATAGATTTAAAAAAGGAATTACCGGGGTTATTAGCTTATGGTCATTCTAAAGGAATAGTTACTAACCCGCACACAGTTCATGAGCTATCAGAGTGGAGAAAGTTTGGGGAAATAGTGTTGGATACAGTGTTAGACGATGATAAGTCAGCAAAGAAATTCGGGAAGTTATGGCGGGTGGTGTATAACACGTTACTTCAGCAAGTTTCTGAGAGAAAGGCAGCAGAAAGGGCGACAGAAGCTCATAAGAGGAATATAGGGTATGGTCGTGAAGATGATCCTTTAGCACCTTCTGTAACTAAGATACTTATGCCTAAGAGTCCCCAGCATAGTGGTGAGGAGGATTTGCCTATAGACACAGTGGAACCGTCTGCACCTCCCTTGTCAGAGGGGGAGGGCGAGTCGGATGGGGGAGGTAAGAGCAAGCCAGCTTTGCCTCCGCCGCCGGCTTCAGGCGGGTCGGATGGTGGGGGTGGGAGCAAGCCAGCTTCGCCTCCGCCACCAGCTTTGCCTCCGCCGCTTCCCCCAAGCAAGCCGGCTCCGGTTACAGCTTCGGCGGGGGGGCCGCTTCCCCCGCGCGAGCCGCCGGCTCCGCTTGAGCCAGCTCCGGTTTCACTGTCAGCTCCAGCGGGGGGGGGTCGCCTCCCCCGCGCGAGCCAGTCTCTGCTTCACCATCTTCCCCATGCGAAAGCTCGGTGTCTGCACCGAAGTGCCAGCAGCACAGCACCCCTAAAGAGCCAGCTCCCATCCCAGGGGCACACTGTGATCTATGGGGGGAAATGGCTAAACAAAGGAGGGAAGCTTGGGCTGCTGTGGCAAAAGAAGTTATGCAAATGGGGGATGGCGAGGCAGTGAAAATAGCTTCTAGCCTTGCATGTCCGGTTACATACACACCACAGTATGATGCACAAGGGAACCTTACACATAATATAGCAGCATATACTCCCTTAGATTGGAAGTTACTAACCCAGCTACGTTCTACAGTTAGTCAGTTTGGAGTGAAAAGTGAACCTGTTAGGCAAATGTTAGATTATCTTTTTAATACTCAGATTTTATGTCCAAATGATTTAAGAGGAATAGTGCGTTTGATATTCACTCAACATCAGCAGTTATTGTTTAACGCACATTGGCAAGTGTTAGTACATGAATCAGTTGGTGTACAACGAGCCCAGGGAGACCCACTGCATGGGGTAACAGTGGATGAGCTTATGGGCTTAGGAGCGTACTTGCGTACAGAGGCACAGATGATATCGGGAGCAGATAAACTTAGAGAGGCTATGCGATTGGTGCGTGCAGCAATAGATATGGTTAAAGAGCCAGGAGGGTTACCAGCTTATATGGGCATTAAGCAAGGTAGAGAAGAATCATTTGGAAATTTTATCGATAGGGCAGCTACTGCTGTAGATCGGGCTGGAGTAGCCGACTACATGAAGGGGGCGCTGTTGAAGCAGTATGTTTTGCAAAATAGCAATCCAGCAACCCAAAGAGTGTTAGCTACGTTAGGGGCAAACTGGACCATTGAGGAAGCTTTAGAGTGAATGGCGTTAATGCCGACAGCTTCACAGGCATTTATAGCAGAAGCTATAAAGGAGCTAGGATTGGGGTTGCAAAAGCAGGCAGAGTCTAATCAGAATCAGATGTTAGTTGCTCAAAATCAGGTGTTAGCTGCTCTTGCTCCTCTCCGAAGTGGCTCACTGGCATTCACGCAAGGAGGATCAAAGCCATTCATCAAGTGTTACCGGTGCGGCAATGAGGGACACACACGCCGAGCCTGCCGAGCGACTGGCGTCTGGTGTCAACACTGTCGATCCAGCTCCCACAACACTACGGCTTGTAGGCGCCGGTCGGGAAACCAACAGCGGAGTGCGAATCACGGGGGCCGCGCCCAGACACAAGTTGCCGCCGTGACATCGGAGACGCCAGCTGCAGCCGTAACATCGCCGCTACCTCCTGTCTGCAACCCGCAACAACAGGGAGCCTCGGTTTGGACCTATCAGCAGCAGTAGACGTCACACTAATGACGAACCGGCCTGAGAGGATACCAACTGGAGTAAAGGGTCCTCTTATACTAAATGGACAAACATGTGGAGCATTATTATTAGGACGTTCTTCTATATCTATGTTGGGATTATTTGTTTTGCCTGGAGTTATTGATGCAGACTTTACAGGGGAAATACAAATCATGGTTTATACCCTTTATCCTCCAATTAAAATAACAAAGGGACAACGTATTGCACAATTGGTACCACTATCACAAATGACATCGGGAATACAACCATTTACTGGGCAAACACGGGATGAAAAGGGTTTTGGCTCTACTGGTGTTACACTTTTAACTGTGGATTTACAAAATAGACCAAAGCAAAAGGTTGAAATTACCTATGGGCATCAAAGCATAACCCTTTATGGATTATTGGATACAGGAGCAGATACCAGCATCATTTCTCCAGAAGCATGGCCACAACATTGGCCTCTATTCCCATCAGCAAACATGCTCACCGGAGTAGGAGGGTTTACATTGGCAAGCAGGTCACCCTCTTTGTCTGTGTGCATTGAGGATCAACAAATATCTGCTGTATTTTCAATTGTTCAACTGCCTCCTACAGTTTCCTGCTTAATTGGAAGGGACATTTTAACACAGTTGGGAGTGGTTTTAACTAATCAGCACCCTTTGGGGTAATTGCCATTGCTTGGACTTTCCCCATTCCACTCACCTGGAAGACTGATACACCGGTGATGGTTAAGCAATGGCCACTAAAAGGGGAAAACCTTATGCATGCTCATGAATTGGTAGAAGAACAATACTCAAAGGGACATTTACAACTTTCTATGAGCCCTTGGAATACACCTATTTTTGTGATCAAAAAGAAATCAGGGAAATACATGATTTGCGGGCTGTAAATGACCAAATGGAACCTATGGGGGCCTTACAACCTGGTCTTCCAAATCCAGCTATGATTCCAGAACATTGGCCACTCCTAATTATTGACCTAAAGGATTGTTTCTTCACCATTGGCCTGCATCCTAATGATATGAAGAGATTTGCTTTTACTTTACCAGCAATAAATCGTGGTGAACCAGATAAAAGATTTGAATGGACATCTCTTCCACAAGGCATGCGCAATTCTCCGACCTTATGTCAGCTTTATGTTGATGCAGCATTACAGCCACTACGTCGCAGATGGCCAGCAACTATAATATATCATTACATGGACGATATTTTGTTTGCACAGCAACAACCATTTTCCTCTTTGCAGATTGACATTATTAAAAGTACTCTTGCTGCATATTCACTTGTTATTGCTTCAGAAAAAATTCAAACTGCAAAGCCCTGGAAATATTTGGGATGGACTTTATTGGATCAAATAGTGATACCTCAAAAATTAGAATTACAGTTGGATATTAAGACTTTACATGATGCACAGAAGTTGCTGGGAGACTTACAGTGGTTGAAACCCATTGTGGGAATACCAAATCATTTATTAGAAGCCCTACGGCCTTTGTTAAAGGGTGTTGACCCTACTACTCCTGTATACCTGACAAAGGAGCATCGTCTTGCCTTGCAGCAAATCAGTAACTGTATACAGCAGGGGTATGTGTCTCGTCGACAACTCGATCACCCTATTGACCTTACTATCTGGAATAGCCCTTGCCACCTGCTTGGTGCTCTCTCTCAACAGAAGGAAACGGGGGAGATACGGGTATTGGAATGGCTGTCTCCACCATTACAGCATAAGAAAACAATATGTTCAAAAATTGAACAATTGGCTACATTAATCAAAAAGGGGCGTCTCAGAATTCTTGAAGTGGATGGTAGAGAACCTGCTACTATTAGATTGCCTATGGAAAAAGAAACTTTGGACTGGTACCTGATTAATTCAAAGGATTTACAGGAAGCATTATTGACATCGTCTGCTAAAGTAGATACCAGCAAGTTAGTGCCTAAAGTTTTGCAATGGATGACAGAATGGAACTGGATTACTCGACCCTTGAGAGAAGAACGCCCTATAGAAGGAGCTATTACAGCCTTTACAGATGCAGGGAAGAAATCAAGGCGTGCTGCTATCACTTGGCAAGAAAAAGGACAATGGAAGCATCAACTCCTCACAGCAGACCCTGTGGATAGCTTACAAACTTTGGAATTGTTAGCAGTAGTGTGGGCAGTATCCAACTTACAGGAGCCTTTTAATGTGGTCACAGACTCTATGTATGTTGCAGGAGTAGTTAGACGAATAGAGGAAGCAGCAATTAAGGAAGTGAATATTAAACGATTGTATGAGTTGTTGATACAATTAAGGAAAGCTCTACGGGAGAGAAATGCAGCGTATTCTGTGATTCATATTAGGAGCCATAAATGGTCTGAAGGTTTAGGAGAAGGGAATGAACGTGCAGACAAATTTGTTGCCTTACCCATTGATAACTCTTGTCCTATTGATAAGCATACATTGGCCAGAGAAGCACATAGTAGATATCATCAAAATGCAAAAGGATTAGCAAAACACTTTGAATTGAGTTTGTCAGAAGCTAAGGCTATTGTTAGAGCATGTCCAACATGTAGTTATCATAATAGTGGAATAGGTTTAGGCATTGGAGTTAATCCTCGGGGTTTAGAAATAAATGAGAAATGGCAAATGGATGTTACACATATAGCTAGATTTGGTAAAGTCAAGTGTGTGCACGTCGCTATAGATACATATAGTCATTACATATGGGCTACGGCTCAGGCAGGAGAGAAAGCTATACATGTTATCAGGCACCTGTTGAGTTGCTTCGCTGTCATGGGAGTTCCAAAAAGTATCAAAACACATAATGCTCCAGCTTATGTATGTGCTAAGGTTCAGAAATTTTTGAATCGGTGGTCGGTTAAGCATGTGACAGGTATTCCACACTCCCCTACTGGACAGGCAATAGTGGAAAGAGCAAACGGTACCCTTAAGCAATATATTGAAAAACATCAAGATTTGACAGATCCACAAGCATGTTTGGCTAAGGTGTTGTATGTGATTAATCATTTATGTATTTTTGGGGAAGATGATATCCCTCCTGCAATCAAACATCATCCAAGGTCAGGTCAGGAAAATACTAGGGAAACAGAGGTCTGGGTTAAGTATAAGAACCCGAGTACAGGATTATGGGAAAAACCTGCAAAAGTCTTATACTGGGGTCGGGGATATCTTTGTGTTTCCTCACCTACAGGGCCTCTGTGGGTGCCTGCTAAGTGGACTAAACCTGTTTTTAATGCAGCCTCTGGTGGACCACCTCACGGAGGAGGACAAGGAGCGACTGGGGAAGAAGCTGCTTCTGGTCCTACAACCCCTACTGTTACAGCTGAAGGGATACTTGAAAGCTGTGGACAGAATTTTAACACATTACTGTAGGACAACCCAGAAGCTGATTGAATTTATTGACTCATTATCAACTTTTCATTTAACAAATACAGCAAAGGAACATTGCCTTGACTGTCACGATCCACATTGTGCTGCCTGGATAGCCCTACGTTGTGGGGGTTGTGATAGAACTTTTTGGATAGAACAATCATTATTGTGGGATTTGTGGTGTCACACTTGTGAGCACGAGCACAGGTGGGGTAAAAGTTGGCAAGATGAATTGAGGAGACAAACAGGGCAGAATGCGTATGTAGCTCTAAGTCTTTATGAGTCTCCTGAACAGAAAATTCTTGCCTATTATCGATGGGAAGTACAATGTGTTGTGGATAGAATTAAGGTTCAAAGTAGATCATGCATAATCTCTGTAAGGTGTAGGAAATTAGTACCTTTAACACAGTGCTCAATTGTAGGGCCCTTCAAGGGAGATCCTGAAAAGGCACTAGACTGCTGCATTGAAAAGTTGCAGAAATTGAGTTTGCAAGTAGCAGGTCCAGTAAAGTTAGGAACAGCAAGATTGAAAATAGATAAGAAAAGGAAGGCAAAAAAGGGAACGACCTCGTCTAATTAAAGCTATTGGTGATTGCTAATTAATTTTCTATGATTAGAACACTTTTACAGTTGTGGGACCCTCGGGAGGATATAGTTGTTGAGGAAGATATCGAACAAGAACTACGATTACGAAATAAGATACGTCTTGTGTTAAGGAAAGATCTTGAGCTATTAGCCTCATATAGTAAAAAAGCTAAAGAGGCTTTGCAATCACCACCATTGAATTGGTTGCATTGGATTGTAGAAACAGACTTTCATACTGGTCCTTATTTATATTCACTTCCTTGTTATGTTTGCAAAAGGGATAGTGATAAGTGCTATGCATGGGTAGCTTTGCATTGTGCAAATTGTAATCAGGTTTATTGGTATTGACAAAGGTCAGTAGATTATTTGTGGTGTGGACCTTGTTCTGCAGAGCAGTTGTCAAATTCTAACTGGGTTAGAGCTCTTGAACAAAGTACTGGCCTGCCAAGACGGACAGGATTACAGCTTTTTGAGAGTGCAGAACAAGTGATTATAGCATACTTAGGTGGAAGTTGCAAGTGGCACTTAAAGTATTTGAAATTAGTAAAGCTTCACACATCATAGCAGCTCGCTGTAAAGCTGATTTGCCTCCAAATTTACCTCACATTATACCTGTAATCAAAGATGCTGATTTAGAATTAGATCAGTGTATTCAAAAATTGGTTCAGCCTTACAATAGACAATTTAGCAAACCGGGGAAAAGACAACGAAGAAAGGAAAAACAAAACAAACAGAAGGAGAAGCAAAGCAAACAGAAGGAAAAATGAGGTTTATTCTTATTATATTGCTCAATGCTGTAGCAAGTGAAGCAATAGGAATAACACGCTTTAGTCAGCCAAGAGAAAATTTATGGGTGACGCTTGCTAATCAAATTAACCAGTCATCGCTTTGTCTTAGTCTGGGAGGAGTCACTAACCCATTTCGAACATGCCTGGTGGGACTTCCGGTGTGGTCTCCTGGAGAATTTTGCAGTTTGATAAAAAATTGAACCTTATGTATGCCTAACATGTCAAACATCAAATTGCCAGGGCAACAAGGGTATACTGCAGGTCAGAGTGATGGCTATCGTCAATGTTTACTGATCCAATCACTTAACACCTCTTTGCATTCTCCTCCTGAAGAATTGGATCTTTTTGGCAGTACAAACGCCAGTTTGTCAAACACTACAGCTGGTGGATGGTTTAGCTTTGAGTTTTCAAGCCGACCCAAACAAACATGGGCCACCCTAGATTCATTCCTGAATGTGAGTGAAAACTCTCCGCAGCATTACAGTAAATGTAATAGCACAAAAGTCACGGCACCAATGAAATTACCTACAGGAATATTTTTAATTTGTGGTGATAGGGCATGGAATGGTATACCAGCTAGACCACAGGGTGGACCCTGTTATTTGGGAAAATTGTCATTGTTTCACCCTAATGTGTCCTTGCTAATGCAGCTGAGTCAAAATTCAAACAGAAAGAAACGTAGCATACATGACTTAGACTGCAACCGGATAGGAGATCCGCAGTTTTGGGGTACATTCAAACAAGTGGTTGTTTCAACTATCTTGCCGGGAGGATCTGCCAATAAAGCTATAAATTTAGCAAAGCAATTAGGGTGCTGGGCAAAGGATGAGCTAAATAAAACATCACAAATTCTAGACATGCTAACCACAGATGTGCAGAGTGTTAACCATGCTGTTTTGCAAAATAGAGCTGCCGTGGATTTTTTGCTCTTAGCACAAGGACATGGATGTGAAGAATTTGAAGGAATGTGTTGCATGAATCTGTCTGATCATTCGGTGTCCATTCACACTAAGATAAAAGAATTGCAACAGGGATTTCACAACCTTAAGGAAGAAGAGGGTTTAGGAATTGACGAATGGCTTAAAAGTTTAGGACTTGGGCCATGGCTGAGAAACCTTGTGATCTATGCTATAGGACTGCTGGGTGTGATTTTACTGTTTCTGCTTATTTTGCCTTGTGTTTTTAACTGTATTCAAAACATGGTCAGCCGTACAATAGCAAAAACCTGGCAAACTAATCTCCTTGCTCAAGAAGAAAACGGGGGAAATGTGGAGAATATTATTAATAGTTGGTTAGCTGAGAAAGGCCATACTGACATAATGCCGCTGGTCAAGCTGAGAGAAGGAAGTCAGCAGTCAGCAAGCTGAAAAGGAAATGTCAGCAATCAGCAATCAGTGACCTTGCTGCAACATGAGGAGAGGGAGTAGAGATTATCCCTGAATATATCCTAAGAATATGTAGAAAGTATCAAAAGTAGAACCATAGGAATGCAGAAGTAGGTGTACCTACTGATATGTAACTAACCAATCCTGAGCTCAACTTTTGCAATATGTATGAAGTTCATTATGAACTGTATTTAACCCGCCGTACTGATCAATAAAATTGGGCTTGTGATGATCAACCTGATGTCCTGGCCTCCTTCCGTCGACACCACTGTAACATATTTCTTAAAGAATTCAAGATCTTATTAAGTGACATAACATACTCTGCAATCGCCTGGTCCCCACTCACATGTACCTCCCCTTTTAATACAGTTGCATGATATGGTTTGCCATATAATATCTCATATGGACTCACGCCTACCTTTTCCCTTGGTTTAATTCGAATCCTGAGTAGGGCCAAAGGCAAAGCTTGAGGCCAGTGCAGTTTAGCTTCCTGGCAAATCTTTTTGATTTGTCCTTTCAGGGTTTGATTCATCCTTTCCACCTGCCCACTAGACTGAGGTCTCCAGGGGGTATGCAAATTCCAGGTTATATCTAACATTCGTGCTAATTCCTGCACTACCCCAGCTATAAAATGCGGACCCCTATCTGATGACAATCCTAAGGGTACTCCAAATCTTGGTATTATTTCTTTTAACAAGGTTTTTACCACCTCCTTAGCCTGATTAGTTCTACATGGAAAAGCTTCCGGCCACCCTGAGAACGTACATACGTACACTAACAAGTATCTGTATCCCTGTGCCTTAGGCAATTCAGAAAAGTCAATTTGCCAGTAATCTCCTGGTTGTGGCCCGACTTGCAACTTTCCCATTTGTATTTGTCTCCTAACTACTGGATTATTTTTCAAACATACCGGGCACATTGCATTAACTCTTTTTGCCATTGTTAACATCTGATTAGAGATTATCTCATTCTTCAAAAATTTTACCAATACTTCTGCCCCCCAATGACATTTATTATGTTCTGATTCCAAAATAAATTTCATTATGTGGGTAGGTACCACTATTTGTCCCATTGGTGTAACGTACCACCCAAGTTGATTCTTCTGTGCCCCTAGCAAGTTTATTAGTTTTCCATCTTCTATTAAATATTTGGGCTCTTGATTCAGGCATGGGGTAGCCGGATTTGTTCTTACCGGTACCAATGCCATTTGAGTCCATACTTCCCGTGCCACTTGCCGTGCTGTAACATCAGCAAATCGATTTCCTCTGTAAACGTCTCCTTCCGCAGTCTGATGTCCTCTAACATGCATTACTGCAACTGCTTTGGGACTGTGTACCGCATCCAGTAGCTGTAGCACTTCTTCCCGGTGCTTGATGTTGGTTCCCTGTGAATTCAAAAGCCCCCTTTCCTTCCATAACGCCCCATGTACATGAACTACACCAAAGGCATATTTAGAATCTGTCCAGATATTAACCCTTTTCTCCTTGCTCAAATACAGGGCTCTGGTGAGTCCAATCACCTCTGCCTTCTGGGCCGAAGTTCCAGGTAACAAAGCCTTTGCTTCTATTACCTGATCCAATGTTACCACTGCATACCCGGCATAGCGAGTCCCATTCTCGACAAAACTGGATCCATCAGTGTATAGTTCCCATTCAGGTTCTTCCAATGGTTCATCCTTTAGGTCGGGTCTGCTGGCATACACTTGTTCAATTACCTCTACGCAATCGTGCACCAGTCCCCCAGCCTCCTGGTCACTGCGTAAAAACTCTGCTGGATTAACATGATTAGTAGTCCTTATTTCAATATCATCCTGTTCTCTCAGGATAGCCTGGTATTGCAACATTCGACTGGATGATAGCCAGTGACCCCCCTTTTGCTCCAAAACCGCCATGACCATATGGGGAACAAACACTTTCATTTTTGCCCCCAAAGTCAATTTCCGGGCCTCTTGAATAAGAATTATTGTTGCCGCCACAGCTCGTAAACACGAGGGCCACCTGGAACTTACCGAATCCAGTTGTTTAGAGAAGTATCCCACTGGCCTCTTCCAGGATCCCACCTTCTGGGTGAGGACCCCCAATGCCAGTTTTTGCCTCTCATTCACGTACAACTGGAATTCTTTGGTCAGGTCAAGGAGTCCTAGGGCTGGGGCCTCCTTTAGTGCCTGCTTCAATTCCTGGAAGGCCTTCTTTTGCTGTGTCGTCCACTCCAACCGATGCTGCTTCAAGGCCTCATACAGTGGCTTGGCTAGGAGACCAAAATTCATGATCCACAGTCGACACCATCCCACCATTCCTAGAAAAGATCTCAATTCCTGATGGTTACGAGGCAAAGGAATAGCACATATTGCCTCTATTCGGTTTACTCCCAAACGTCTCTGCCCTTGTGTGATCTCACAACCGAGGTAAATAACGCTATTTTTGACCAATTGAGCTTTTTCCTTCGAAACCCGATACCCTGCTTGGCCAAGCCTGTTGAGTAATTTAATTGTTAATTCCACGCACATTTCCCTTTCCTTAGTAGCCAGAAAGATGTCGTCCACGTACTGCAGGACTACATACAAGGATGGGGATATTGTTACCTGGGTTATCTTCCATTCCTCCAGCTCCTTGGCCAGTTGGTTTCCAAAAATAATAGGGCTGCTTCTTTCTCCCAAAATCAGGACTCTCCCACTCGAAGGCAAAATATTTCCTACTCTCTACTGCCAGTGGGATGCAGAAGAAGGCATCTTTAAGGTCAATCACTGAGAACCATTTAAACTCCTCCGATACAGATGTTAACAAGGTATAAGGATTAGCAACAACTGGATGTATGTCTTTCACTCTTTCATTAATAGCCCTTAAGTCCTGTACCAAACGGTACTTACCATTAGGTTTCTTTACTGGAAAAATTGGAGTATTATACTCCGATTCACATTCCTGTAATATTCCTTGAACCAAATATTGTTTAATTAACGGGGCTACTCCCCTCCTTGCCTCAAGCTTCAAGGGGTATTGCTTTATCCTCACTGGTCGGGCCCCTTCCTTTAGTTCCACCTTTACTGGCTGCGCAGCTTTAGATTTTCCGGGGACCCCTGACTCCCATACCCAGGGTACTACAGCCTGCTCAATTTCTTCTGGAATAGGAGAGGCATCCACTTCCTTGATCACAAAAATGCCTGCTATTTGTTCCTCAGGTATTTCCAATTTCACCCTTCCAGCTTTTGTAATTTTTCCTAATATCCTCTTGTGATTGCCCCATAAACAACAATGCCAATTGAAGTTTTCCTGATTGATCCTCTACATCTAAATTAGTAAACTTCTGAGCCATGTCTTTTAATCGTTCTAAAAAGGCAGATGGAGACTCATTCTTGTCCTGCTTGACCGAATACAACTTAGACCAGTTCATAGTCTTAGGTATTCCTGTCCTAATTCCTTCCACCAACAATTCCTGATATCGTTTTACAGCCCTTATTCCTCCCGTAGAGTTTGGGTCCCATTTAGGTTCCTCACTTGGTACCAATTCATCAACTGTCTCATTTAGTTGTCTCAACTGAATTTCCTCACGAGCCTTTTCTCTAGTGGCTCTAATAATCATTTCCTTTTCCGTGGAATCCATTGTAGTATCTAATAATACCTGTAAATCATTCCAGTCCGGATTCTGAGTCTTTATTACCATTTTAACCACCCTTGCCACCCTTTCAGGATCCTCCTGATAACTCCCCGCTGATTGCTTCCATATTACCAAATCCCCGGGGGAGAAAGGCAGCTTTATAAGTATCCTTTCTCCCTGTGGTCCCACAGCTTCCCTTAACGGCGCAATTAACCGTGGCCCCTTCTGCCCCTTCCTTCCCTTGCGAGTCCGCCCTGCTAACGGACTTCTTTTAACACTCTCATTCTTTTCACCATCACCACCATCACTGTCACTCTCACTAGATCCCGTTTTTATAGCTATATCCGCAGGGGGAGCAGGGGGCACATTAGGAGCAACCGGAACCCTCGGAGGTGCTATACAATAAGACAAATCTTCCTCGACTGAAGGATACAAATTACGCTCCTTTCTTTCTTTACATCCCACACACTCCCTTTCATCATTCACTTCTAAAACCAAAATACCACATTCCTTTTGCCATTCCTTTTCCGGTATAAAACGAAAAACAAATCCAAATATGTTATTTCATCCCATTTCTCATTTCTCCTTAAAAATTGCATCAAAGATTCCATTATCCCCAATTCCAGCGTACCATTCACCGGCCATCCCGCTTCCCCAATCTCATATTCAGGCCACCAATGATTACAATAATCTATCATTTTACTTTTATCCAATTCTTGATAATACCCCTCACTTTTCCACCGTTTCAATATACAACCTAATGGTGTATTTCCAAGTATTTTACCATTGGCTTGCACTAAGGTTTTAAAAGTTTTAAAAGACATCATATTACAACCTTTAATTCCACCTTTAATCCCAATAAACCAATATACCTTAAACCAGTATACCTTCTCGCCGTCCTTCCCTAAAACAAACAGGAGGGGAGTTCCGGACCTGCGTCCTTAGACGTCTTATGGCCGGAGCCTAGGCTTTTTTACCAACCACCAAATCCAAATCTAATTATCACCATTTTCCAATATAAAGCACCTTCGGGCTTACCTTGGCAGTTGTCCAACAGGCGCAGGGGGTCGGACACGACCGATTACTCCCCGAGAAGTGCTTGGTGCCGGCTTGGAGTGGATCGGGACGTGAACCGCCCCAGCAGCACTTGGAGTCCTGCCGCAGTCGCCAGAAAACTGTTGCCCGATTGATAAATGACACAAAACTCGGATAAGTTTTGTGGGTGCTTTATTAAGGGCCCGGGGAGCTTGGGGGACTCACGTCCCAAAGTCCGAGCCCCCAAATTCACGTATGGGTGCTTCCCTCTTATACATGTGATTCACAACAAAGTCTCCAAGAAACAGTTACCCTGTTCCCCTTGCCTGGTCACAGACCCCTTGTGATATATTCCTTGGTTCAAAAACAAGATCATTAATCCTCTGCTTATCTTATTCTAAGAGCATTGTATGCTGCCTCCAGACAGGTTAGCATTCTTACTTTCCTGCACTAGTTTAATTATTTATTAAATCCCTAAGACTACCTGCTAGGTTACACACAAAACCCAACACAATTTCAACGGCTACAAGACTACTTTTTAACAAACCAGTTCACACACAACTCACTATAATTAAATATTTTGCTAAATTTCATTTTTTTTCCAACATAACTGCCTGAAGCCCTGCCCCTCACACATGGAGCCCCGCGTTTTTAGGTCCTTCTTTTCGGTTTTGGCCTTCAATAGGGATCAATTTGGGCAAGCTTTGCTGCATGTGCCTCCAGTTGCTGCTGGCGTATGGCCTGCCTGCATTTTGATGGCTTTGACTTTGGGAACGATTTTTTCTTGGTTTTTTTTATTTTCTTGTTTTAAGTATTCATGCCATGTCCCTCATATCTTGCCCCCTAAGTTGTGTCTTCCTCCTTGACTTTTTCCCCTGCTTTTGCAACATCTGTGAGCTTTGCTTTGGCATCTCTTGGTCCTTCGCACTGCACCTGATATAACCCCGGGCCATTTTCTTCGAGTCACTACATTTCCCAAATTTTCATTTTTTCTTTTCCTAATGCAATTCTTTTGATGCTGTCTCCATGCATCGCCACTCACTGCCTGAAGCCCTGCCGCTCACACATGGAGCCCCGGCCATCACTGCCTAGAGCCCCGCCCCTGAATTACTGGATCCCCACCCCTGACAGCCTGGAACCCCGGCCCTCACTCATGGGGCCTTGCCCTTCATATTTGAAATCCCGCCCCTCAAATGTGGAGCCCTACCCCTCACTGCATGGAGCCCTGCCCATCCCACATGGAGCCCTTTCCCTCATACATGCAGCCCTGCCCCTCTCTGGCTGGAGCCCTGCCACTAACACATGGAGCCCCGGCCATCACTGCCTAGAGCCCCGCCCCTCACTGACTGGATCCCTACCCCTGAGAGCATGGAACCCCGCCCCTCACTCATGGAACCCCTTCGCTCACTCATGGGGCCCTGCCCTTCACAATTGGAGACCCGCCCCTCAAATTTGGACCCCTGCCCCTCAATGCATGGAGCCCTGCCCATCCCACATGGAGCCCCGCCCATCACTGGCTGGAACCCTGCCCCACACACATGGAGCTTCTTTGCTCACACGTAGAGCAGCGCCCCTAACTGCCTGAAGCCCTGCCCATCACACATGGAGCCCCGCGTTAGTAGGTCCTTTTTTCGGTTTTGGCCTTCAATAGGGATCAATTTTGGCAAGCTTTGCTGCATGTGCCTGCACTTGCTGGCCTATGGCCTGCCTGCATTTTGATGGCTTTGACTGTGGCAATGATTTCTTGTTGATTTTTTTTTTTTTTGTTTAGGTGTTCATGCCATGTCCATCATATCTTGCCCCCTAAGTTTTGCTTCCTCCTTGACTTCTTCCCCTGCTTTTGCAACATCTGTGAGCTTAGTTTTGGCATCTTTTGGTCCTTTGCACTGCACATATATAATCCCAGGCCATTTTCGTAGAGTCTCTAAATTTCCACAATTTTATTTTTTTATCCTCCAATTGCAATTTCTTTGATGGTGTCTCCATTCCAGCCTGTTTGTAGGTCCTTATTTTCTGTTTTGGCCTTCAGTGGGGATCAATTTTGGCAAGGTTTGCTGCATGTGCCTGCACTTGCTGGCGTATGGCCGGCCTGCCTGTTGATGGCTTGTACTTTGGGAAAGATTTTTTAGTGTTTTATATTTTTTTGTTTAAGTGTTCATGCTATGCCCCTCATATCTTGCCCCCTAAGTTGTGTCTTCCTCCTTGATATTTTCCCCTGCTTTTGCAACATCTGTGAGCTTATTTTTGGTCCTTTGGACTGCACCTGATATAATCGTGAGCCATTTTCTTAGAGTCACTAAATTTCCGAAATTTTCATTTTTTTTTTTCCAAATGCAATACTTTCGATGCCATCACCACGAACCGCCCCTCACGGCCAGAAGCGCTGCCCCTCACACATGAAGCCCCGGCCATCACTGCCTAGAGCCCCACCCCTCACTGACTGGATCCCCACCCCCAGGATGCCTGGAACCCCGCTCCAGACTCATGGGGCCTTGCCCTTCATATTTGGAGCCTGGCCCCTCAAATATGGAGCCGTTCCCTCACTGCATGGAGCGCTGCCCATCCCACAGGGAGCCCCGCCCATCACTGGCTGGAGCCCTGCCCCACACACATGGAGCCCCTTTCCTCACATATAGAGCAGCTCACCTCACTGCCTGAAGCCCTGCCCCTCACACATGGAGCCCCGCGTTTCTAGGTCCTACTTTTCGGTTTTGGTCTTCAGTCGGATCAATTTTGGCAAGCTTTGCTGCATGTGCCTCCACTTGCTGATGTATGGCCTGCCTGCGTTTCGTAGGCTTTGATTCGGGAAGGATTTTTTCTTGTTTTTTTTTTTTTCTTGTATTAAGTATTCATGCCATGTCCCTCATATCTTGCTCCCTAAGTTGTGTCTTCCTCCTTGACTTTTTCCCCTGCTTTTGCAACATCAGTGAGCTTAGTTTTGGCATCTTTTGGTCCTTTGCACTGCACCTGCTAAAACCCCAGGCCACTTTCTAAGAGTCATTAAATTTCCCAAATTTTCTTTTTTTCTCCTCCAATTGCAATTCCTTTTTATGTTGACTCCTTTCTAGTGTGTTTCTAGGCCCTTCTTTTCTGTTTTGGCCTTCAGTGGGGATCAATTTTGGCAAGCTTTGCTGCATGTGCCTGCCCTTGGTGGCGTATGGCCTGCCTGCATTTTGATGGCTTTGACTTTTGGCAAGGTTTTTTTTTTTTTTTTTTTTTTTTTATTATTTGAAATATTCATGCTAAGTCCCTCATATCTTGCCCCCTAAGTTTTGTCTTCCTCCTTGACTTTTTCCCCTGCTTTTGCAACATCTGTGAGCTTAGTTTTGGCACCTTTTGATCCTTTGCACTGCACCTGATAAAACCCCAGGCCATTTTCTTAGAGTCACTAACATACCCAAATTTTCTATTTTTCTCATAGAAATTGAATTCCTTTCATGTTGTCTCCATTCCAGCGTGTTTGTAAGTCCTTCTTTTCTGTTTTGGCCTTCAGTGGGGATCAATTTTGGCAAGCTTTGCTGCATGTGCCTGCCCTTGGTGGCGTATGGCCTGCCTGCATTTTGATGGCTTTGACATTGGGAAAGATTTTTTCTTTTTTTTTTTTTTTTTTTTGTTTTAAGTATTCATGCCATGTCCCTCATATCTTGCTCCGTAAGTTGTGTCTTCCTCCTTGACTTTTTCCCTTGTTTTGCAACATCTGTGAGCTTAGTTTTGGCACCTTTTGGTCCTTTGCACTGCACCTGATAAAACCCCAGGCCATTTTCTTAGAGTCACTAAATTTCCCAAATTTTCATTTTTTCTCCTCCAATTGCAATTCCTTTGATGTTGACTGCATTCCAGCGTGTTTGTAGGTCCTTCTTTTCTGTTTTGCCTTCAGTGGGGATCAATTTTGGCAAGCTTTGCTGCATGTGCCTGCCCTTGGTGGCGTATGGCCTGCCTGCATTTTGATGGCTTTGACTTTGGGAAAGATTTTTTTTTTTTTTTTTTTTAATAATTTAAGTATTCATGCCATGTTCCTCATATCTTGCCCTCTGTTGGGTCTTCCTCCTTGACTTTTTCCCCTGCTTTTGCAACATTAGTGAGCTTAGTTTTGCCACCTTTTGGTCCTTTGCAATGCAGCTGATTTCCTCACAGCCTATTTTTTGAAAAGACTAAAATTCCCGATTTTCTGCTTTTTTCAATTGCGTTTCATTTGAACCTATCTCCTTTTCAGAGTGTTTGTAAGCCTTTCTTTTGGGATTCGCAAATTCCTTTTCCCTTCCCGAAAGGAAATTTCATTTCCTTTCGGGAAGGGAAAAGGAATCTTGCGATTTCAATGGGGACAAATAGAGGAATCTTTGGTGCATGTCCCTGCACTTGATGGCAGGCCATGCCTTTTGATGGCTTTGACTTTGGGAAAGATTTTTTTCTTTTTTTGGTTGTTTTCTGAAGTGTTCATGCGATGTCACTCATATCTTGCCCCGCTAAGTTGTGTCTTCCTTCTTGACTTTTTCCCCTGCTTTTGAAACATCTGTGAGCTTAGTTTTGGCATCTTTTGGTCCTTTGCACTGCTCCTGATATAAACCCCGGGCCATTTTCTTAGAATCAGTAACTTACCCAAATTTTCTTTTTTTCTCCTCCAATTGCAATTCCTTTGATGTTGACTCCTTTCCAGCGTGTTTGCAAGTCCTTCTTTTCTGTTTTGCCCTTCAGTGGGGATCAATTTTGGCAAGCTTTGCTGCATGTGCCTGCACTTGCTGGCGTATGGCCTGCCTGCATTTTGATGGCTTTGACTTTGGGAAAGATTTTTTCTTTTTTTTTTTTTTATTATTTTAAGTATTCATGCCATGTCCCTCATATCTTGCCCCCTAAGTTGTGTCTTCCTCCTTGACTTTTTCCCCTGCTTTTGCAACATCTGTGAGCTTAGTTTTGGCACCTTTTGGTCCTTTGCACTGCACCTGATATAAACCCAGGCCATTTTGTTAGAGTCACTAAATTTCCAAAATTTTCTTTTTTTCTCCTCCAATTGCAATTCCTTTGATGTTGACTCCTTTCCAGCGTGTTTGCAGGTCCTTCTTTTCCTGTTTTGGCCTTCAGTGGGGATCAATTTCGGCAAGCTTTGCTGCATGGGCCTGCCTTTGTGGCGTATGGCCTGCCTGCATTTTGATATCTTTGACTTGGGGAAAGATTTTTTCTTTTTTTTTTTTTTATTATTTTAAGTATTCATGCCATGTCCCTCATATCTTGCCCCCTAAGTTGTGTCTTCCTCCTTGACTTTTTCCCCTGCTTTTGCAACATCTGTGAACTTAGTTTTGGCACCTTTTCGTCCCTTGCAATGCAGCTGATTTCCTCACAGCCTATTTTTTGAAGAGACTAAAATTCCCGATTTTCTGCTTTTTTCAATTGCATTTAATTTGAACCTATCTCCTTTCCAGAGTGTTTGTAAGCCTTTCTTTTGGGATTCGCAAATTCCTTTTCCCTTCCCGAAAGGAAATTTCATTTCCTTTCGGGAAGGGAAAAGGAATCTTGCGATTTCAATGGGGACCAATAGAGGAATCTTTGGTGCATGTCCCTGCACTTGATGGCAGGCCATGCCTTTTGATGGCTTAGACTTTGGGAAAGATTTTTTTCTTTTTTTGGTTGTTTTCTGAAGTGTTCATGCCATGTCCCTCATATCTTGCCCCCTAAGTTGTGTCTTCCTCCTTGACTTTTTCCCCTGCTTTTGCAACATCTGTGAGCTTAGTTTTGGCACCATTTGTTCCTTTGCACTGCACCTGCCAAAACCCCAGGCCACTTTCTTAGAGTCACTAAATTTCCCAAATTTTCTTTTTTCTCCTCCAATTGCAATTCCTTTGATGTTGACTCCTTTCCAGCGTGTTTGTAGGTCCTTTTTTTCTGTTTTGGCCTTCAGTGGGGATCAATTTTGGCAAGCTTTGCTGCATGTGCCTGCCCTTGGTGGCGTATGGCCTGCCTGCATTTTGATGGCTTTGACTTTGGGAACGATTTTTTCTTTTTTTTTTTTTTAATATTTTAAGTATTCATGCCATGTGCCTCATATCTTGCCCCCTAAGTTGTGTCTTCCTCCTTGACTTTTTCCCCTGCTTTTGCAACATCTGTGAGCTTAGTTTTGGCACCTTTTGGTCCTTTGCACTGCACCTGATATAAACACAGGCCATTTTGTTAGAGTCACTAAATTTCCAAAATTTTCTTTTTTTCTCCTCCAATTGCAATTCCTTTGATGTTATCTCCTTTCCAGCGTGTTTGCAGGTCCTTCTTTTCTGTTTTGGCCTTCAGTGGGGATCAATTTTGGCAAGCTTTGCTGCATGGGCCTGCCTTTGTGGCGTATGGCCTGCCTGCATTTTGATATCTTTGACTTGGGGAAAGATTTTTTCTTTTCTTTTTTTTTATTATTTTAAGTATTCATGCCATGTCCCTCATATCTTGCCCCCTAAGTTGTGTCTTCCTCCTTGACTTTTTCCCCTGCTTTTGCAACATCTGTGAACTTAGTTTTGGCACCTTTTCGTCCCTTGCAATGCAGCTGATTTCCTCACAGCCTATTTTTTGAAGAGACTAAAATTCCCGATTTTCTGCTTTTTTCAATTGCATTTCATTTGAACCTATCTCCTTTCCAGAGTGTTTGTAAGCCTTTCTTTTGGGATTCGCAAGATTCCTTTTCCCTTCCCGAAAGGAAATTTCATTTCCTTTCGGGAAGGGAAAAGGAATCTTGCGATTTCAATGGGGACCAATAGAGGAATCTTTGGTGCATGTCCCTGCACTTGATGGCAGGCCATGCCTTTTGATGGCTTAGACTTTGGGAAAGATTTTTTTCTTTATTTGGTTGTTTTCTGAAGTGTTCATGCCATGTCCCTCATATCTTGCCCCCTAAGTTGTGTCTTCCTCCTTGACTTTTTCCCCTGCTTTTGCAACATTTGTGAGCTTAGTTTTGGCATCTTTTGGTCCTTTGCACGGCACCTGCCAAAACCCCAGGCCACTTTCTTAGAGTCACTAAATTTCCCAAATTTTCTTTTTTCTCCTCCAATTGCAATTCCTTTGATGTTGACTCCTTTCCAGCGTGTTTGTAGGTCCTTTTTTTCTGTTTTGGCCTTCAGTGGGGATCAATTTTGGCAAGCTTTGCTGCATGTGCCTGCACTTGCTGGCGTATGGCCTGCCTGCATTTTGATGGCTTTGACTTTGGGAAAGATTTTTTCTTTTTTTTTTTTTTAATATTTTAAGTATTCATGCCATGTGCCTCATATCTTGCCCCCTAAGTTGTGTCTTCCTCCTTGACTTTTTCCCCTGCTTTTGCAACATCTGTGAGCTTAGTTTTGGCACCTTTTGGTCCTTTGCACTGCACCTGATATAAACACAGGCCATTTTGTTAGAGTCACTAAATTTCCAAAATTTTCTTTTTTTCTCCTCCAATTGCAATTCCTTTGATGTTATCTCCTTTCCAGCGTGTTTGCAGGTCCTTCTTTTCTGTTTTGGCCTTCAGTGGGGATCAATTTTGGCAAGCTTTGCTGCATGGGCCTGCCTTTGTGGCGTATGGCCTCCCTGCATTTTGATATCTTTGACTTGGGGAAAGATTTTTTCTTTTCTTTTTTTTTATTATTTTAAGTATTCATGCCATGTCCCTCATATCTTGCCCCCTAAGTTGTGTCTTCCTCCTTGACTTTTTCCCCTGCTTTTGCAACATCTGTGAACTTAGTTTTGGCACCTTTTCGTCCCTTGCAATGCAGCTGATTTCCTCACAGCCTATTTTTTGAAGAGACTAAAATTCCCGATTTTCTGCTTTTTTCAATTGCATTTCATTTGAACCTATCTCCTTTCCAGAGTGTTTGTAAGCCTTTCTTTTGGGATTCGCAAGATTCCTTTTCCCTTCCCGAAAGGAAATTTCATTTCCTTTCGGGAAGGGAAAAGGAATCTTGCGATTTCAATGGGGACCAATAGAGGAATCTTTGGTGCATGTCCCTGCACTTGATGGCAGGCCATGCCTTTTGATGGCTTAGACTTTGGGAAAGATTTTTTTCTTTATTTGGTTGTTTTCTGAAGTGTTCATGCCATGTCCCTCATATCTTGCCCCCTAAGTTGTGTCTTCCTCCTTGACTTTTTCCCCTGCTTTTGCAACATTTGTGAGCTTAGTTTTGGCATCTTTTGGTCCTTTGCACGGCACCTGCCAAAACCCCAGGCCACTTTCTTAGAGTCACTAAATTTCCCAAATTTTCTTTTTTCTCCTCCAATTGCAATTCCTTTGATGTTGACTCCTTTCCAGCGTGTTTGTAGGTCCTTTTTTTCTGTTTTGGCCTTCAGTGGGGATCAATTTTGGCAAGCTTTGCTGCATGTGCCTGCCCTTGGTGGCGTATGGCCTGCCTGCATTTTGATGGCTTTGACTTTGGGAACGATTTTTTCTTTTTTTTTTTTTTAATATTTTAAGTATTCATGCCATGTGCCTCATATCTTGCCCCCTAAGTTGTGTCTTCCTCCTTGACTTTTTCCCCTGCTTTTGCAACATCTGTGAGCTTAGTTTTGGCACCTTTTGGTCCTTTGCACTGCACCTGATATAAACACAGGCCATTTTGTTAGAGTCACTAAATTTCCAAAATTTTCTTTTTTTCTCCTCCAATTGCAATTCCTTTGATGTTATCTCCTTTCCAGCGTGTTTGCAGGTCCTTCTTTTCTGTTTTGGCCTTCAGTGGGGATCAATTTTGGCAAGCTTTGCTGCATGGGCCTGCCTTTGTGGCGTATGGCCTGCCTGCATTTTGATATCTTTGACTTGGGGAAAGATTTTTTCTTTTCTTTTTTTTTATTATTTTAAGTATTCATGCCATGTCCCTCATATCTTGCCCCCTAAGTTGTGTCTTCCTCCTTGACTTTTTCCCCTGCTTTTGCAACATCTGTGAACTTAGTTTTGGCACCTTTTCGTCCCTTGCAATGCAGCTGATTTCCTCACAGCCTATTTTTTGAAGAGACTAAAATTCCCGATTTTCTGCTTTTTTCAATTGCATTTCATTTGAACCTATCTCCTTTCCAGAGTGTTTGTAAGCCTTTCTTTTGGGATTCGCAAGATTCCTTTTCCCTTCCCGAAAGGAAATTTCATTTCCTTTCGGGAAGGGAAAAGGAATCTTGCGATTTCAATGGGGACCAATAGAGGAATCTTTGGTGCATGTCCCTGCACTTGATGGCAGGCCATGCCTTTTGATGGCTTAGACTTTGGGAAAGATTTTTTTCTTTATTTGGTTGTTTTCTGAAGTGTTCATGCCATGTCCCTCATATCTTGCCCCCTAAGTTGTGTCTTCCTCCTTGACTTTTTCCCCTGCTTTTGCAACATTTGTGAGCTTAGTTTTGGCATCTTTTGGTCCTTTGCACGGCACCTGCCAAAACCCCAGGCCACTTTCTTAGAGTCACTAAATTTCCCAAATTTTCTTTTTTCTCCTCCAATTGCAATTCCTTTGATGTTGACTCCTTTCCAGCGTGTTTGTAGGTCCTTTTTTTCTGTTTTGGCCTTCAGTGGGGATCAATTTTGGCAAGCTTTGCTGCATGTGCCTGCACTTGCTGGCGTATGGCCTGCCTGCATTTTGATGGCTTTGACTTTGGGAAAGATTTTTTCTTTTTTTTTTTTTTAATATTTTAAGTATTCATGCCATGTGCCTCATATCTTGCCCACTAAGTTGTGTCTTCCTCCTTCGCTTTTTCCCCTGCTTTTGCAACATCTGTGAGCTTAGTTTTGGCATCTTTTGGTCCTTTGCACAGCACCTGCTAAAACCCCAGGCCACTTTCTAAGAGTCATTAAATTTCCCAAATTTTCTTTTTTTCTCCTCCAATTGCAATTCCTTTGATGTTGACTCCTTTCCAGCGTGTTTGTAGGTCCTTCTTTTCTGTTTTGGCCTTCAGTGGGGATCAATTTTGGCAAGCTTTGCTGCATGTGCCTGCCCTTGGTGGCGTATGGCCTGCCTGCATTTTGATGGCTTTGACTTTGGGAAAGATTTTTTTATTTTATTTTTTTTTTTGTTTTAAGTATTCATGCCATGTCCCTCATATCTTGCTCCCTAAGTTGTGTCTTCCTCCTTGACTTTTTCCCCTTCTTTTGCAACATCCGTGAGCTTAGTTTTGGCATTTTTTGGTCCTTTGCACAGCACCTGCTAAAACCCCAGGCCACTTTCTAAGAGTCATTAAATTTCCCAAATTTTCTTTTTTTCTCCTCCAATTGCAATTCCTTTGATGGTGTCTCTATTCCAGCGTGTTTGTAAGTCCTTCTTTTCTGTTTTGGCCTTCAGTGGGGATCAATTTTGGCAAGCTTTGCTGCATGTGCCTGCACTTGCTGGCGTATGGCCTGCCTGCATTTTGATGGCTTTGACTTTGGGAAAGATTTTTTCTTTTTTTTTTTTTTATTATTTTAAGTATTCATGCCATGTCCCTCATATCTTGCCCCCTAAGTTGTGTCTTCCTCCTTGACTTTTTCCCTTGCTTTTGCAACATCTGTGAGATTCGTTTTGGCATCTTTTGGTCCTTTGCACTGCACCTGATAAAACCCCAGGCCATTTTCTTAGAGTCACTAAATTTCCAAAATTTTCGTTTTTCTCCTGCAATTGAACTTCCTTTGATGTTGACTCCTTTCCAACGTGTTTGTAGGTCCTTCTTTTCTGTTTTGGCCTTCAGTGGGGATCAATTTTGGCAAGCTTTGCTGCATGTGCCTGCCCTTGCTGGCGTATGGCCTGCCTGCATTTTGATGGCTTTGACATTGGGAAAGATTTTTTCTTTTTTCTTTTTTTTTTTTTTTTGTTTTAAGTATTCATGCCATGTCCCTCATATCTTGCTCCCTAAGTTGTGTCTTCCTCCTTGACTTTTTCCCCTGCTTTTGCAACATCTGTGAGCTTAGTTTTGGCACCTTTTGGTCCTTTGCAATGCAGCTGATTTCCTCACAGCCTATTTTTTGAAGAGACTAAAATTCCCAATTTTCTGCTTTTTTCAATTGCATTTCATTTGAACCTATCTCCTTTCCAGAGTGTTTGTAAGCCTTTCTTTTGGGATTCGCAAGATTCCTTTTCCCTTCCCGAAAGGAAATTTCATTTCCTTTCGGGAAGGGAAAAGGAATCTTGCGATTTCAATGGGGACCAATAGAGGAATCTTTGGTGCATGTCCCTGCACTTGATGGCAGGCCATGCCTTTTGATGGCTTTGACTTTGGGAAAGATTTTTTCTTTTTTTTTTTTTTATTATTTTAAGTATTCATGCCATGTCCCTCATATCTTGCCCCCTAAGTTGTGTCTTCCTCCTTCGCTTTTTCCCCTGATTTTGCAACATCTGTGAGCTTAGTTTTGGCACCTTTTGGTCCTTTGCAATGCGCCTGATATAAACCCAGGCCATTTTCTTAGAGTCACTAAATTTCCAAATATTTATTTTTTCTCCTCCAATTGCAATTCCTTTGATGTTGTCTCCATTCCTGCGTGTTTGTAGGTCCTTCTTTTCTGTTTTGGCCTTCAGTGGGGATCAATTTTGGCAAGCTTTGCTGCATGTGCCTGCCCTTGGTGGCGTATGGCCTGCCTGCATTTTGATGGCTTTGACTTTGGGAAAGGGTTTTTCCTTTTTTTTTTTTTTTATTATTTTATGTTTTCATGCCATGTCCCTCATATCTTGCCCCCTAAGTTGTGTCTTCCTCCTTGACTTTTTCCCCTGCTTTTGCAACATCTGTGAGCTTAGTTTTGGCATCTTTTGATCCTTTGCAATGCAGCTGATTTCCTCACAGCCCATTTTTGGAAAAGACTAAAATTCCCGATTTTCTGCTTTTTTCAATTGCATTTCATTTGAACTTATCTCCTTTCCAGCGTGTTTGTAAGCCTTTCTTTTGGGATTCGCAAGATTCCTTTTCCCTTCCCGAAAGGAAATTTCATTTCCTTTCGGGAAGGGAAAAGGAATCTTGCGATTTCATTGGGGACCAATAGAGGAATCTTTGGTGCATGTCCCTGCACTTGATGGCAGGCCATGCCTTTTGATGGCTTTGACTTTGGGAAAGATTTTTTTCTTTTTTTGGTTGTTTTCTGAAGTGCTCATGCCATGTCCCTCATATCTTGCCCCCTAAGTTGTGTCTTCCTCCTTGACTTTTTCCCCTGCTTTTGCAACATCTGTGAGCTTAATTTTGGCATCTTTTGGTCCTTTGCACTGCACCTGATATAAACCCAGGCCATTTTCTTCGACTCACTAAATTGCCCAAATTTTCTTTTTTTCTCCTCCAATTGCAATTCCTTTGATGTTGACTCCTTTCCAGCGTGTCTGTAGGTCCTTCTTTTCTGTTTTGGCCTTCAGTGGGGATCAATTTTGGCAAGCTTTGCTGCATGTGCCTGCCCTTGGTGGCGTATGGCCTGCCTGCATTTTGATGGCTTTGACTTTGGGAAAGATTTTTTGTTTTTTTTTTTTTTGTTTTAAGTATTCATGCCATGTCCCTCATATCTTGCCCCCTAAGTTGTGTCTTCCTCCTTGACTTTTTCCCCTGCTTTTGCAACATCTGTGAGCTTAGTTTTTGCATCCTTTGTGCCTTTGCACTGCACCTGATAAAACTAGAGGCCACTTTCTTAGAGTCACTAAATTTCCCAAATTTTCTTTTTTTCGCATAGAAATTGAATTCCTTCCATGTTGTCTCCATTCCAGCGTGTTTGTAGGTCCTTCTTTTCTGTTTTGGCCTTCAGTGGGGAGCAATTTTGACAAGCTTTGCTGCATGTGCCTGCCCTTGCTGGCGTATGGCCTGCCTGCATTTTGATGGCTTTGACTTTGGGAAAGATTTTTTCTTTTATTTTTTTTATTATTTTAAGTATTCATGCCATGTCCCTCATATCTTGCCCCGCTAAGTTGTGTCTTCCTCCTTGACTTTTTCCCCTGCTTTTGCAACATCAGTGAGCTTAGTTTTGGCACCTTTTGGTCCTTTGCACTGCACCTGATATAAACCCAGGCCATTTTCTTAGAGTCACTAAATTTCCCAAATTTTCATTTTTTCTCCTCCAATTGCAATTCCTTTGATGTTGACTCCTTTCCAGCGAGTTTGTAAGTCCTTTTTTCTGTTTTGGCCTTCAGTGGGGATCAATTTTGGCAAGCATTGCTTCATGTGCCTGCACTTGCTGGCGTATGGCCTGCCTGCATTTTGATAGCTTTGACTTTGGGAAAGATTTTTTCTTTTTTTTTTTTTTTATTATTTTAAGTATTCATGCCATGTCCCTCATATCTTGCCCCCTAAGTTGTGTCTTCCTCCTTGACTTTTTCCCCTGCTTTTGCAACATCTGTGAGCTTAGTTTTGCCACCTTTTGGTCCTTTGCAATGCAGCTGATTTCCTCACAGCCTATTTTTTGAAGAGACTAAAATTCCCGATTTTCTGCTTTTTTCAATTGCATTTAATTTGAACCTATCTCCTTTCCAGAGTGTTTGTAAGCCTTTCTTTTGGGAATCGCAAGATTCCTTTTCCCTTCCCGAAAGGAAATTTCATTTCCTTTCGGGAAGGGAAAAGGAATCTTGCGATTTCAATGGGGACCAATAGAGGAATCTTTGGTGCATGTCCCTGCACTTGATGGCAGGCCATGCCTTTTGATGGCTTTGACTTTGGGAAAGATTTTTTTCTTTTTTTTTTGTTTTCTGAAGTGTTCATGCCATGTCCTACATATCTTGCCCCCTAAGATGTTTCTTCCTCCTTTACTTTTTCCCCTGCTTTTGCAACATCTGTGAGCTTAGTTTTGGCATCTTTTGGTCCTTTGCACTGCACCTGATAAAATGCCAGGCCATTTTCTTAGAGTCACTAAATTTCCAAATATTTATTTTTTTTCCTCCAATTGCAATTCCTTTGATGTTGTCTCCATTCCAGCGTGTTTGTAAGTCCTTCTTTTATGTTTTGGCCTTCAGTGGGGATCAATTTTGGCAAGGTTTGCTGCATGGGCCTGCCCTTGGTGGCTTATGGCCTGCCTGCATTTTGATGGCTTTGACTTTGGGAAAGATTTTTTTTTTTTTTTTAATATTTTAAGTATTCATGCCGTGTTCCTCATATCTTGCCCTCTGTTGTGTCTTCCTCCTTGACTTTTTCCCCTGCTTTTGCAACATCTCTGAGCTTAGTTTTGGCATCTTTGATCCTTTGAACTGCACCTGATATAAACCCAGGCCATTTTCTTAGAGTCACTAAATTTCCCAAATTTTCTTTTTTTCTCCTCCAATTGCAAATCCTTTGATGTTGACTCCTTTCCAGTGTGTTTGTAGGTCCTTCTTTTCTGTTTTGGCCTTCAGTGGGGATCAGTTTTGGCAAGCTTTGCTGCATGTGCCTGCCCTTGGTGGCGTATGGCCTGCCTGCATTTTCATGGCTTTTACTTTGGGGAAGATTTTTTTCTTTTTTTTTTTTTTTGTTTTAAGTATTCATGCCATGTCCCTCATATCTTGCTCCCTAAGTTGTGTCTTCCTCCTTGACTTTTTCCCCTGCTTTTGCAACATCTGGGAGCTTAGTTTTGGCATCTTTGGTCCTTTGCACTGCACCTGCTAAAACCCCAAGCCACTTTCTAAGAGTTATTAAATTTCCCAAATTTTCTTTTTTTCTCCTCCAATTGCAATTCCTTTGATGGTGTCTCCATTCCAGCGTGTTTGTACGTCCTTCTTTTCTGTTTTGGCCTTCAGTGGGGATCAATTTTGGCAAGCTTTGCTGCATGTGCCTGCCCTTGCTGGTGTATGGCCTGCCTGCATTTTGATGGCTTTGACTTTGGGAAAGATTTTTTCTTTTTTTTTTTTTTATTATTTTAAGTATTCATGCCATGTCCCTCATATCTTGCCCCCTAAGTTGTGTCTTCCTCCTTGACTTTTTCCCCTGCTTTTGCAACATCTGTGAGCTTAGTTTTGGCACCTTTTGGTCCTTTGCAATGCGCCCGATATAAACCCAGGCCATTTTCTTAGAGTCACTAAATTTCCAAATTTTTATTTTTTCTCCTCCAATTGCAATTCCTTTGATGTTGTCTCCATTCCAGCGTGTTTGTAGGTCCTTCTTTTCTGTTTTGGCCTTCAGTGGGGATCAATTTTGGCAAGCTTTGCTGCATGTGCCTGCCCTTGGTGGCGTATGGCCTGCCTGCATTTTGATGGCTTTGACTTTGGGAAAGGGTTTTTCCTTTTTTTTTTTTTTTATTATTTTATGTTTTCATGCCATGTCCCTCATATCTTGCCCCCTAAGTTGTGTCTTCCTCCTTGACTTTTTCCCCTTCTTTTGCAACATCTGTGAGCTTAGTTTTGGCATCTTTTGGTCCTTTGCAATGCAGCTGATTTCCTCACAGCCTATTTTTGGAAAAGACTAAAATTCCCGATTTTCTGCTTTTTTCAATTGCATTTCATTTGAACTTATCTCCTTTCCAGCGTGTTTGTAAGCCTTTCTTTTGGGATTCGCAAGATTCCTTTTCCCTTCCCGAAAGGAAATTTCATTTCCTTTCGGGAAGGGAAAAGGAATCTTGCGATTTCATTGGGGACCAATAGAGGAATCTTTGGTGCATGTCCCTGCACTTGATGGCAGGCCATGCCTTTTGATGGCTATGACTTTGGGAAAGATTTTTTTCTTTTTTTGGTTGTTTTCTGAAGTGTTCATGCCATGTCCCTCATATCTTGCCCCCTAAGTTGTGTCTTCCTCCTTGACTTTTTCCCCTGCTTTTGCAACATCTGTGAGCTTAATTTTGGCATCTTTTGGTCCTTTGCACTGCACCTGATATAAACCCAGGCCATTTTCTTAGAGTCACTAAATTGCCCAAATTTTCTTTTTTTCTCCTCCAATTGCAATTCCTTTGATGTTGACTCCTTTCCAGCGTGTCTGTAGGTCCTTCTTTTCTGTTTTGGCCTTCAGTGGGGATCAATTTTGGCAAGCTTTGCTGCATGTGCCTGCCGTTGGTGGCGTATGGCCTGCCTGCATTTTGATGGCTTTGACTTTGGGAAAGATTTTTTGTTTTTTTTTTTTTTTGTTTTAAGTATTCATGCCATGTCCCTCATATCTTGCCCCCTAAGTTGTGTCTTCCTCCTTGACTTTTTCCCCTGCTTTTGCAACATCTGTGAGCTTAGTTTTTGCATCCTTTGGGCCTTTGCACTGCACCTGATAAAACTCGAGGCCACTTTCTTAGAGTCACTAAATTTCCCAAATTTTCTTTTTTTCGCATAGAAATTGAATTCCTTCCATGTTGTCTCCATTCCAGCGTGTTTGTAGGTCCTTCTTTTCTGTTTTGGCCTTCAGTGGGGAGCAATTTTGACAAGCTTTGCTGCATGTGCCTGCCCTTGGTGGCGTATGGCCTGCCTGCATTTTGATGGCTTTGACTTTGGGAAAGATTTTTTCTTTTATTTTTTTTATTATTTTAAGTATTCATGCCATGTCCCTCATATCTTGCCCCGCTAAGTTGTGTCTTCCTCCTTGACTTTTTCCCCTGCTTTTGCAACATCAGTGAGCTTAGTTTTGGCACCTTTTGGTCCTTTACACTGCACCTGATATAAACCCAGGCCATTTTCTTAGAGTCACTAAATTTCCCAAATTTTCTTTTTTTCCCCTCCAATTGCAATTCCTTTGATGTTGACTCCTTTCCAGCGTGTTTGTAAGTCCTTCTTTTCTGTTTTGGCCTTCAGTGGGGATCAATTTTGGCAAGCTTTGCTGCATGTGCCTGCCCTTGGTGGCGTATGGCCTGCCTGCATTTTGATGGCTTTGACTTTGGGAAAGATTTTTTGTTTTTTTTTTTTTTTGTTTTAAGTATTCATGCCATGTCCCTCATATCTTGCCCCCTAAGTTGTGTCTTCCTCCTTGACTTTTTCCCCTGCTTTTGCAACATCTGTGAGCTTAGTTTTTGCATCGTTTGGTCCTTTGCACTGCACCTGCTAAAACCCGAGGCCACTTTCTTAGAGTCACTAAATTTCCCAAATTTTCTTTTTTTCGCATAGAAATTGAATTCTTTCCATGTTGTCTCCATTCCAGCGTGTTTGTAAGTCCTTCTTTTCTGTTTTGGCCTTCAGTGGGGAGCAATTTTGGCAAGCTTTGCTGCATGTGCCTGCACTTGCTGGCGTATGGCCTGCCTGCATTTTGATGGCTTTGACTTTGGGAAAGATTTTTTCTTTTTTTTTTTTTTATTATTTTAAGTATTCATGCCATGTCCCGCATATCTTGCCCCCTAAGTTGTGTCTTCCTCCTTGACTTTTTCCCCTGCTTTTGCAACATCTGTGGGCTTAGTTTTGGCACCTTTTCGTCCTTTGCAATGCAGCTGATTTCCTCACAGCCTATTTTTTGAAGAGACTAAAATTCCCGATTTTCTGCTTTTTGTAACTGCATTTCATTTGAAGCTATCTCCTTTCCAGAGTGTTTGTAAGCCTTTCTTTTGGGATTCGCAAATTCCTTTTCCCTTCCCGAAAGGAAATTTCATTTCCTTTCGGGAAGGGAAAAGGTATCTTGCGATTTCAATGGGGACCAATAGAGGAATCTTTGGTGCATGTCCCTGCACTTGATGGCAGGCCATGCCTTTTGATGGCTTAGACTTTGGGAAAGATTTTTTTCTTTTTTTGGTTGTTTTCTGAAGTGTTCATGCCATGTCCCTCATATCTTGCCCCATAAGTTGTGTCTTCCTCCTTGACTTTTTCCCCTGCTTTTGCAACATCTGTGAGCTTAGTTTTGGCATCTTTTGGTCCTTTGCACTGCACCTGATAATACCCCAGGCCACATTCTAAGAGTCACTAAATTTCCCAAATTTTCTTTTTTTCTCCTCCAATTGCAATTCCTTTGATGTTGACTCCTTTCCAGCGTGTCTGTAGGTCCTTCTTTTCTGTTTTGGCCTTCAGTGGGGATCAATTTTGGCAAGCTTTGCTGCATGTGCCTGCCCTTGGTGGCGTATGGCCTGCCTGCATTTTGATGGCTTTGTCTTTCAGAAAGATTTTTTCTTTTTTTTTTTTTTATTATTTTAAGTATTCATGCCATGTCCCTCATATCTTGCCCCCTAAGTTGTGTCTTCCTCCTTGACTTTTTCCCCTGCTTTTGCAACATCTGTGAGCTTAGTTTTGGCATCTTTTGGTCCTTTGCACTGCACCTGATAAAACCCCAGGCCTTTTTCTTAGAGTCACTAAATTTCCCAAATTTTAATTTTTTCTCCTCCAATTGCAATTCCTTTGATGTTGACTGCTTTCCAGCGTGTTTGTAGATCCTTCTTTTTTGTTTTGGCCTTCAGTGTGGATCAATTTTGGCAACCTTTGCTGCATGTGCCTGCCCTTGGTGGCGTATGGCCTGCCTGCATTTTGATGGCTTTGACTTTGGGAAAGATTATTTCTATTTTTTCTTTTTTTGTTTGTTTTTAGTATTCATGCCATGTCCTTCATATCTTGCCCCCTAAGTTGTGCCTTCCTCCTTGACTTTTTCCCCTGCTTTTGCAACATCTGTGAGCTTAGTTTTGCCAACTTTGGGTCCTTTGCAATGCAGCTGATTTCCTCACAGCCTATTTTTTGAAGAGACTAAAATTCCCAATTTTCTGCTTTTTTCAATTGCATTTCATTTGAACCTATCTCCTTTCCAGAGTGTTTGTAAGCCTTTCCTTTGGGATCTGCAAGATTCCTTTTCCCTTCCCGAAAGGAAATGAAATTTCCTTTCGGGAAGGGAAAAGCAATCTTGCGATTTCAATGGGGACCAATAGAGGAATCTTTGGTGCATGTCCCTGCACTTGATGGCAGGCCATGGCTTTTGATGGCTTTGACTTTGGGAAAGATTTTTTTCTTTTTTTGGTTGTTTTCTGAAGTGTTCAAGCCATGTCCCTCATACCTTGCCCCCTAAGTTCTATCTTCCTCCTTGACTTTTTCCCCTGCTTTTGCAACATCTGTGAGCTTAGTTTTGGCACGTTTATGTCCTTTGCACTGCACCTGATATAAACCCAGGCCATTTTCTTAGAATCACTAACTTACCCAAATTTTCTTTTTTTCTCATAGAAAGTGATTTCCTTTCTTGTTGTCTCCATTCCAGCGTGTTTGTAAGTCCTTCTTTTCTGTTTTGGCCTTCAGTGGGGATCAATTTTGGCAAGCTTTGCTGCATGTGCCTGCCCTTGCTGGCGTATGGCCTGCCTGCATTTTGATGGCTTTGTCTTTGGAAAAGGGTTTTTCCTTTTTTTTTTTTTATTATTTTAGGTATTCATGCCATGTCCCTCATATCTTGCCCCCTAAGTTGTGTCTTCCTCCTTGACTTTTTCCCCTGCTTTTGCAACATCTGTGAGCTTAGTTTTGGCATCTCTTGGTCCTTTGCACTGCACCTGATATAAACCCAGGCCATTTGGTTAGAGTCACTGAATTTCCCATTTTTTTTTTTTCTCCTCCTTTTGCAATTCCTTTGATGTTGCCTCCATTCCAGCGTGTTTGCAAGTCCTTCTTTTCTGTTTTGGCCTTCAGTGGGGATCAATTTTGGCAAGCTTTGCTGCATGTGCCTGCAATTGCTGGCATATGGCCTGCCTGCATTTTGTTGGCTTTGAAATTGGGAAAGATTTTTTCTTTTTTTTTTTTATTATTTTAAGTATTCATGCCATGTCCCTCACATCTTGCCCCCTAAGTTGTGTCTTCCTCCTTGACTTTTTCCCCTGCTTTTGCAACATCTGTGAGCTTAGTTTTGGCACCTTTTGGTCCTTTGCAATGCAGCGGATTTCCTCACGGCCTATTTTTTGATAGAGACTAAAATTCCCAATTTTCTGCTTTTTTCAATTGCATTTCATTTGAACCTATCTCCTTTCCAGAGTGTTTGTAAGTCTTTCTTTTTGGATCCGCAAGATTCCTTTTCCCCTCCCGAAAGGAAATGAAATTTCCTTTTGGGAAGGGAAAAGGAATCTTGCGATTTCAATGGGGACCAATAGAGGAATCTTTGGTGCATGTCCCTGCACTTAATGGTAGGCCATGCCTTTCGATGGCTTTGACTTTGGGAAAGATTTTTTTCTTTTTTTGGTTGTTTTCTGAAGTGTTCATGCCATGTCCCCTCATATCTTGCCCCCTAAGTTGTGTCTTCCTCCTTGACTTTTTCCCCTTCTTTTGCAACATCTGTGAGCTTAGTTTTGGCATCTTTTGGTCCTTTGCACTGCACCTGATATAAACCCAGGCCATTTTCTTAGAGTCACTAAATTTCCCAAATTTTCTTTTTTTCTCCTCCAATTGCAATTCCTTTGATGTTGACCTCATTTCCAGCGTGTTTGTAAGTCCTTCTTTTCTGTTTTGGCCTTCAGTGGGGATCAATTTTGGCAAGCTTTGCTGCATGTGCCTGCCCTTGGTGGCGTATGGCCTGCTTGCATTTTGATGGCTTTGACTTTGGGAAAGATTTTTTCTATTTTATTTTTTTTTTTTTGTTTAAGTATTCAGGCCATGTCCCTCATATCTTGCCCCCTAAGTTGAGTCTTCCTCCTTGACTTTTGCCCATGCTTTTGCAACATCTGTGAGTTTAGTTTTGGCACCTTTTGGTCCTTTGCAATGCACTTGATATAAACCCCAGGCCATTTTCTTAGAGTCAATAAATTTCCCAAAATCTTCTTTTTTTCTCCTCCAATTGCAATTCCTTTGATGGTGTCTCCATTCTAGCGTGTTTGTAGGTCCTTCTTTTCTGTTTTGGCCTTCAGTGGGGATCAATTTTGGCAAGCTTTGCTGCATGTGCCTGCCCTTGGTGGCGTATGGCCTGCCTGCATTTTGATGGCTTTGACTTTGGGAAAGATTTTTTTCTTTTTTTGGTTGTTTTCTGAAGTGTTCATGCCATGTCCCTCATATCTTGCCCCCTAAGTTGTGTCTTCCTCCTTGACTTTTTCCCCTGCTTTTGCAACATCTGTGAGCTTAGTTTTGGCATCTTTTGGTCCTTTGCACTGCACCTGATGAAACCCCAGGCCACTTTCTAAGAGTCATTAAATTTCCCAAATTTTCTTTTTTTCTCCTCCAATTGCAATTCCTTTGATGGTGTCTCCATTGCAGCGTGTTTGTAGGTCCTTTTTTCTATTTTGGCCTTCAGTGGGGATCAATTTTGGCAAGCTTTGCTGCATGTGCCTGCACTTGCTGGCGTATGGCCTTCATGTATTTTGATGGCTTTGACTTTGGGAAAGATTTTTTCTTTTTTTTTTTTTTATTATTTTAAGTATTCATGCCATGTCCCTCATATCTTGCCCCCTAAGTTGTGTCTTCCTCCTTGACTTTTTCCCCTGCTTTTGCAACATCTGTGAGCTTAGTTATGGCATTTTTTGGTCCTTTGCACTGCACATGGTATATTGCCAGGCCATTTTCTTAGAGTCACTAAATTTCCAAAATTTTCTTTTTTTCTCCTCCAATTGCAATTCCTTTGATGGCGTCTCCATTCCAGTGTGTTTGTAGGTCCTTCTTTTCTGTTTTGGCCTTCAGTGGGGATCAATTTTGGCAAGCTTTGCTGCATGTGCCTGCCCTTGCTGGCGTATGGCCTGCCTGCATTTTGATGGCTTTGAATTTGGGAAAGATTTTTTCTTTTTTTTTTTATTATTTTAAGTATTCATGCCATGTCCCTCATATCTTGCCCCCTAAGTTGTGTCTTCCTCCTTGACTTTTTCCCCTGCTTTTGCAACATCTGTGACCTTAGTTTTGGCACCTTTTGGTCCTTTGTACTGCACCTGATATAAACCCAGGCCATTTTCTTAGAGTCACTAAATTTCCCAAATTTTCTTTTTTTCTCCTCCAATTGCAATTCCTTTGATGCTGTCTCCTTTCCAGTGTGTTTGTAGGTCCTTCTTTTCTGTTTTGGCCTTCAGTGGGGATCAATTTTGGCAAGCTTTGCTGCATGTGCCTGCCCTTGGTGGCGTATGGCCTGCCTGCATTTTGATGGCTTTGACTTTGGGAAAGATTATTTCTTTTTTTTTTCTTTTTTGTTTTAAGTATTCATGCCATGTCCCTGATATCTTGCCCCCTAAGTTGTGTCTTCCTCCTTGACTTTTTCCCCTGCTTTTGCAACATCTGTGAGCTTAGTTTTGGCACCTTTTGGTCCTTTGCAATGCAGCTGATTTCCTCACAGCCTATTTTTTGAAGAGACTAAAATTCCAGATTTTCTGGTTTTTCAATGCATTTCATTTGAACCTATCTCCTTTCCAGAGTGTTTGTAAGCCTTTCTTTTGGGATTCGCAAGATTCCTTTTCCCTTCCCGAAAGGAAATTTCATTTCCTTTCGGGAAGGGAAAAAGCAATCTTGCGATTTCAATGGGGACCAATAGAGGAATCTTTGGTGCATGTCCCTGCACTTGATGGCAGGCCATGCCTTTTGATGGCTTAGACTTTGGGAAAATTTTTTTTTCTTTTTTTGGTTGTTTTCTGAAGTGTTCATGCCATGTCCCTCATATCTTGCCCCCTAAGTTGTGTCTTCCTCCTTGACTTTTTCCCCTGCTTTTGCAACATCTGTGAGCTTAGTTTTGACATCTTTGGTCCTTTGCACTGCACATGATATAAACCCAGGCCATTATCTTAGAGTCACTAAATTTCCCAAATTTTTGTTTTTCTCCTCCAATTGCAATCCTTTGATGTTGACTCCTTTCCAGCGTGTTTGTAGGTCCTTCTTTTCTGTTTTTGGCCTTCAGTGGGGATCAATTTTGGCAAGCTTTGCTGCATGTGCCTGCCCTTGGTGGCATATGGCCTGCCTGCATTTTGATGGCTTTGACTTTGGGAAAGATTTTTTCTTTTTTTTTTTTATAATTTTAAGTATTCATGCCAAGTCCTACATATCTTGCCCCCTAAGTTGTGTCTTCCTCCTTGACTTTTTCCCCTGCTTTTGCAACATCTGTGAGCTTAGTTTTGGCATCTTTTGGTCCTTTGCACTGCACCTGATATAAACCCAGGCCATTTTCTTAGAGTCACTAAATTTCCCAATTTTTTTTTTTCTCCTCCAATTGCAATTCCTTTGATGTTGACTCCATTCCAGCGTGTTTGTAAGTCCTTCTTTTCTGTTTTGGCCTTCAGTGGGGATCAATTTTGGCAAGCTTTGCTGCATGTGCCTGCCCTTGCTGGCGTATGGCCTGCCTGCATTTTGATGGCTTTGACTTTGGGAAAGATTTTTTCTTTTTTTTTTTTTATTATTTTAAGTATTCATGCCATGTCCCTCATATCTTGCCCCCTAAGTTGTGTCTTCCTCCTTGACTTTTTCCCCTGCTTTTGCAACATCTGTGACCTTAGTTTTGGCACCTTTTGGTCCTTTGCACTGCACCTGATAAAACTCCAGGCCATTTTCTTAGAGTCACTAAATTTCCAAAATTTTCTTTTTTTTCTCCTCCAATTGCAATTCCTTTGATGTTGGCTCCTTTCCAGCGTGTTTGTAGGTCCTTCTTTTCTGTTTTGGCCTTCAGTGGGGATCAATTTTGGCAAGCTTTGCTGCATGTGCCTGCCCTTGGTGGCATATGGCCTGCCTGCATTTTGATGCCTTTCACTTTGGGAAAGATTTTTTACTTTTTTTGGTTGCTTTCTGAAGTGTTCATGCCATGTCCCTCATATCTTGCCCCCTAGGTTGTGTCTTCCTCCTTGACTTTTTCCCTTGCTTTTGCAACATCTGTGAGCTTTTTTTTTGCACCTTTTTATCCTTTGCAATGCAGCTGATTTCCTCACAGCCTATTTTTTGAAGAGAACAAAAATTCCAGATTTTCTGCTTTTTTCAATTGCATTTCATTTGAACCTATCTCCTTTCCAGAGTGTTTGTAAGCCTTTCTTTTGGATCCGCAAGATTCCTTTTCCCTTTCCCGAAGGGAAATTTCATTTCCTTTCGGGAAGGGAAAAGGAATCTTGCGATTTCAATGGGGACCAATAGAGGAATCTTTGGTGCATGTCCCTGCACTTGATGGCAGGCCATGCCTTTTGATGGCTTTGACTTTGGGAAAGATTTTTTTCTTTTTTTGGTTGTTTTCTGAAGTGTTCATGCCATGTCCCTCATATCTTGCCCCGTAAGTTTTGTCTTCCTCCTTGACTTTTTCCCCTGCTTTTTGCAACATCTGTGAGCTTAGTTTTGGCATCTTTTGGTCCCTTGCACTGCACCTGATATAAACCCAGGCCATTTTCTTAGGAGTCACTAAATTTCCAAAATTTTCTTTTTTTCTGCTCCAGTTGCAATTCCTTTGATGTTGACACCTTTCCAGCGTGTTTGTAAGTCCTTCTTTTCTGTTTTGGCCTTCAGTGGGGATCAAGTTAGGCAAGCTTTGCTGCATGTGCCTGCCCTTGGTGGCGTATGGCCTGCCTGCATTTTGATGGCTTTGACTTTGGGAAAGATTTTTTTCTTTTTTTTTTTTTTGTATTTTTTTAAGTATTCATTGCCATGTCCCTCATATCTTGCCCCCTAAGTTGTGTCTTCCTTCTTGACTTTTTCCCCTGCTTTTGCAACATCTCTGAGCTTAGTTTTGGCACCTTTTGGTCGTTTGCACTGCACCTGATATAAACCAAGGCCATTTTCTTAGAATCACTACATTTCCCAAATTTTCTTTTTTTCTCAGAGAAATTGAATTCCTTTCCTGTTGTCTCCATTCCAGCGTGTTTGTAAGTCCTTCTTTTCTGTTTTGGCCTTCAGTGGGGATCAATTTTGGCAAGCTTTGCTGCATGTGCCTGCCCTTGGTGGCGTATGGCCTGCCTGCATTTTGATGGCTTTGACTTTGGAAAGATTTTTTCTTTTTTTTTTTTTATTATTTTAAGTATTCATGCCATGTCCCTCATATCTTGCCCCTAAGTTGTGTCTTCCTCCTTGACTTTTTCCCCTGCTTTTGCAACATCTGTGAGCTTAGTTTTGCCACCTTTTGGTCCTTTGCAATGCGGCTGATTTCCTCACAGCCTATTTTTTGAAGAGACTAAAATTCCAGATTTTCTGCTTTTTTCAATTGCATTTCATTTGAACCTATCTCGTTTCCAGAGTGTTTGTAAGCCTTTCTTTTGGGATTCCCAAGATTCCTTTTCCCTTCCAGAAAGGAAATATCATTTCCTTTCGGGAAGGGAAAAAGGAACCTTGCGATTTCAATGGGGACCAATAGAGGAATCTTTGGTGCATGTGCCTGCACTTGCTGGCGTATGGCCTT